>RCWM02000074.1:0-600000 GCA_003667255.2 Euschistus heros
TAGCTCAAAAAAAAAAAATAAAAATTTCTTGTTTAAGTACCAACTTCTTTAAGTTTGTCTAAGAAAAATCCTCTAATCGAACTTCTCCAAACCAGCAAACCCTTCGCCATGAGAAATTTTTGTTAATGGACGGTTCAAAAGAATGCCAAATTATGGTTTGTGCAACCAAATATTGTGTAAAAAAAAAAAGTATTATTAAAATGAAACAAATAACTAGAAGGATCCCCTCGGTAGACTTCAGCCTCGACTATATAATAAACTAAAAAAAAAATATTTATTTATTTTTCTGATTATACTATTAAAATTTTCTCCCCTTATTTATTGAATTATGTAAATATTCTATTTTCATTAATATATATATATATATAAAGCTATTATCATATAAACGCATGTCTAATAAAACAGATTAAAAAAAAACAGAAGTAATCACATTATTTCTTGAGAAATATTAGTTCTGATATTGTCCTGTTTCATAAAATACTTTCCTTGTTTTTTTTTTCTTTTCTTTTGATGGCTGAGCCCTATTTGTATAAAGGACCTGAGCCAATGGGATTGGGGAGGGGGTCATATTATAAAGGACCATCTTTCATGGACGATCTCTGCCCTGGAGGAGATTGAAGTGGATGTTGCGGCCATGGGGAGGAAGCTTATATACACGTTTATTAGCCCTCTCTAACTGAATCCAGAATACGCTTTGTATCGACGCTACAATTTGTATTTTTTCGGCCCGGCTGTCACCCCCGAGAGAAAATATTACCCCCCCCCCCCTTCTTCCTCATATAAATATATATCTGTATCCATTATTCATATTCGCTTCAATTCTCGGTAGGGACTTCCTGTTCCGGAGGAACAGGGGTCGGGCGTGATAAGTGTAAATAGGCGGTGACAGAGGGAAGGGGGGGGACAGCCAATATATACAGCGCTAAGTTGGGTAATATTGGGGATCTGGCGACGTGCGTGGATGAAGCAAACATGTTGTCAGAACTCAGTCCTCGTATTGGCTCAAGGTTAGCCTAAGTTGGCCAACTCCTCTACTTTCCTCCCCATTCACCAGCTATATAAAACTTTCTCCTTTCCGCTGAGCTTTCCATTAGTGGTTTAGTCTTTTTCTTATATATCTTTTTTCATACCGGACCACGTCGCCCTGTGGGACCAAAACAATCCGGAGAAACGTTTTGGAAAAGAGTGTTGACATTTTAATCCTTATAACAGTTTCCCATGAAGAACTTTTGATAATCCTTTGTACTTTCAGATCGGACCGGGATCTGAAAGTAAACAGAGGGAGGGACAGATCCTTGTGGGAAAAAAGAAGTTTGAAACTTGGAGGAGTTGGAAGACAATGCCGCAGTGTTTCGGTCCAATCTTGACTTTTGATTCTTTTTATTTTCTGTTCATGACCTGTTTTTATTAATTTTTAATTTAATCACCCTATATTTTAATTGAGTTTAAAATAGCTTCACCCCTCTTAAAACATTTATTCACATAGTTACATGTTTCGGGATCACCTTGTCCCATCCTTCAGACTGAAACAATTTTAAAACATATCTTCACCTTTCATATAAACAATACATCCAAATGAATCACTTAAAACTAACAATCCATCCATAATAAGAACACTAATATAATTATTACCTAACAATCCTTCTGGGTGTGTACCACAAATCCACATAAAAAAGTAATGCTTGATTGTAATTGATTGACTGTGAGTTTTTACTAAGGAGATGAATTTTTTCAGGGTTATGTAAAAGAAATTACTATGAATTGTTTATATTATTTACTATTTATTAATTATATAGACTTTTTTACAACTATATTTCCGCCAAAAATAAGTTAGTTCCATTTGTATCTGCCCAATCAGTAACTCTCACACATTTCCCAATTTATCATTCCTTCCACCCTCAACCCAAGTCTTTAGGGCGACCATTCTTCAATTTTCTTCCCCGGCTTCATTCAAAAATTCTTTTTTTCCCATCGCTCCTCTCCCATCTTTATAATATGCCCAAACCACTTAAGCCTCATACCCACCCAAGTCTCAATAGTGTAGAGGATGCTATCCATTTGTCTTACGTTTCTGCCTAATTTCAGTTTGGAACTTTCTGAAGCCGCGGTACTGCGAGGGAACGTTTTCAATAATCCATTTCTAGGGCTAGAAGTTTTTTGGTCTGGTTCTCCTTAATAGTCCAGGACTCGAGTTAATAAACACCGACTTGCTCCATAGTAGGGTCATTTCATGTCAAATCAAACAATGGTTTGGACCATGACTTCTCCAATTTCTATCATTTTTGGTATAAAAGCTGCACCTACCTACACTAGTTAAAATGTAAAGTATAACATTTTTCTAACTTTTGGTTTTTGAGTTATAAGCTTTTAAAAATCTAAAAAAACTACTGTTGTCCCCATTCAGTATGTTCAAAATTACGGCATTAAAAAATATTGCACCTAGAGAGCTCAAATTTGCGGCATTCTTTTCTATTTGAAAAGCTTTTAATTTGATATATGACTTGATTTATTTTCTGTACATTATGACGTTCCAAAAAAAAACGGTTTTTAAAATTCCCCGAAACACGTTCCCTTCGATATTTTCAAAAATAATATAAGTGATTCAAACTATAACTTACTACATTAGGGAAAATAACAGCCTCTTCAAAACCTATATCTTACCAATATTTGTCCAACCTTATTCCTTCTAGTTTTCAGCCAAGTCCTTCTAAAGCAGCTTAATCGATCACCATTCTAAGCCTTATAGCTGTTTTACTCTCCCTTAGTTAGTTCTTGTACCAGCTTATTTTAGTAAAAATGTTTAACTGATCCGTGTCTCAGGCTCTCTTTATTATATTTTATCTGATTTAATTTGGATTCTCGACTTTTTGCCTTTAATGTTTGGAAAAATTTAACCAATATTTAATCCCTAACGATGCAGTGATCTGTACCACATTTGTAACCTCTCAAAGATGCCAGAGACTTATATACGAAATTAAAGTAAATTTAATACTCGACCAACTTTGTTTCTGACAATACTTCTGAGAAACAATTGTCGAAGCAAAAGTATGTCTGAACCGGTGCAAGCCTTTTCCTTCTCCGCGCTATATCTCGAAAACGGTTAAACCTTAAAAAAAATGAATAGTACCGAAATTAAAGAGAAGATTATTATCTACAAGTTCTGTAACCTATTTGATTAACGGCCGATGGATAGAAATCTTTGAGAGATTTTTGTGACCTTTGACCTTGAATATATAATTATGCTAATGTGCTGAGGTCGGTGACTTTTACCCCTTAGTTATAAATCGAAAACGAAGGTGGTTGCAAAAATTCAGCTTCATTGCTTCCTTTCCGAGATTTTCTGTAAAAATAACTCCTTATTTGACTGGGCTACTCAATCGAGTTCCATTATCACTGTTGACATCTTCACATGTTTCCCTACTACGTCAGAAGACATTTCTTTACCAACTATAGCGTTTAGGTCCACTGCGCATAATAATACTTAGTGGCTTGGGGATGTTTTCTATAATCACTTCATATAATTTATCCTTCACAGCTGTACAGGCCATGTCGATTAAGGCATATAGTCCTAATATAATTCATATAAACTGTATATCAACTTAAATTATTCTTTCATTAACACATTCAAGATCCTTTACGTTATTTTTTAAACTTTCCGAATGAAAACAAAACCCCACTTTCACGTTTCTTCACGCCACTGATGAAATGTAAGTATTCTCCTTATCTTTCAATCATAATATCCAATTTTGATTATTTCACTTCCATCTCCACTTCTTTCTTTTTTTTAAACTTAAACCATGCATATACCATGGTTACATTCGTAGTGTCCGTTTCACGCGTTTTAGTCGTAATCTTTTTGATCCATCCGGCTTATTTAATTTTGGTCTGAAAGCGTTGTGTTGATTTTCCTGATGATGAAATGCCAACACATCGATCAAACCTCCAACCTTGGAGAACCAGGAAGCTTGATTTTTTGGGGGTTTTCAACCTCTAGATGGGTTACCTTCACTGCGGCTTGGAATCCCCGTCTACCACTGAAATGCGATTTCCTACATTTCATGGTTAAACCGCCATTTCTCGGTACCGCCTCCATTAGCGTAACCCAGGGAACCCAAGAAAGAGGTGATTTAGCTCCTCTTATTTACCATTATCTTGTGAATAAAGATGTATTGAAATTAAAATAAAAATAAAAAATACTATAGTTAAAATAAACGTATCGAGTCACTTTTCATTTGAAACATATTTAATGAAATTGTTTGTATATATTAATTGAAATTTGAAAAACTGCAGACAAAAAGAAATTTGTAAATGTGAAGATAACGATTGTAATAGCGCGGCAATAGGTTGTACTACCTATTGCTAACACTTATCGACTTATTCACAACATCTATATATATATATATAATTTCATTTTGCCAGACTTCTGGCTGGCGGTTGATTTAACTAGGATTCCCAAGGAACTCCTAGACGCCACCACTAATAGCGAATTGGATAGTTTAGTAGATTTCGAAAGCTGTAAACTACGGAGTTGACAGCAGTCCGAATAGTTCCGCTTGTACTGTTATAGGAGTGTCAATTAAAACTTAATGGTCGTGTTGGAGATTTTATTTATTTAATGCAGAGATAGTCGGAAACGTCTTGTGTTGTTTCAGTCTTGTATGTGGAATCTAAGTAAGACGTCTGTCCAAGTGGTGTCCTAGGCATCGCATCTGTTCAACAAAAAGAGTATTAGAATATCGTTAAAGGATACTGTAGGGCAAGTAATTTTTAGGTAAAATAAATTTAAATCGATAACAATCAGTTAGCTTGCATCCATAGTCAAGATCAATGCTATATCAATGCACTATGAATCGACGGGTCCACTCGTATGTGTTACTGTTGATATAGGAAGGTAGATAACGTAATATTCCGATTGGAATTTACAATCAAATTACCCATTGACAAGACAAGCGAATTTGATTTGACTGCGACCTGACAATCTGTTCATTACTGCTATTAGCTGTGGCCTGTTTGGACAGGTGGTTGTTTTGAAAATTGAAAAAACGGTGAATTTTCATTCTATTTTCTTCAATAAAATAAAGCTAAAAAAAAATGATAATAACGGATAATTAATTGAACGTTTTGTTATTAGATATATTAAATTTTAATGATAAATTTAGTAAGATGAATTTAAAAGGATTATATGCCGTTTTTTTAAATGCGTCACTAGCCTTAAAAAATATAAAACATAACAGTTTTTATTTACATAATTTAACTTTGATTGGATTTATTGTTTGTATTTATTTCCGTTCTAAAACTGTTACTAATTAAGGTATGACGAAGTGTTAGACCAATGTATTATAGTTTTTTCAAATTAAGATAATCTGATCTAGTTATTCTTTTATCTATTTGAGGGCGGTCTTGTTAGATTTTAGTTAAAAATGAAAAAAAAAAAACAACATATTTTTCGATTGTAGTCATAAATGAAGTATGAATAAAAACACTATAATTGATTTTTAAAAAAAATATTTATTTGTATCCTTCATTGTAGCAATGTAGACTCAATAAAACAAATGTATTCTACATTAAAGTAAAATTTAATTTTTATTATAATGTCGACAGAACTTCATCTATCAAGTCTCCAACGATTTTCATAAAAGAATTAGTCATGATCGGAATCAATTTACTATCTGAAATTCCGATTCTGTATACCATATATTACACTGTGAAAACAAGTTCAAAGAGTTTTTCGGTATAAAAATTAAATTCTTCTTTTATTTTTGAAGCTATGTTTAAATCCTTTGAAGATATCAGTCAAGGTAATTGAGTCTTGGCGATATACATTAAATTCTATTCAGATCTTTTGTCTTTATGAAGTATTTTACGGAATCAAAATTGAAGAAAATGAAGTTCATTTCAGACATTTAATATATTTTTTATTTTTTTAAAAGGAGAATTTTACGCTAATTAATGGTGATGATGCTTTAGAAAAAAAAGTACAGCCCATCAGAGGTTTTCTTGATTCTAAAGTGGTAATTTTGATTAGGAAGTTAATTTCTTCAGATTTGTTCTACTGTTCATGAGTTAATAACAGCGAAATTTAAAAATTAGTCCCAAATGACTTGCACACTAACACCTAACAAATCTTTTGACTTGCTACATAAAAATCCAATGAACTTATTTAACCTCCCAATATAAGACATCGCTTAACTAAATTTTTAAATAAAGGAGCTATGGCCGAGTACGTTGGACAAGTTTTTTAGAGCACCCTAGACATTCTACCTGGGTCAGTTGATATTTATTTTGCGCGGCACTCCCTTCCTTTCTGCTCTAATTTATTTACCTAAGGACGTTTAACAAACAAACAAAATTTCAGAATATAGACGTAAGATACTTGACAGTAAAAATGTATAATAAAGTTTGTAGATGCTTTCATCAAGGCCAGGAGAAAAAAATGATTCAATCAAACGTTTTATTTGTGTTTGCCTTTTTTACTATACCCATATCTCTTTTAAATTCATTACGTGTCATATCATTTTGTTTTTTCTTCCTGCCCTGATGGAGGCTTGCGAATTAATATAATTTTATTTTGATTCCTTGACTGCTCGCCCCAACTATCTACTTCCTTAAATTCTGAAATATTTTTGTTTAAAAAAAAATGCTATTCTTCGTTATGAAATGTAACAATTTTCACGTATCGTGCCGCACTCAGAATAACAAAAAATTACCCGGATAATAAGATATAAACTATAAATAGATGAAAAGATAATAAATAAATTAGGGCGACTAATTACCTGATTAGATGATATACACATTAGTATTACTGTACACTGATTACATCCTATACCTTAATAGTTGAAGAAGCAAATATTCTATACATGATAATACCATTTAAATAATGTTATCAAATATAATGCGTTACTCAGTGAAAGAATAGCAGGAGTCATAAATATGGCGGGAATGGCAAACAATATTCTCCAGGCAGTGAGATAAACATATGGAAGGACATATCCCTAACTAACAGGGGCGGCAAAAAACGGGCGCCACTTTTTGCCGCTGTTAGTGGCAGATATGGTCTTTATTTTCTGCCGATATCGTGAGCGGTGGCTGGACCTCTGTCCTTCTCTCGTCCCTTCCTTTATCGCTCCTTCCCTTGTCCGTTCATTAGTACCATTAGTTGATTATATCTTCTTCCGAAAGCTCAAAAGAACGAGTCCGTTTGTGTTACTAACAATAGTCAATTACAAGTTGTCAATGTTCGGCTGCTATAGTTCCAACCTACATGTCTTTGTTACAAAACTTTGACAAACAGACGTAGGGAACAGAAAAAAAGTTAACTCTGTTTATCTTTCAGCTTACTGGAAATATCAGTTTTGTTTATACATCTATAATGAAAGAGACCAAATAAACTAGCTTCGTTTATTCTATATTACGTATAGCCCTTTTACGAACGCGTTTCAATTAATATAAAAGACAATGGTGAAAAAATGAATAAAGTTTTCTTTGTATAACGAAGGTATCATAAGCTTGTTCTTTTGACACTTCCAGTAATGTGAATTTATTTCAAAGGTTAAATTTATTTTCACAGTAAACGAGATAATGTTTACAAACAACTACTACACATACCTGTGTTATTATGTACTTTAAAAAGGAAATTATGTCTAATTATATTATAGGTATATTAAACAACACTCTGATTACCTAATTTTTACTTTATAAAAGGATAGGAAATATTAGTTTTTAAAATGTTAGCTATGTCTTTGTGTTGTTGTTTTTTTTTCTTTTCATTTCTTTCTAAGAAATATTCTTAGCCATGAAAACAAATATATTTAGTCCATACTTTAAGCAAGGCGTTACTTTATACAATAATGCCTAAAGTTTTTCACTAGTATAAGTTTTTTTAATTGATTAATTATTTTTATTTTGACTTTAAGTCCTTATGAACTCCAACTAAGGCAGGGAATTATTACCCTTGAAAATTTATTTTCTTGTTCCTACACGAAATAATTTTAATCCTCCCAAGAGGGATTCCAACCCTCGACCTTCAGTGCCTAACGAGCTCAGATCCTCGCCCAAAATATTTTGACCATCAATTCCCCTTGTACTGTAAGGTAAATTGAGTTGATTAACATAAATAAATAGAGAATTATTTAGTGATTTCTCATTGGATTAAACCTTTGAGTATAAATGGCTATAAATTTTATAAAAATAAATCCGACTATTATTTTTTTAAAATCTAATATTCTTTCTAAGAAAACGTGTTATTTTCTGTTTCCTTTAATTACATATACGACTTCTTATAAATATTTTCTACCATTCCCTCTACTAAGATATTTTCACTAATTTTTTTTTTTCATTTTCTAGTTGAACATGGAAAATTTTATCTTTAAGTCAAAGAAAGTCGTGAAAGAACTTCCAGTGATTGTTGTCCCAGGACCTTGGTTTTAGAAAATCCATCAACTTTTTGAGAACTTTTACGGGAACTTTCAATTGGCAAAATAAACCTTAACTGACTAGCTCGTGGCTTTAGAGGGAGGACAAAACCTTGGATGAAATAGTTCTGCTGAATAAAACTACAGGTATAAAGTTCTGAACGAAAAAAAAAAAAAAAAAATTCTTCCTCATCATTATTCAATAATTTTTTTTTTTAAATTAATGTAAATGTTCTGATTCTAGCTTTTTGATGTTCATCTCAAAATAACTCCATGGTACATCACAATTTTTTTTTTACTCTATTTATAAAAATATGCTATTTTTAAATATTATTACTTTTAAATATTATAGTTGTATAATTCTACGTCTAACTATACAACTAGCTTATATTTGGAATATATCATAATTTTGTTTATAAATTATAATCGTCACACCTTAGAGACTCTTGAGACTAGTGGAAGCAACTCAAACCAACCGGGCGAAGAATTGATAGGGTAAGCTTTCAAGGGACAATAATTTGTGGAACTTGACGGGCACAGTCCTTGAGCCCAAATGTTTGAACGTACTTCGGTGTGCCGGGCACTGACAAATCAGCCCCAAAAATAATTTGAACTATGCACATCGGTGAACAATGGAAAAAAAGAAAAATTTATATATATTTATATATATATATATATATATATATATATATATATATATATATATATATGTATATTTATATAATAAGTAATAAGAGTTATATTATACCACTATTAGCTATTTTCCCTAAGTATGAAATATTTATAATCTTTAAAATAAAATAAACATTAATAAACCGACCTGTGCATATAATTTCAAATAGAAAAAATAATTTTATTACTTAAATATACTTATATTATACTTATTATTTAAACATATTTATTAATTGTGAATAGGTAAATTTTTCAATGTTTTTACATTACTATATATTTTTTCATTATTATTAATTGTATTAAACTATTAATTACGGCAGAAAAAATATATACAGATTTTAATATCCAATACCCAGGCCCTAAAAATACTTAAAATGTTATTAGGAATTCGAATTCCTTATGGAAAGGATTAAAATTCCCCTTGGTTTATCGAGGAGTTGTCTAAATAGCTTCACGTGGAACCTGCTCTAACAATATAGACCCGACTGAAGTACCTTTCTCCTTTTCAACGCTAGTGCCCTTGTTTCCTAATTTGTTGAACCATTTATATTAACTTATTCAGGCAATGATTAGGCCTTTTGAATTAATATAGAAATAAAAAATATCAATCATAACAAGTATAAATAATATTGTAGTGAAATAGTGTTTTTTTTTTTGTTTTTTTTCTATTCGGTTTCTTTTCTCTTTTATCTCTTTTATTTTCATTTATTTTATTATGATATATAATGTGTAAATGTAATAATAAAGCAATCCATATTACTTTTATACCACATTTGTGACAGATTGTAATAATTACACTATAAAGTTTTATAAAAAAAAAAAAAAAAAAAAAAATAGATCTAAGATTTGTTTTCAGATCCTATACTGCCTAAATTTGTTTGTTTCTTATTTTTCTGCACATTCAACACTTTAAGATGAAGAAACGTGTGTGTTACTATTTATTAATCTATTAATTCGATGGGTGTGTTTGGAGAAACAACATTTTTTTTTTTTTTTTCTAATTCTCCATTTAAATATTATACAAGAAAATATGAATTAAGAAAAATATGAATAGGGTTTAGGATCTTAGATTGCCTTTTAGCAAAAAAAACAATATAAGACATAGTGTTCCATATTGTACCAATTTAGAAAACTTTTCGGCGGGAAGAGGTCAATAGTGTTGAAAATATCCAACTTCCCGCATAATTTGTTAACAACGGCGAAATATCCTTCCACCATCTTAAAATCGTGAAATCTTGACATATTTTAAAATAGTATCCTTAAGGACAAAAACTAAAATATATGTGGTCCAAGGATGTCCCTCCACCATAAAATAGGATCATTAAGGACGAAAACTGATCCTAAGTAGGGAAGGAGAGTGGCCAAGAATTTCCTTCGGCCACCAAAAACCGTCAGATCCCGGCAGATCTGAAAAACTACTATAAGGATATCTCTTCCCGTCGAAGTTTTTACTAAATCGGTACAATATAGAACCGTGGCGGGGGGGGGGGGGGGTTTGGGGGGGGATTAAGAGATGGCTCCAGCTATAAACATACTGTTTTTTCAGATCTGCCAGGATCTGACGATTGTTGTTGGCCTGACATCCTTTTCCACTTAGAATTAGTTTTTGTCCTTACAGTCCAGAAAAATAAGGGTTTTGCCAAAGAAAAAACTGCCAAACTTTAATTCTCAATGGATCATTATGTTTTTAGAGTCGTTGAATCCGAATTTAAAGTTCGCTACCACGGCAAACGTCGGCTTCATACCCAAACTCGCAGAAACCGCCCAAAATACCGATTATTTTTGCTATAAAACGAAAACTAAGCTTTGTTCGAAGAAAACTTAATTATAAATTGTAGCTGGAATCGTTTCCTACGAAATGAAAAAAAAAAATACTCATAAATCGTACCATTTACCGCGAAGATATGGTCTTGGGAAAAAGTGTAGAAATTGACCAACTGGCTTTGGTCCCACTTCGAAAACATGTTGGTCGTATATTTTTGTCTATAACTCCGAAACTATTTTTCCAATTTAAATTTCCTTTTTTTTCATCTTAAAACTGATTAAATTTTTAATTAGAATGTTATATATGAAATTTATATATGAAATCCACGTTTGTTTGTTGTTGTTGTTGTTGTTTTTTCACATTTTCACTATAACTCCTATAACGTCCGACTCTAAATATATATATATATATATATATATATATATATATATATATATATATATATATATATATATATATACAGTGGACGCCGCTTATAAGACTTATGGGTTATAAGGTTCAGGCCCGCCTATAAGACTCAGAATCGACTTGAACGGTCCGGACGTATCCAAATACACACACAAAAAAAGTCGGTTATAAGACTCGCCACTCCGGATATAAGACTCAGTTTTTCCGAAATAGAAAAAAAAAAGTAACGTTTCAGAAACTGTATTGGGCAGGATTTGAAAAAATAGATCAGAAATCGAAAGTGAAGTATTACAAAATAAATCTCAGAGTCGGAAACGGAAAAGGGGTGGGGAACTCTAATGTTGAATGCTCGTTAAAAGAATGGTTTCTAAAAGTTAGGGATAGGGATGCTCGCGTTTCAGGAACATTACTTCGCCAAAAGACAGCCACCAACCCCTAGGCGCGCCCAGAATACCTGTTTTAGTCGCTACTATTCAACGGAAAAGGTTATTCTCCTTCATTTACAGAGAAACTCTCGTAATTTAGGCAGTTGACACTCCACTAAAAAGTATCATCATCAGAAATATGGATTCACATGAATGCAAAGGTGAACCATTCCCTTCCTTATACTTGAATATGTTCACAATTAAGACTTGATGTTAAGCCATAATCAATATACACATAATTTATTTCAAAACTATCTAAAATATTCAGTCCGAATTTATGACAATGAGGCGTATTCTGAGGACCTGATCTGTGAGTCTGTCATGAGATATGCCGGGAGCAGCAGTTCGTCGAATGTCACGAACGATGACAAAGTTAACAAGCAAGAAACTGATGAAGTGACGCTTCCACCTTCACACTCTGAGGTTTTACGGGTTCTAGGAGTGTTTAGGAGAGCTGTCCAGCACCAAGGGACTAATTTTGAAAAGCATTATGATTGCGAGCGATACATTCTTGAAATACTAGAAAATAATAAAAAACAAACGTAATTTTTAAAACCAACGTAAATTATGTTTGAGCATTATCATCAACTTCTACACGCTATATAATATTAACTGATATAATAAAGTTTTATCGTAAATTAAAGAAATTTTTAATATTATTTTTTCCTTTTCGCCTATAAGACTCATCCGCCTATAAGACTCACTTTTTGTTGGTCCCAAAGTGAGTCTTATAAGCGGCGTCCACATATATATATATATATATATATATATATATATATATATATATATATATATAAGGCTGGGGCGAGGGCTGTCGGTGAAGCCAATGGTTAACATGATATATCAGTGAGCAGTTGGAACTATTCTTTCAAGCAGTTTGAATGCAGCATGAGTTATTTGCAAATTGGTGTTTATTCTGGACTGCAAAACTTTTGAGAGACATGTGAAATCGTTTCTTTAAAAATAATTTTACAATGATATTTGGAAAGCGAAGATATTAAGCTACATTTTGCAGAACACCTTAAGTCAGGTACGCTTTTAGGTTATATCAAATAACTTACCAAGTTGAAATTCAGGGTCTGCAAAAGATATATAGTTCAATCCTTGCTCACCCATATTCCTTTGGCATATTTTTTTTAATAGTACATATCAAATAAAATCTGATGTAACTAAATTAACTATTCTTCTATTCAAACCTATATAAACAAGGAATAGATAAAACAACAATCTATCACCCTAATTTACCCATATCCCATCTTCCAACATTTATACGGTATTAATACAATTGAAATATCTCAATGACAATAGCCAAGTCTCCTCATCAGTTTTATTTTTTATTTTATTTTTTCTAGAGGAATTCATAAAAAAATTAACGAATCAAAGTTGCTTTAGATAGATTATTGACTAAATATTCACATTGCAATACGAGTATGCAGTATTTTTTTCAAAATATCTTTTTTCCACTGTTAACTTAATTGTGAATAGTTTGAAACGAGATTGTAAGATTTTTTTTTTTTTTTTTTTTTTTCTTCTAATCCCCTTTTATTTTTATTGATTTAAAATACAATAACAAACATTTAAATCCATCCCTTTTTCTGCACTTGGTGCATTTTAAGGGAGTTTTGTTTAAAGTACAAAAATTATGATTTATATATAGTAAGCAATACAATAGATGTTGATCTAGTGATGGGGCTCACTAGATGTTTGGGAAAGAGGGTCTGTTGAGTCATATTAGTCAAGTCTACCGTAAGTGTTTTGACGTAATTTTTGTCACCTCTGTGGTTTTTCAGTTGGCGTTAATGTGTTGAATAGTGGGTTAGTCGAGTATTTGAGGCTATCAAAGAATTTGAAATGCCTCCTTGTAATGTATTCTGTCACCTTTGGTAAGTCTAGTGTTTTGTGTATTTGTCAGTTTTAGTCCTTTGTAACGTTGTATGTCGAACGATTCGTCTCAATACCCCGTTCTGAAACTGTTGGAGTCTGTTTGATGTCGATTGTGATATTTTTTTGCCAACATCGGAGCTCCATAAAGGAGAGCCGGTCTCAGCAAACATTTATAAATCATTAGTTTTTGAGGCGGAGCGAGAGGTTTGGTGTACTTAGCAGGTGATTTAGCCTGTATGATTTTGTTCTCACCGACTTAAGTTTTCGGTTGCAGTGGCTTGAAAGTGTAAGGTGCCTGTCTAGAGTGACTCCCAGATACACTATACTGCCCGATGGCCTCTTAGCGATTCCTGCTACCTTATAGGTTTTAGGAAGAGGACGCTTATTTTTCTGGAAGGAGAAGATAATGCAGTCAGTCTTCTTGGGGTTAACTGCAATATTTAATCCTTCCAATTTTTGCGTGATTTCATTACAAACCTCCTCCGCCTGCCGTAGAGCCTTCGTGGCGTTTAATGAACTACTATATATAGCAATGTCATCGGCGTAGGCCGCCACAGTTGCTTTTCTGTACCTAGCACCAACAGTTTCAGCCGTGTATATTGAGAACAATACTAGAGAAAGCACAGACCCTTGAGGGACGCCGCATGTAAGAGGGACTATTCTTTGGATAATGCCTGGCCGACTCGCACCCTGATTTTACGCTGATCAAGAAATGACCACAATAAAGTTGAAAGTTGCTCCGGGAATTCGTGGTCCTACAGTATCTTACATAGAAACCCATGTGGCAGTGAGTAGAACGCCTCCGTGCAGTCAATTGATATCATTGCAGTCACTCATTTTTAGCAATGTGTTGGCTTACTTCCGCCTGTAGTTTCGCCAGATGGTGTTCCGGGCTGAGGCCGGCCTGGAATCCGGTCTGCTCGGGTGGAATAATTGAGATTTCTGAACAGAAAGTTTTTAAATAATTTGGAATAATTTTTTCGAAAATTTTGCCTAAGTGCGGAAGTAAGCTTACTGGTCTGTAATCAGCTGCCTGAGCGCCAGTCTTCGCGGGTTTCAAAAGCGGGAAGAGAGTGGCCTGTTTCCATGCCTCTGGAAAGAACCGCAGCCTGAGGCATGAATTATAAAGATTGGTAAGGTGGACTATACCTCTCCTGGGCAATTGTTTTAACAATATTGTTTGTATCCCATCATGACCAGGGGCTTTATTTCCCCTCGAAACGACGAAGGATGACCTTCAACTGTTTCGGGGATACGAACATATAGTTGTTTCCAGGCTCTTCTATTTCAGGGCGCTTCTAGTTTTAGGCGCTTCCATATCGTAATGGTCCACGAACTTCGATGCTTGTTCTTCTGCTGTAAGCAATTTGTCACCATCGTGGAGCATCATAGAAGTTCTCTTTCTTGTAGACGTTTTCAACAGTCTCCAGAATTTCTATGGTCACCGTGTGTGGCCCTCAATTTCTCGTGCCAAAGAGTGGTCCTCCATTGTTTCATGAGGTTGCGGATTTGGGTAGTGAGAGAATTGACGACTGATTTGACCTCTTGATCCCTGGTCCTGTACCTCTTATTCTTCCACTTATTGCGTAAAGCAATTAAGTGTTAAAATGTGGTCTGGCGGTGTTCGCAAAGCAGGTGGAAGAGGGCAAAAACTTCGGTATGGCTGTTTCAGCGGCTTGCTGTATAGTGGCCATGAAGAACTTTATATAATCATCGATTTCTCTCTTCGTGCGGAGGATAGGGACAGTCGATAATTCATGGTAGACTTGAGATTTATATAGATCCCAATCCGCCTCTTGGTATTTAAATTTCGTCGGAGCTGGAATAGGCATCATGCCATCTATCTGATACAGCACAGGCCTCTGATCTGAAGTGATGAAATCCAACGCAATGCAGTCAGAGAATCGATGGGGCTGCCTAGAAAGCAATAAGTCTACTGTAGACCTAAACGCCGATTGTAAGATAAAGTTCTCTCTAATATCCTATTTGAGAGACTAGTCCCTCATGCCGAGAGGGAGATAGGGAAATATCAAGCGGGGTTTAGACGAGGGAGATCCACGTTGGACCAACTATTCTCACTGAGGCTGATGCTAGAGAAATGCAAAGAGTACAGAATAGCTACCCACCACCTCTTTCTTGATTTTAAAGCCGCTTACGATATGTTACTTGGCCAGAACTCTATCAGGCCCTGTTAGATATGAACGTCCCAGCCAAGCTGGTACGGCTTGTGAAAATGACAATGTCGGGCTCGAGGTGTGCAGTACGAGTAGGAAATGACTACTCAGATGATTTCAGCACAAACTGCGGAGTGAGGCAGGGGGATGCTCTTGCCTGTATTCTCTTTAACTTTGCAGCAGAGAAAGCGGTGCGTATGTCCGGAATCCAACTCCACGCAACCCTTTTTAACGGTACAGTTCAGCTTCTGGGATACGCTGACGACTTTGATATTGCTGCTAGATTGGAACGTGCACTGAGAGTGGCGGTCTTGGCCATAGACGATGCAGCAAAGAAACTTGGGCTACACATTAATGAAACTAAGACCAAGTACATGAGAGTCGGAGGAGATGGACCAGGGATTGGTCCATTTGTGGCTGGACCATATAATTTTGAAAATGTAAGTAGCTTTATCTACCTCGGGGCTGAGATCAACTCTGGAAACGACATCTCTCGAGAAGTCAACAGAAGGATAGCAACAGCGAGACGGTGCTACTTTGGCCTTGCGAAGCATTTTAGAAGCAGGTTCCTGTCTAACGGGACCATGATCACCCTCTACAAAACCTTGGTCCGTCCTGTTTTAACTTATGGATCAGAAGCATGGGCCTTTAAAAAACAGGATGAAAATAGGCTTCTGATCTTTTGAAAGATCAATTTTGAGGAAGATTTTTGGTCCTGTTAAAGAGGGTGGAATTTGGAGAAGAAGAAGAAATGTCGAAATGGGCTGGCCTGTATGGGGATGCAGACTTGGTGAAGTTTATCAAGATAGGACGACTTCGATGGGCCGGGCACGTCGCACGCATGGATGACTCGGCGATACCCAGGAGGATACTGTCCGGAAAGTTGCATGGGCGAAGAAAGGATTCAGTGACACTGGACGCACGGACTCTGCTGGGAGTCCGAAACTGGAGAGCTGCTGCAGCTGACAGGACTGACTAACGAAAGCTTTTGGAGGAGGCCCTGTCTCGGTGACGGGATGTAGAGCCACTGATGTATGTATGTATGTATGTATGAAACAAGATTGTAAGTATTCTATTCATAGGCAAACTTATAAAATATGTCAAACAGCTATCACTAACTAATCAAAAAATTATTAGTGCAGTTATATTAAAGAAAGTTTTCGGACAGTTTTAAATGAAAATAGAAAATAAAAAAAGAAATAGGCTAGAATAAACAGTGCTATGCTTGCTGCTCATGAATTATTAAAACTCTTCACCGCAGAATAAACATTGCTTGCCATCCTTCTTCTATGAATGTCTAAAGTTTCAAGGATGTTAAAAACTTATATAATAAATCTTGACATGAAATCTCACATGGTTAATAGAAATAGAAGATAATAAATATATTTAATTATTGCTTAATATATTCAATTTAACTAATAAATTATAATTAAAAAAAAAAAACCTGTACCACTTTCAACCCATGAAGGGTCTCGGGTTCAGTACTTAGGTAGGCTGTACTGTTTCTGAGCCAAAGGTTGTGAAAGGAGGTGATTTGGCCAGAATTCACTGCTCAATCGCCAGGTTTTTCCCCCCAATTAAGGGTACCCACTTTTTAGGAGGCTGGGTGTGAATGAATGAATGAATGAATGGAAATAAATTTTATTCTGGGGCCTTTGCCCCTTAAGATAATTACAATGAACAATGATGGCTACCTAGCATACCGTATATATAATTAAGAAATATGATAAAAGCAAGGAAAATATAATTAAAATTAAATTAGGAATTTGAACGAAATTCAAGTTATTGTTACATAAAAGTATTGTTACATATTTTCAAATATCGCACAAAAAACAAATTATATCTTGAGGTTAGAATCTAAGATAAGTTACGAAAACAAAAAATAGAGAAAATTAAACAAAAACTCAATGAAATAAAAATACAATAATCAAAGCAAATATAAATTATCTGGAAAGATAATGTGTCTTATCTGATAAATAATATAAATTATTCCAAAACCAATTCAGTGCAATAGTACTAGACTAATACTGTACAAAATCAATATTATATTCTGAATGTTCATATCTCATTTTAAGAGATATTTTCTACATCTATATGACTATTAGATTGAATATATAACAGGTAAATGAAAAGTCGGGATTTGAAGCTGTTATGAGAGGAGGAATGGTGAATGATGGAAGGGAGGGAATTCCAGAAGTTGGATGTTCTGTATATAAAGGAACGTTTGAAGGATGTGTTAAAAGGAGTTATGTAGAGGTCTGAGGAACGGGCTCTGGTTTTGCGGGAACTCACTGACGATTTTAATGTTAAAGCTTTCAGGATATAGGAAGATGACTGAGAGGAAAGAGATTTGTAAAGGAACGAACCAAGAAAGTACTGTGATGGAAGGAAGGAAATAACCATTTTAATTTGGTGGAGTGGTGGGAAATATGTTCGTGGCGTGGTATTCTCAGAACGAATTTCAGACAGCAGTTCATTATCTTCTTTAATCTTGCATCTTGAGATTTCGAGAGACCTCCATACCCCACACTACCATAATCAAAATGGGGGAATATAAGGGATGTAATTAACAGTTGGCGGATTGACTGTGGAAGGAAATTACGGGATCGGTTTAGGAGTCGAAGGGAGAAGATTGATCGTCAGGTAATAAGGGAAATATAGTCTTTCTAAGAAAGGGTTTGGTCTAGGACAATGCCAAGGTTCGTAACAGACGGATAGAATTTTATGGAATAGGAATCTATGGAAAAGTTAGGAATTGTGAGCAGGGAGTTAAGAAGGACTTTAGAACCCAACACTACAGCCTTTGATTTTTTGTCTGCGTGTTTTAATTTCAATTTATTATCAGAGACCCAAGAGGCTATCGTGTCGAGATCTGCTTGGATATTTGTGATGGCGGTTTGTAGTCCATTGGGGAAAAAAGAAATGTAAATTTGGAAATCATCGGCGTAGAAGTGAGAGGAACAATGTTTGATGAAGGGATAAAGGTCATTAATGAATGCGCTAAATAGTGAGGGTGATATCGAGGAGCCCTGAACTACACCAGAGTTGATTGGAAGAGGAGAGGAAGGTGGAAGATTAGGGATTTGGACTACATGAGTGCGGTCAGAAATAAATGCTTGGATCCATCTAATCGCACTATTGGAAAAGGAAAAGTTGGATAGTTTAGATAGGAGTAGATTGTGATCGATGGTGTTGAAGGCTTTACTGAAATCAAGGAGAATGAGAATGGTAATTTTGTGCTGGTCCATGGCAAGGTGGCTATCTGAAGTAATTTTTGCAAGGGCTGATTGTGTGGAATAGCCAGTCCTAAACCCGGACTGAAAAGGATTAAGGTGTTGCTCAAGGAAAGAGGATTTCTTGAGTTAGGTGTTCTAAGGGGTTTGGAAAGGTTAGATAATTGGGAGATGGGGTCGGAAGTCTTTTCGGAGGATGGGTTAGGGACTTTATTTAAGGGAAGGACGCGAGCTTTTTTTTCAGGCAGATGGAAATATTGAGTTCTGCAGGGAGAAGTTATAGATAATTAAAAAAAGGTGTGGACATCTTAAATTACGTACACCTTTTGTTCAATATTAAATAAACATAAAATTCAATAATTTTTCGTGTTTGTATACATCCTAATATTACTGGCAATTTATTATTCTGTTTCATCCGATCTATGCTATATGAAAACACTTACTTTTTTCTTATTTTATTATTTTTCTTTAAACAATAATTATATTTAAAAAAAAAAAAAAAAAATATTTCCTTTGTAATAAAAACATTTTCTTGTACCTTTTTTTTTCTGTAGTACCTAACTGCATTTTCTTGAGATCTAAATTTAAAATATATGTGTAATAGAAGAAATACAAAGAAATTCACTTTTTTGAAATAAATCCTTTACAACTACGGTTCATGAACGGTCTTGCGTTCAGTACACGGGATGAAGTTGAATAGTTACTGGGCCAACGGTTGTGAAAAAGGAGGGGATTTGGCTGCTAAACCCGCTAAATAAAAAGGGCACCAACTTTAAAACCACGGGTTATAATATGTAAACAGGAACATATTAAACAAAGTCTGATGAATAATAAGGTAACTAAAGAAATCCTTAAATTCCTTTAGTAACTTAAATTGTCTTCAAAGTTATCAATAATCCCACTATTTTAGTGACTTTAATGTAACAAAAATTTTTTTTTTCAAAATTGAATTTACAGTAAAAAGTAAAAGTTGAATGTGATACCCCGAAATGATTATTTAATTAAATGATAGGATTACCAATTTATTCCCTACCAAGGTATCTCCGGACCAAGACCTCTGCTTATTGGATAATCCAGGTCTATGAGATCCCAATGGCTCTCTCAACTACCTAACCAGTGTGAAACCCAGCGGAGGCTCAGTAAGAGCGCAGGACAAAAAGTATATTATGGTTAGATAAGGTTTACTACATGATTAAGCTTTCGCCAGGCGCTTTAAGACTTTTTAACACCACCGGGCGCTAATAGTATTTTGGACGGCGTACAACTTTTGTTCTCTTTCACTTCCCATTGATGCTTAATGATGATTTTATTAATTAAAATTAAAATATTGTTAATTTATAAGTGGGAAAAGGTATTAAAAAAATCATTTTATTATTATCCATTTAAAGTCACACAAATAAATTAATTCACAAACATAAAATATTACCTATTCTTATCTATACAATTATATAAAAGGATATGTGTATATATACAAGCCCTCTTTCGTTTGTCACTAACCACAAAAACTACTGAACCAATCTGTACTAAATTTTAACCATTTCTTATTGATTATTTAAGGGAGGTTTATCTGAAATAAAATTTATTTATTTTCAATTAATCTGTAATTAAAAGCCACAATATGTGGATAATAGTGAAGTTTGATAACTGATCGGTAGGTGGCCAGCACCATTTTACATGAGAGGATACAAAGGTACGGTGTTATATAGATCTTGAAATTGATAAAAAAAATTACTTATATTCAATTAAATTCTTGAAAAAAATTAAATAAGCGGGTGCGACAAGTGGATGCCAGTTAAGTTTGAAAATCGACAGATATGTAGTTAGCTCTATTCCGCATTAGAGTTTTACATGTTAAAACAACTGAACCCATCTGCAGCAAATTTTAACTAAATCATCTTCATAGTACTACGAAGGTTTAGCAATTATAAAATTAATAATAATAACAATTCAAATAAACAATTTTGAGTGGCAGAAACGATGTTTGCCACACTCTCTTATAGATTATGGTTAGAAATTAAAATCCAATCAGACAAAACCAATAAAATCATTTCTGCCGGATAAAAATTATTACCAAACCAAAATGTCGACGCTTTCCTTTTTTGGAATTGTGCGTAAAAATATGATCCATGAACCTTTTCTTGTATTCACTGATAATGCAGCCCATTATCTGCTAGAATTTCTTTCTAAATAGACTATGTCCATCTTGTTTATCCACTCATAGATTAAAATTAAAAATCGGATGATTATGATTTCACGTGAACTTTAACCACCTTATCCGTACAAAGATACCAGGTTAAAAATTACTACTATGCCTAGAAATATCATTCAAGAAAAAATGCTCAATTGCATACTTCAATACAAGTTTTTTATTCTTGAACAAATAAATCTTCAATTATTAACTTGAAAAAACTAAGAACTATTCCAAGTTCTTTACTTATGAAAGCGGGCGAAGCCCTATTTTTTTTTTCAAAATAATTATCCTATATTACTCCACTATAAAAAAAAAAAAAAAATTGTATTATAAAAAAAACTAGATTTATAAATACCTTTAAACATTTGTATATCATCAATAGATGCATATATAAATAATAATAATAAATAAAAACTTGAGAGAAACAACTCCAATTCTTAACTAAATTTTGGTGACAAATGGTTACTACACCAGACGCTAGACCTACGTACGGGAGGTCACAAATTTTCACTTTATTCTTTTCTCTTCATAGTTCACTAAACAACTAAGATTTATTTTTACCCTCTCATTGTAAGCGACGAATAGCATATAGAATAACTTGTACTTAAATAGCCCACGGAAATTTCCATTTCCTTTTAATAACGAAATTATCTGAGAGCCGTCCAACGGTTACAGCGTCCGATGAATGGTTAAAAAAAAAAATGTATACTGGCAAAATCATTTATTTATTCTAAAGAACCATATACCGATTTTCTAATAAATAATAAAGAAGGAGTTAAATGAAAATTGGTGTAAAAATAAAAAAAAATAATAAAGAATGAGGGACAAATTAAGGTATAAAAATGTAGACTTGACACTGGAAGATAGTAAAGTTTCCCGAGGAAAAAAACAAAGACCGAGATAGGGGATCTGTAAGAGCTCTGCTGGGGACCTAACTTTCCCTATATGATAAGGCCAAAAAGGTTTCCCGCACTTTCCTTCAGTTAGGAAATCGCCCTTCCGCAGGAACTAAAGGCCACGACTCCTTTTCCAAGGCTCTTTTCTCGAGGAGTTCTCTCCAAGGATTTTCTTTTCACTCTTTTTCTTTTTTTTTTTTTTTACTATTTTTTATAGAGCTGTAACCCTAAATATAAGTGGTCAACCCTAACCTTATTTATTGGTTATTTTTTGGTATCTATCGAGATATGTGTGATAAATCACATCAACATAGCTATAATAAACCTAGTCTAAACTTTCTTGTTTTGTGTTAGTAAGGATTGTTATTTGTGTGGCGGTGGTGGAGGCAGAGTGGGGGGGTATGCTCCAAGCCCCCCACAAAACACCTAATAATGTTTTGCATATTAGGTATTTTTATTTTTATTAATATACTTACTATTAAATTCAACACACAAATAAAGGGTTTAAGCTTTAAAAGGAGCAATAAAATGTCTTAAATAATAGCTAATATCACATTATTTTATTATTTGGAATTAAGACTTTTAATAAAAATACAATAACACAATATTAATTTAACCAACAATATCATTTACACATTTTATGCTTAGCAAGAGTGTATAACACTGAAATTTATTTATTAAAAATTAAACTTAACAATAACATAAACTTTTATGAAGTAAATTATAGATTAACGGTGAAAAGACAGATTTGATGATTTGGTGTATTTGCTACAATTGCGGTTTTTGCAGCCGTATGCAATGTACTAAGACATGATATAGTTTTATGTATATTTTCATTGTATGATAGTATATTTACCAGAATGTTGTAGTAATTTACACCACATTTATATTATCCTTAGGGGACACTGTGTTCCAGATTATTATTATTTTTATTTTTTTTTTTTCATATCATAGACAAAAATACAACTTTTGGTATCATCACTCATTTTTACCTCCTTTGGCTACGGAAGCATAGTATATAGAGGACTGTCTAGATAGCTCGAAATGAGATGAAAAATACTAAGAAAGGTTTTTATTTATTTTCGGAATCCCAAAACATTCTCACATATCTCTCAAGTATTCTAAAAGTGTGTGGTTTTACCAATTTCCAACTTCAATATTTCCTGGATGCACTTATATTCCAATTATTGTCAAAAAGACCTACCTATATTCATGATCTTACTCTGCGCTCCTCCATCCACCTCTTATATACTAGAACCCAACCCATCAACCTTTACACTCCTGCGCATCGAACTGCATTCTTAGAAAAATTCTTTATTATCCGTGCTTCCTCTTTAGACAATTCATTGCCCATATCTCTTCGAAAATGCTCCTTCTTAACTACATTTAAACATCAACATACGAGATGTGAATATCACTTTTCATTATACTGCTATAAAACATATATATATATATATATATATATATATATATATATATATATAATTTATGAAAAAATTCTTATATATTTAAAAAAAAGTAATTATCAACCAAGAATTATTTCATAATGTAATATATAGGACAGCTTGTCAATAGATCCAATTAAAAGTAATGTTCAAATTGAACATTCATCCCCGAATTGTACATCGCAATTGCGAGTGCCCGGGGGTATGGATCAAGTGAAGAGAAAGGATTTTCCCTGGTTCGGATACGAGCTCGGTGGCCTAGTGGATAAGGCACCGCGCTAGAGAGGTGGAGACTTGGGTTCGAATCCCAACCGGGGTCAAAACTTTTCTCTTCAAAATAAAAAATATAAAAATAAATATATATATATATATATATTTGTCCATTTCCGTTATGATTATTTATTATTATAAGCTAACAGGAAACAAATTTCAACAGCTGTTTACAAAACAAACAACGCTGTTCTTTTTTTATCATTGAAAACTTGGATTATACAGTAGGTGGCTTTAAGTTTTTGCTATTTCTGACAGATAAACGAGCAAGACATCATCAAAAACAAAACCAAAATTCCTTCTTTTTAACAAAAACTTATCGTATTCTACTTAATATTTAGCACGGGATTTAGCCGGTAGTAGTTGTTCCATTGCTTTCTGAGCTTCTTCTAAAATAATTTGAGCTCCCAACATTGTTTTGAAACAGTAAACACGTGTTAACTATGTACTGAAATTGCTCAGTAACCTAAGTAAACTCGAGTGAGTTTTTCAAAAAATCTATTTATTCAACTGTTTCACTTGGAAAAAGAGTCACTTCGCGTAATCAGCCGGGTATGGAAAACACATGTTTTCGATACAATATAATAAAAAAGTATTGTTTCTTCTTCTTCTATATTTACTATAAATCGAATTAACTTTGCATTTTTTCAAGAAATTACTGATTTTAAAAAACAAATTATCTGTATTTTCCGATCTACTAAAGCTAGAGAAATATCAATATGCTCATAAGAAAATTGATACATTTATAATAAATTTATTTAAATTTAAATAGAGTCACATACAGTATTTGTTGTTTCTTGTTTGTTTAACTTCATGAATATGTAATTTCTCGCCAGACAAAAATATAGCTGTTTTATTTTTTATTTTACTCAGGAGTCTTTGGTAAATTTATAGTTCAATAAATACTCGTTTAATAAGTCTTTTTATAATATAGGTGGCAAATTATTAAATGATTCTATACCATCATGTGTACCTCAATTAGTACTTAAAATATTTTTTTACTGACAAGTACTCCATGTTCACAATATATGTTTAATAACTCTTAAGTTGACTGTTAGTAATGCAATTTTGTAACCCGGCGTTGGTTGCTAGGTGAGCATTTCGCTTACCCTTTTAAAGAATATTTAATAAGTTCGTCAGAATTTAACTTTCATCGCTGACCCTCATTAAAGCTGAGTTTAGGACTTTTGCGAATAAGAATATTTGGTTTCTAAGTAAAATGGATGCAGGTGGCCAGGATATTGGGAGATATTTACTGAAAATTGCAATGCCCCCACTCCTCAGTATCAGCTTATCTCTCGTGCGAGTTTTCTAATTACTTTCGATTGATTAGTTTTGGTTCGAAATGAGTCGTGGATCTAACATGTTTGACTTGTTGGATAAAAAGCTAATTGAGAAGATAAATTGTAAGTAATTGGTTAATAAATTGTCGTGAATTGTAATTATATTATTTCTCAATCATTTATTAGAAATCAGAAATTTTTACTACTCCAGATTCTTGTTCGTGGCTGCTCGGGGCAGTGTAAAATAGATCTGGTATAGGTGTGCCTAAGAAATAAAAAAAGAAAAACGAAAAAAAATGTAAAAAGTGCAATGTTCCTATTTACAATGAGCATACTGAATATACTTGTACTAATTAAATAGAAACAGAAGAAAATGATCTAACTTATGAAAAAAACACATTATAATGTAAATAGTAAAATATTTAATTTTTGTTTGGTTTTTTTGTTTTTAAACCATAAATCTTTGTAAATTTTGTAAAAAAAATATTTTTAATCCTTATGCTCCATATTACAATTATCAATACATAATGATGACATTTATTTACCATCTATAACTACATATTTGGCAACATAAAACTGCTTTTTTTTATGAAAATCAAAGAAGTGAGGGAAATGCTCACCTAGCGACCAACGCCGCACAGTGGAGCAAGCAGCCTTATTTGTTGGCATAAACTAAATATTCTTTCTTACATCTTAAATAATCATCAACATTGGTTTTTATAGCTATATATCATACATTGAAACATTAAAAAACCTAAATCACTCACTCAATTTGTATATAATACGAAAAAACATAGAAAACAGTAAATAAAAAAAAAAAAATCACTTTTCATTAACCTTCGGTCTACAACGTGAAATCCAAGGACATGCAATACAACGTAGGGTCGTTTTGACCCAACTCTCTTTTTAGTTCTATTGATCATTTAAAACATTTTGGGAAATAATTAATGATCTAAATAAATTAATTTATTATAATTATATATTATATTAAAAAAAAATCTTTCTTAAAACAAACATAAAAAAGTTAATTATATATTATCCTAAAATCAGTCTTATGAATAAAAAAAAAACATAATTAATTTTAGCCTTTTTCATATTTTCTTCTCTAAAAGGAAATTAAGTACAGTATGAACTAAAATAATAATGGTATTTAACTCCGACAATAAGAAACAGAAGTAAAATCAAACATAAGATAATTACTTAGTTACAAGTATAAACAAAGGATAGCATTTAGTCTTGGTAAGATTTTCATCAGTCTTCAATTATTTGATTTTTGAGACCAATTGTGAAATGTGACATCACCATTTGTTCCGCATAGAGGATCTGTTAGTTTAGAGGATATTGGATAGGTAAAAGCAAACCTTCCCGAGCTTTAGTTCCTTTTCCTAAGTATAGCATACCACCAAAGAATATTCTTACGTCAGACAATGACACAATTTTCATCCCTTCCTATCTAATTTAGCCGGGATATACATTTTGAATGGGCATTTGCCCCTGAAGCTAAGAAGTTTACACTAGAAGTAGTAGGACATATCATACAACGTGGAGTCATATCGACCCGTAATAAAGATTCTCTCAATGTATTCAAATGTTACAAGGTCACTCAACTTTGGAACACTTGTCAAATGGTGCCCACGCCTGCACAGATACTAGATGACAAGGTACTCTCAACCCCTATAAGGGGTCTAAAATTTTGTCCATATTCACATGGAAATTTTAAATAAATCTAAGAAAACTTATTTAATAACTTAAAATTGCTTAAAGAATGAAAAATGGTTGCATACAACAGAGTTAACTGTTGTTTTTATTAATCTCATTATGTTTAGTATGTACATTTATTTTATTTTGTTTTTAGTTTTTTTTATTGTAATATAATTGTAATTGAGAATGTATTGTAAATCGTAATTGGATAACATCTGAAAAAAAGTGTAATTTGTGAAGTTTGTTAAAAATTAATTTATTCAATAAATAGAATAGAGGAGTGGGGGGAGACAGTTTTTTGGAGGGAAGAGGAAGTATAGGGCCACATGGTGTGCAGCAGTCTGAGTTCAGTGTGTTTTGTGACATGATGAATATTTTGTTTTGATTTGGAGATCTAAAGGAGTGATCCGGAAGTTATCCAGTAAGAAGAATTGGTGAATCATTTATTAAGACAATTTAACCTTTTGTTTTTGTTTTGTTTACAAAGTAAAGGTATCTTGTTCCTTTTGTATAAAAAAACACCCTAATCAGGGGAATTACTTCAATTTAAAGTATAAAAAAAATAAGTTGTTTTTTTTGTTTTTTTATGCCAATCGTTGAAATACTAGTATTAAATTAAATATTTTTTAATATTTTTTTTGTGATATACAAAACCATTTTTCATTTATTGTAAAACGGCGCCCGGACTAATTAAAAATAAATTTTCTGCTCGCATTTATTATTATTTATCAAAAAAAAAACCTTACACCCCTTACACCCCTATACTTTAAAGCAGGCCCGTTTTTGTGATATCCGGGTCAATTTGACCCGTACGTTGTAGAATGAATGTTAAAATAAGTAGCACACTTTTTATCTACAATATTTCCTATTATTTTCAAAAGGACCAGAAAGAAGGTTTAAAGCCTCTGTCGGTAGTGACTTAATTTTTTCTTAGGTAGTTTTCGTTTGCTTGTTAGAACTGGGTCTGAACTCAACAAAAAGTTAATGAATATATCCTGGTTTGATTTTTCTCGACTACACTTCCGTGAGGGATGTTCACGATAATTTTTGAAATCCTTGTAACGAGCTTCCTGTGCTTCCCCGCTTAACTTCCCAATAGGCAACATGCCTCAAGATATTATTTCTGTACCATGAATAAGAAACTTGTGGATGGTCGGTGACATCGGGTACCATAAGTACTTTTCTACATAATACTTTGCAGTACCATCAGCAAACTCTTGATAGGCATTAGTATTGATTTCGTTCCCACTTGATTTTGCTATCAGTATCGTATGTAGCCTTTTAATTAGTTCAGCGTCAACTCTGACGAAATATCAGAATGAGAAAAAAATCGCATAGCCGTACTTCCATCGTTACTATTTCCAAAGCCAGGTTTAGGCATGTCAACAATCAAACCACATTTTTTCTTGAAACTTTCTTGGATTCGACTTTTGGGTTTCTTTAACAACTTGTTTGTCTTTATTGCTGTGGGCTTGCCATTTTTTTAGTGGAAGCTTGTAGGATAGGTGTATAGGATAGGAAATAAAATGATCTTCTTATCTATGCACTAACAGAAGAGAAATATTTTTTCTGAGGCTGGGGCAGATTGGGGAAAGATTATTCAACGAAACTATAATATTTAAATAATTTACTAGAAGATGGTGGGAAAAAATATGCTTGGACGGATTTGGAAGGTTACTAAACCCTTCGCTACAATAAACTAAAACCAGTAATCTTATTTTATTATATTATTAAGAGAAATATAATACTATATTTCAAAATTATATACCTGAAGATTTTGATTTCATGTCATAAAAATATACAAGTATCAAAACTGTATGTAAAAAAAAAAATAACGATCTCTTAATAACAAATTGATGTGGACATTGATATTGATGCCACTGAACTTTGTCTACTTTCACCAATTATCAGTAGAATACATGACCGTTATCAGCTTGAGGAATAAAATTATTTTGTTCTGCAGAGCCTTAACTAACAGATAATTAAGTCATCGCGCTGAAAGGAAAATTTTAGTTTTAGGACTTTCGCCACGTTTTGCTTCATTTTGCCCCACTGTGCGCCGGGTTAATAAACGCGTGTAAAAACTAAAAGCGCAGATATTTGTACATAAAGTACTTCAACCAAGAGTAAAACTTTTTTAAAATTATTTGTTGAGACATTTAATCAATATTTTCTATAAAGAAGCTATACTTTGCTCCGCATGGGCAGGCTAGTGAAGGCGAGGTGTCTTATAGAGAGACATTATTATGGAAGCCCGAAGCTCTAAGCCAAACACTCCACCTGTCAGCTCATGATAAGGATTCCTGTCAGCAAATTCTGACTGGCATTTCACCTTTGCTATCTACCCACTTTTCACACATAACCTGTGCTAACACCAACAGTTTTTAAGATAATTTAATTTTTGAAATGTTTAATATATTTTTTTAAAATGTAACTAATCGTCAATATGAAATAACAATGTTTTATAAAGCTGACCTGGCAATGCTTGGTCATTACTAGGTTTAGCATTAAAGTTAAAAGTTGAAATTTCGGTATCAATTAATGTATACAGTTGAAATTTTATATTTACAAATGTGTATATTTAGGTAGCCTATTGCCATAGGAAAGCTGCATATAATATACTAGGATACGCCCGCCCTCATAAGTAAAGAGTTTAGACAATGTTAACTAATGATTTACATTTTTTTTAATCAATAAAAATATTGTATTGTAACATGCAATAGTTGCACTTACTTACTCATTGACATCTTCACCCTTAGCTTTACTTTTAAACCTGGTACTATTATACTAATTAGGTATGGACCACTGAAGATTGAAGAACCATTTGGAAGCGCGGATAAAGTCTACCGAAATCTCTGGTAAAAGTAAAAGTTATGCTGCTATTCTCACATAGAGAAAACAAATTAAATTCACCGCAAGAACCATGAATCATATTTTTACACACAATATAAGAAAGCAAGGGGATTTCTGAACCTTCGATTAGGTAATAATCTGTAATTCGGCAATAACAATTTTATCGATTTCTCCTGGTTGAATTTTTATTCCTAACCATAAAATTATATGATAATACGGCAAACGGTGATTCTGCTACTGAACATTGTACCTTTAAATTGTTATTATAGTTAATTTCATTATTGTAAACCTTCACAAAACTTAAAAGATGATGTATATAAAATTTTTTACAGATGGGTACATTAGTCATATAATTGCAAACTCTGTTGTGGAATAACACCAGCCACATATCGGTCAATTTTTAATTTATACATATACATTTTTAATGGTATCATTTTGGTATAATTTTTTATTAATTCAAAGGACTATATAACACTGTATCATAATGACCTCTCTTAAATAGCACTTACCACAGGTCGATATTCTTAGTTGTTGTTTTTTGTGGAAAAAAAAAAAAAAAGTAGTTTTTATTATTGCTAAACCTTCCTTGAGCTATGAAGATAATGCTGTTCAAATTTTGATTCAGAGTTTAAGTGTCATGGCCGAAACAGCAGAACACTCCCGTTATCGCTCTGGCTTTAAACTGTTGTCTCAATGGGATTAAGCAACCTACTGCTTTGTAAACTTCTGTACTAACGCTATATATTACAGTGAACAATTTTGTGATAATTGTGATATCAGGTTAGTGCTAAATTAACAATTAAATGTGAGAAAACTGGTGCACGTGAGGTACAAGCTATCCACGAGTGACAGTCTCTTACTGGTCAGCACTCCAGGTTGAGCTAAATATAACTTTAGCTACCCACTTCTACAGTTACTAGTAGCTCGTCGCTTAGGCTCTGGACTAGTCATTTATATTCCTGCGTTCGAGTCCACGTCTTCATACTTTTTTTTTTTTTTTTTTTTTTTTTTAATACTAGAAAATGTTTAATTTTTTCCGTATATCTTATTTGCTTATTTCTTTTTGGTAAGAATATTTTTAATTTAATTATATTACCTTATTTTAATTTATTATTGTAACATGGAGACTGAATCGGAGGAAGAGACCCCAATGTCTGAAATTAGCGAGACAGACTCTTAATATCTTTCTCAAAGGATGTTACAAAAAACGACATCGAAACGCTGCCCCCGGATCTGCCGGAAATTCTCCTAACAAAAAAAAAAAAAAAAAAAAAAAAAAAACAAAGGAAAACAGGTATCACCTCCTACAACTCGCAGTAAAACTACTGCAAACACAAAAGTAGATCAAACAATCATCAGAATTCCAACCAGCAATAAATTTGCAGCCCTGGACAAACATTCCACCGAACCAGCTCAACAATCTAAAGAATTTCCTGAACCTCCACCGCCACCAGTCTTTATCTCCAATGTAAAGGAGTTCTGGCCTTTTTGTCAAGAAATATCGAATCTTATTGGTCAGACAAATTTCAAATTTTTTTCACGTGTAAGAGACATTAAAATTAATACCGTGAATAAAGACCATTATAAAAAACTCATTCATTTTCTGACCACCAAAAACTACAACTTTCATTCATATCAACTAAAAGAAGATAAAGCGTACCGAGTAGTCTTAAGAGGGCTTCATAATACCACTCCAACCGAATATATCAAGAAGGACATAGAAGAGATCGGCCACAACGTTAGAAACATCTCGTCCGTGCTCCACCCTACACAAAAATTTCCGCTACCGTTATTTTATGTTGACTTGGAACCTGCCAGCAACAATATTGAAATATTTAAAATCACCAGACTGTGCTACTCAGTTGTGCGATTTGATCAGCCAAGACAAAAACCTGCGATTGTGCAATGTACTAGATGTCAAAGTCTAGGACATACAAAATCATATTGCCACCATCCAGCCAGGTGCGTCAAATGTGCTGGACCCCATGCTACAGGAACATGCCTAAAGACTAGGGAAACACCTGCAAAATGCGTCCTCTGCGGTGAAGATCACCCTGCAAATTATAAAGGGTGCGTCGTGCACAAAAATCAACAAAGACAAAGATATATATTTGCAGCGTCGAAAAATCGACGTCAAAACTCTCATGAAGTTGAAACAGAACTTATAGATCCTCCGAATTCCCTCCAACAAGACCATGAAGATCACCTTTTCACCACAGAACCACAGCCGTCAACTTCATCAACCATCAATCCTCCTCAGAAGAGAATTCGTTCAACATACTCAAAAAAACAGGAAATCCTCAGGCTCGACATCAGGCGCCTCAAACCTCCCAACCACAACCTGTCCTATCCAAAACTCAACCTCCTCCTCAACGTCCCAGCCAGGACATTCCTCCATATCATTTTCCTCTCCGAGTAAAACTACCCCCACAAAATCAGCACCCTGTTTCAATCCAAACTTCTACAGCAAACCTTCCAACCCATACATCAACAAAAGTTGATACTGTTCCTAATATCCCAAGACGGGTCCAAATCCCACCTAGCACTCCTAGATATAATCCTCCATCACAGCTCCCCGAATCAAATCTTGTTCCGAATCCAGTAGACATTAATAACATCCTTTCGTCCTTCCTTTCAGAGCTAAAAGAAACGATTGCACCCCTCATTTCACTCCTCACCAGAGTCCTTTATCAAGTCCCACTTAATATTCCACAATGAGCCCAAAGCCTCTGACTATCATTTTGTGGAACGCGAATGGACTGCATAACCATAGAGACGAACTTGACATATTTCTTCATGACAATAACATAGATGTAGCCTTACTGACGGAGACCCACTTCACAAACAGATCACATTTCCACATACGTGACTACATCACGTATAGATTATAGATCCGACCATCCAGACAACACAGCACATGCTAGTTCTTGTATCCTTATCCATAGATCCTTACCCCATTCCCTAATTCCTTCCATTCCAACTGTAGAAATACAATCGACCTCGGTGATCATATCAACAAGTCCTTACAATTTAACTTTCTCAGCTGTATATTGCCCTCCAAATATTCCCCTTTCCTATAATCATCTTGAATCCTTATTCCGATCCCTAGGACCTCGCTTCATTGCAGGAGGAGACTACAACGCTAAACACCAACGGTGGGGTTGTCGATCATCTAACTCCCGTGGCAGCATCCTATCCCGAGTCTCCACATCCAATACCTATTCCATCATTCCACCTATGAACACTACATATTGGCCAACATCCCTCAAAAAACGACCCGATATCCTCGATATATTCATTACTTCCCAGGTTTCATCATCCCAGCTCACAATAAAATCCCTAAATGACCTTTCATCCGATCATAGTCCGGTACTGCTTTCCATGCATTCAACTTCTGTTCCTAAAACCACCCATCCTTCGTTGATTACTGGCCGAGTAGACTGGACAGTTTTCGATATGATTTGGAAATGAAAATAGACTTAAAAATTTCACTTAAAACAAAACAAGACATTGATACTGCCATAGAAATACTAACGACATCTATACGCAATAGCATAATAGATAATACCACAAAAAGAAAAACATACAATTCTCTCCGGAGTAATTTGCCACATCTTCGTATCCTTTTGAGGGAAAAGCGAAATGCAAGAACCAGGTGACACAGAACCAGATATCCATCAGACAAAAATAACTACTACACAAATTGACTAACAAACTAAAAACAGAAATAAAAAAATTCAAAATTCAAAATTTATATAAATATACTGAAAACCTTAACACGACAGACAAATCCTTATGGATGGCCACCAAAAAACTGCTTAACTATAAAAATTGTAATCACCCTCTTCTAACTGAATCCAAAACGTGGTCACGATCTGACAATGAAAAATCACAAATTTTCGGTCAGCACCTATTTAATACCTTTAAACCCCATCCTGATATCCTTAACCCAAATCACCTTGAAAGTATTGAAACAGAAATAAATATCCCACTTCAAATGTCCCTTCCTCCTAAAGCATTCCATCCTTCAGAAATATCAAGTATCATCCAAAGATTGCCCACAAAGAAAGCCCCTGGACATGACCTTATTACATCCCATATCCTAAAATTCCTTCCTTGGAAAGCCATCCTATTCCTAACATTCATATATAACGCTGTACTCCGAACAACATATTTTCCTGATCCTTGGAAAACATCCATAGTAAAAATGATACCGAAGCCCAAAAAGCCACCGGAACACCCTTCCTCATATCGTCCTATTTCTCTCTTGCCAATTATGGGTAAAATCCTAGAAAAACTTATCTTAAAACGCTTGTATCCTATCCTAGATTCCAACCACATAATCCCAGATCACCAGTTTGAATTCCGAACATCACATTCCACAATCCAGCAATGTCATCGTGTGGTGGACGTTGTCTCCTCCGCATTGGAGCGCGGAATGTACTGCACGGGAGCCTTTCTCGATGTAGAACAAGCATTTGACCGAGTCTGGCATCCAGGACTGCTTTACAAACTCCGTAAATTCCTACCTTCTACATATTTCCTTATTCTCCGCTCATACCTCAGTGATAGAACTTTTAAAGTTAATCATAACTTTTCCTACTCCTCTCTCTTTACCCAATCTGCAGGCGTTCCTCAAGGATGTATCCTAGGTCCAATCCTCTACACGGTGTATACAGCTGACATCCCGACAAATCCCAGCACCATCCTCACCACGTATGCTGATGACACTTGTGTGTTATCAGTAAACAATGATCCCTTTATTGCCTCCCAAACACTCCAATCCCATATCACAAACCTTCAAGAATGGTGTCGAAAATGGAGGATCAAAATAAATCCAAATAAATCCCATCAAATAACCTTTACCCTTCGTCATAAACCTACGACTTCCTGTCCTACAATATCCTTTAATGATGTCCCACTAATCCCCGTTGAACAGATCCGCTACCTAGGACTCCACTTAGACAAACGTCTTACATGGAATCCACATACTAGACTTAAACGACAAGAAACTGCCCGTCGTTTTCGACTACTTCAACATTTACTTGACAAACGTTCAAACCTTCCAATCAATTACAAAAGACTCATATACATAACAGTAATTAGACCAATTTGGACATACGGAGTTGAGCTTTGGGGCTCCACTAAACCATCCAATTCATCTCGCATCCAATCATTACAATCCAAAATCCTTAGAAAAATCCTAAATGCTCCTTACTTCACAAACAAACTCATCCATAAAGATCTTAATATACCTTACGTTTCTGACTTAGCTCAAACCAGATATCTATCCTTTCATAGCAAACTCCACAACCATTCAAATCCATTAGTGTCACAACTTGCTTCTCAATCCATTCCAGATAACCCTCCGAGGCGCCTGAAAAGAAGATGGCCTCGAGACCTTCTAACATAGCACCTCGTTATATAGTACCTGTAGAAGTGCTACCAATGGGTAGCTCCTTTAAAAACAAGTGACGTGTCATTTTTATCATTATCATCATATTTACTTGTTGTATTGTATGTTTATATTGTAAATACAGTTGTAAATTTCAATCAATAAAAAAAAAAAAAAAAAAAATTTTGATTCGAATGGTTCAGTAGTTTTAGGGATTAGTGATCACAAACGAAAAATGGCTTGTCCTTTTATATAATAGTATACATAAGATATACTTTTTATAGAATTCATAAGTAGTGGTTTTTATTTATATTTCTCCAAATAGTTTTGATTTCGGGGGGGGGGGGGGGGGGGAGGGGACGCTTCCTGGGTTGGGACAGACCGGTCCCACTTGGTAGGGGATACGACCTATAACTAGTTACGCTAGTTATGTTCCGAACCTCGTGGGGATGTGGACTTATCCATGTATAATAAATGTAAATGGTTTTTATCCACATTTCACATTACGTATATTAATTAAAGAAAAGGAAAAAATACAGATGAGCAAGCCGTGGCGTATTTCCTGCTCGGCGGGTACGCCTCTGTTCGCGGAATCCATTCCGACCCTAATAATTCCCTAACGAGCAAGTGAACATATTTAAAAAATAACAGAAGCATTGATGAACTTGAAAAAGAAAAAGAAAAAAAACACGTTCTCTATAGGAATTAGGGATATCCTAAGGGAAAAAATATTTAATATAGGAACGGAACATTATTTCATAAGGTCAGTCCATCCATTTTATTTAACCTTGGACACAAACATACGGAATATGGATTTTTTATAATTATTTTTATTATTTTTAATGTAAAGCAGTCCTTAAAGCAGGATCTGTATCCCCTCAGTAAGTCGTATCCGTAGCCTAACCTTCCTGCAGACATCTCCCCTACTTGTCCTAACTATGTTAACCTCACCTTCTTTATTTGGGCGACTATATTAGCCTTTTTAAACAATGGCATAGATAAGCTTTGGCAAAAAGTTTATGTAAATTGTTATATACGAGATTAAAATAAATTGTATCAAGTTATTTAATTGATAATAATAATTCCAACAAAATTGCCTCATGTAAGCTTTCTGCAATAATAAAAACTAAACCAAAAGTTTTCTTTTTTTATGACTTGTGGCTCACGTAATTCATCGAGAAGCATCTACGTTTCCAAATATCCTAAATTATTTTCTTACTAGATCCTTTTTTTTTTAACTTGTGACCACGCGCTATTTTCAAATCCTTCTCATTTGTTTAATCCTTTTTTTCTATTTATTTTAAATATGTAAGATTTTTTTTTTCATTTTATACATACGATGGGCATGTGAATTACTTATCACCATAATATTTACCCTCCTAGTATCAAATATATATAATTATTGATGGTTTTATAAGTACACGCCTCTTCCATAGAGGTACATTGGAAGAAAAAAAAATTCTAGTCATTGTAATATCTTCCGATAAAATGTTTATTAAATATTATATTTGAAGGGTTTGGTGGATGAAAGAGTTTTGTCACATTTTGTTTTTAAAAAAATTTAGTCCATTGTATGAATTTATGTGCAGAAGTGTTAGGATAGCCAAATCTGAATATTTCAGAACAACTAGAAAAAGATATTTGAACGAAATGAAGGGGTTAGGAAACGTTTTTCTTTACAATTAATTTAATAATTACAATCAAATTGTGGTTTCAGAGTGATTCTAAATCGAATTTTATTTTATTGTTTTACTTTTTTATTGTGATTTTCTTGTTATTTTCCTGAAGTAAAATTTGTCAAGTGAATTCAAGGTAAAATTCCAATACGATTGTCTATTCTGAATCAAATGAGACTAACTGTAAGTCGATAGGATCATTAGTTTTAATAGTCCAGTCAATGAAGGCCGAAAATGGGGTGTATTGAGAGTTTTCTGTATTCCAAGGTTTGTCTTCGGAAACATGTACAGATTCTCTTTGTGTGAATGACTCGTTGAAGTTCATTATTTACGGTTAATTAGAATACATAACGCGTATATAGACATATAGAAGGTATTCGGTTTCAAGAAACAAGACCACTCCTAAATACCACATTTTACCAAAAAAACATTGCAATTGTAACTTTTGACAGTGTTTGATAAATTGGATCAAACACATACATTTTTTAAGTAAATTTAATGCTCTGCAACATTTATTATAAGATTTTTTTTTGTCTTAAGATGAACGGTTTAGAAGATATATTGAGAGAACGTTGCCAAACGTATATCTCGGAAACGGCACAAAATATGAAAAAGGTGTATTTGAACAATTGGTTGAGAATTTAACTAACTTCAATTTAGTAAATAGTCGTGTCTAAAATAGTAATTCGGCGCACCGTTTTTTGATATATGAGCGAAAAACCGAGATTTTTTGAAAAAATTGGGATCTTTTGCCTCTCTTCTTTCTGTTCCCATGCTCGAAAAGGCCAGGACATTTAGTATGTTAACTTCCTAACGACCCTGAACAATTTTCCGAAGAAAACCTTGGGCTACGAAAAAAGCACTATAATCCTTTATTGACTGGACTACTAAAGACATTGGATTTTTTTTTTTCGCTTTTTAGCTATTTGGCTTCACTTTGCATGGTAGCTCAATAGATAAGGGCCTGCGTTACTAACATAACCGAGTTCAATTCCCGCTGTAGTAAGAACTTTAATAAAGTTTCGAGGGTATAAGGGACCCAATGGCCGAGAGCGTTGGTCGTAACCAGAAGGTCGTGGGTTCAAATCCCTCCTGGACGGGTGGCGGACCCACGAAATGAATCTTGACCTTCCCGCCCAGGCCAGTATAGGACTTCAATGTAAGTCTTCTATCTTATATATAGAAAACCTAGCGGTGATGTTGGATTCTGGCCAAATCTTACTTATTTGCTCAACCATTGAGTAAAAATGTATTTAACCAAGTACAGAACCCAATAATATTCACTGATTTTAGTAGTACAATGTTTTAGTTTGGATTATTTTGCAATCAAATATAATGATTTTAATAGGGTGTATAAAAAAAAATGACCCTTTTTGAAACAAATGTTTGTATTATTATTTCTTTGATATAAAATACAATTAATACTCAAAGTATACTCCATTGTTATCTACCGTCATTACCCATCTGCTAGCCAATTGCTCGATGCCATGCTGATACCATTCCTTGGGATGGCTGTCAAAGAACTCTTAGACAGCATTTTCAACTTCCGCAAAATTATCAAAATTTTTTCTTGAAGAAAATGGGCCATGGATCGAAACAAGAAGTAATCTGAAGGTGTGAGGTCTGGACTATATGGTGGATAAGGCAGGAGTTCAAACCCATGAAGTTCTGTAAACTTTTCTTTGGTTCGACTGCTGATTGTTGAGGTTTAAGTTCGTGAGGGACCAGTCTACAGGTTTTTTTCACCTTCCACATGGAGGGAAGATGGTGACTAACAGTATCGTTCGACACACCACACTGCCTGGCAAGTTCGCGAGTACTTATGGACGGATTTTACTCAACAGCTTCCTTCAGAACCTCATCAATATCCATTATTGGCCGCCCGGAGCCCTTCTTCCTTTCCAACGTCGTATCTCCACTTCTAAATTTTTCAAACCAACGCCGCGCAGTGCGTTCAAGGACACCTTCCTCTTCATATTTAATAATTTCACGAGTTGCTTCAGCGGCTTTTTTTTTTTTTTTTTTTCCAGTAATTTCTCAAAATTACGAGAATTTCGTAGGACACTGTCATGTTTCTTCTTTGAAATAAAAAACTGAACTACCCTGTGGTCTCGGGGCATCTAGAATAGAACCACAGTATTCACCGCTTGTCGTAAGAGGCGACTACAGGGACAGCTGTCCGCTGACCTTCTACCTTATCCCTCCATATTACTAAACCCTTATCCCGCCATCTCCTTAATTTCCTATCTTGGTGGGGGTCCCCCCCACTGCCTTGTGGGTTAGAACTATGTTCAAAGGCTAAGGGAGAAAACCCCTACAGAAAATCCTGGTCCTCCAGGTTGGGGGTTGGCGTAGGGCTAGTAACCCTACCCGTAAAAAAAACTACCACTACGCAACCTCAAAGAAAAATAGCCGGACATATTTCACGGTCAAGACACGGAACCCGTCGAATGGACTTTACGATAGGATCATGGAACGTTTTGTCACTACACAGACCAGGAGCATTTCAACAACTCCTTACAGAACTGGACAGATACACTGTGGACATTGCCGCCATTCAGGAAATCAGATGGACAGGGCAGGGAAGTCTGAAGAAGGGATGCCACACCATCTACTGTAGCTGTGATGACCGCCTACATACTTTTGGCACTGGATTCATCATAGGGAAGAGGATGTCACAACTCGTCGTAGATTTTAAGCCGATCAACCCAAGAATCTGCTACATTCGACTAAAAGGCAGATTTAGGAATTATAGTTTATTAAGTGTTCATGCACCCACGGAAGTATCTCAGGAGGATGATAAAGACACTTTCTATGATGAACTTGAAAAGTGTTTTGATGACTGCCCAGGGGGTGACATAAAGCTGGTGGTCGGAGATTGTAACGCACAAGTGGGTAAGGAACATATCTATGAGCCAACGATTGGTCAACACAGTGCTCACATACTAACGAATGATAATGGCCGAAGACTCATAAATTTTGCTGCCTCAAAGAACCTAGTGATTGGCGGGACACTCTTTCCACATAAGAGAATCCACATGAACACCTGGCACTCTAATGACGGCTCTACAACAAATCAGATAGACCACATACTCATAAGCTCCCGAAACCGGACTGATCTGCTAGATGTAAGAGCATACAGAGGAGCAAATGTCGACTCGGATCATTACCTTTTAATCGCTCGACTAAGACCACGAATCTCACTAACCAGGGAGCAAAGAACACCAAGAACACTGGAAATTAAAAAAATTTAATATTGGTATGCTCAAAGATGATGAAACTCAACAACGCTACACTGTAACAGTAGAAGAAAACCTCCAGAATCAACCGGGAAGTACTGACGCGAATGAACTGTGGCTAACATGCCAAAAAGTTTTGCATAAAGCAGCTGAGGACATCTTAGGATTCGAAGAAAGACCTAATAAACGCTCATGGTTCGATGATGAATGCAGGGAAGCTACGTACAAGAAAAATGTAGCTTATAAAATGATGATACAGAGAAGACACACTCGAAGATCAACCGAAGAATATAGAAGGTTACGACAAGAAGAAAAGAAAACTCATAGGAGAAAGAAAAGGGCGCTGCAAAGAGAAAAGCTGAAGGAGGTAGAGGAGCATAGAACCGGTAATGAAGCCAGAAAATTTTATCAAATGGTTAATGAGGGTCGAGCAGGATTCAAGCCAAAAACAATCTCATGCAGGGCGAGGGATGGCTCACTTATAACCGACAAGAAAGGAATTCTTGAACGTTGGAGGACACATTTCAACTCGCTTCCCAACCAAGAGGAGGAGTCTGTCGATCACGAAATCATGTGTATGCCACGTTCGGAGGAGGACGAATTGGAGCCACCAGATGAGGATGAGATTGAAGAAGCAGTACAAAGGCTAAAAAATAATAAGGCCCCAGGTTATGATGGCTTACCCTCTGAACTTTTCAAATATGGAGGTACAGAACTCGTGAAGGTACTTCAGGAACTCTTCCTACAGGTATGGCAGACAGAAGCAATGCCTGAAGAATGGAATAAAACGGTTATATGCCCGATTCACAAAAAAGGAAACCTCTTAACATGTGACAACTACAGAGGCATATCACTACTACCCACAGTTTATAAGATCCTATCTCGAGTTCTCTATAGAAGACTGCTCCCCATCGCTGAACGTCTGATTGGAAGATATCAAGCTGGTTTCAGAAGTGGTAGATCCACAATAGACCAAATCCACTCACTTAGGATAATCCTAGAAAGAACGTGGGAATACAAATTGAATACCCATCACCTTTTCATCGATTTCAAGATGGCTTATGATAGTGTGCAACGTAACACCCTATATCATGCACTCCTGGAGCTGGGGATACCCCCAAAGCTAGTACGCCTAATTAAAATGACAATGACTGGGGTGGTTTGTGTGGTGAAGACCCAGAATGAGTTTTCACAACCTTTCACCACAAATAAAGGCCTAAAGCAGGGGGATGGCCTGGCGTGCATCCTATTTAATCTAGCGTTAGAGTGGGCTATCAAAAAATCTAAAATAGAGATGAATGGTACTATTATAAATAGAACGACCCAACTGCTAGCTTATGCGGACGATGTGGACCTGATTGGTCGATCAAGGGTTGCGATAAGGGATGCATTTATGGACCTGGAGATTGCTGCCAAGGAAATCGGACTTGAGGTAAATGAGGCCAAAACCAAATACATGTGTGTTGCATCTGGAGTACAGAGAGATAATAATGTGCGGTTCGGGAATCATACTTTTGAGTGGGTAGATAGCTTTACGTACCTAGGAACGCAAGTGAACCAAGATAATAATTTACATCAGGAAATTAATAGAAGAATGCTGATGGCTAATAGGGCATACTTCGGTCTACAGGACTATATGAAAAGCCGGTTGTTATGTAGGTCCACAAAAATAAGACTATATAAGACCCTCATTCGACCTGTCCTAACATATGCCTCGGAATGCTGGACCATCACTAGAAACGACGAGCTTGCCCTCCTTGGGTTGGAAAGGAAAATCCTTCGCAGGATCTATGGAGCCATCCTGGAGGGGGAGACATGGAGGCGGAGAAATAATGAAGAACTTAGAACTTTATTCAATGATGTCGACGTGGTGGATCACATCAAGCTGGGGCGCCTGCGTTGGGCAGGGCATGTAGGAAGGATGAATCCCGATGATGTGCCTCTCAAGTTATTGAGAGAAAATATCTACGGTGTACGAAGAGTTGGTAGACCAAGGCTACGATGGAGTGATGCAGTTGCAAAAGATGCAAGAAGCTTCCTTGGTGTCCGCAACTGGATGGTGGCGGCATTGAACCGAGATGACTGGCATTCATCTATAGAGGAGGCCAAGACTCGCGCAAGCGGGTTGTAGCGCCAAGTGAAGAAGAAGAGAAGAAATAAAAAACTGAACTGAGGGCTTTTGTTTGAAGAAGTCCAGTGTTAGAAACAAGCTTAGTGAATGCTCTAAAGGGAATATTAAGTATTGGTAAATAATAAATAGCATTAAGATATTTATAGACTTTTGAACTCTGGAATTTGATAAAACGGTCATTTTTTTTTATACGTCCCATTATTTTTAAGCTATGTCTGATTTTGGATTTATTCAGTCTAAAGTTGGGGACCTGCTTGAAGTTAGATAGAGTATTTTGAATACTAGCGTGCTGAACTATTTATGCAAAACTACTACAGACTATTGAAGTGAACATATCCAGTAAGGGAGTAGTGGAATAGCTTATAGCCGGAGAATGGGTACTATTTAAGTAAATAAGGACACAAAGGAAGGAGAGGCCGGGTATTAGATAAATATGGAAATACAGCTTGGGCCTTGGTGCTTGCTCAGCAAACCTTGATGCTGCTTCTCGTCTTTAACATACAATTTGGAACACAATGAGTTCACATTCGGGGTCAGGCTCAGCCTATACCGATGGCTTGGTTTTCCTTTAGTGCAAAACCCTTTGAGGCCCCTCAATACAAAGAATAAAATTTGCTAGAAGTAAATACTTTCCCCAGCCATTAAAAAAAACAAAAAAAAACTAAAGGACAAATAATTTCACCCAATTCTTTTTTTTCATTCTTTCGGCCAAAAGTTCATTCTTTTTTAAGTGTTCACATCCGCATAAGCTTTAAACAGGCATATGACACGAATAGGAATTATTGAAAACATTAATTAATTAAAAGCAACCATTACTGAATAAAAATAAGAGTTAAGATATTCTAAATCACTATGATTAATCAGTTTTTTTTTAATATGATTCCCAAATAAATATTTTTAAAAAAACGTACTTGTTCATTATCGTCTGCTTTTAAATATTATTTATGGAATACTTATTTAGTGAAAACTAACAATGCCATTGAAAATATAAAATATTTTCAACATAGCGAGATAGTTGCAAGAGAAAACGTTAAACAAATTTCAAATACAAACACTTCCAGCTAATAGTTATTGCCCGCCCTAAGAGAAAATTGGCAAGTAAAAATTTAATATCTGTGAAAAATAACTTGAATGTAAGGAATTTGACACATTTCAAAGATTTGAGCAAATATATTAAAAAAATAAAATAAGTAAATAAAAAATATTAAATTTTAGCATAGATAAAATTAATAGTATTATTTATTGATAGTTCATTTCTATTCATCATTACTTTGTAGTTACACTAATTCATGGATTACATAATTATAATTTATTCATCAAGTATTAAATTTTGACATAAATAAAATAAAATTAAAAAATATAATAGGTAACAAAAAAAAAAAAAAAAAAAAAAAAAAAATTCTCCCTGGTTGAAAAAAAAAAAATAGATTATGGATATTTATATTTATTATTTACTGCTTTTCTCAATAAAATATATATATATATATATATATATATATATATATATATATATATATATATATATATATAATCTGTACCTCGGTGCTACAGAACACTGTCACATTTCTATAACTTTACCGGAGAGCAGTTTGAATCGGTTTTATTTTTAAATGAACTCGTTTCCTTAACTGATTATTGTATTTATGTGTACGAAATGAATCATTCAGGCTTGAATAGGTTGGTAACCCGTCCTTCCTGTCCTATTTGGATCACATTAGGATGTTATGCCCTCCCACCACAAAAATAAAAAAATATAAATAAATAAAAAACATTTTTATGTAACTTACTTTTTTTTCCCTTTTTCTTTCTGGTTTTAAGATTTGTTGCCAAATCCTATAAAACCAAGTTAAATTTAGTTTCATTATTTTTGTTATGATTGGTTTCTTTGTTCTTCTTTCTTTTTTAATTATAGTTTAGCTTTTAATTTATCTAAAACTTCAATCAATTTAACTACTTTATCCCTGTCCAGTTCTTTTAAGTGTAACTTACCTATATATATATATATATATATATATATATATATATATATATATATATATATATATATATATATATATATATACGAGGGTAAGTCAATAATTATCCGCAATATAGCTATATTTTTGTTTATGTTGGCAGTACTGTTCTTTTGTGTTGATGGCGCATGCTTTGTTTATTCGTTGTTATGTTTATGTTCGTATCAAGCTGGTAGGTTAGTTTTGTTATCGCTGTCGTGCTGTTAATAATGGCCGCTCCACTTTCTATTTGCACCAAAGAAGAGCAACGTTCAGTGATCCGTTTTTTGTGGTCGGAAGGTGTATCAGGGGCCGAAATTCATCGAAGACTTTTGGTACAGTACGGGAACAATTGTTTGCCACAACGGAGTGTCTATGAATGGATTGAAAAATTCAAAAATGGTCGCACAAGTGTTACGCAAAATGAAGGAGCTGGACGACCAGTTACCGCCATAAACGAGGAAAACATTGAGCGTTCACGTGAAATGATTCTCTCAGACAGACGGATAACTGTTGACGACGTGGCAAATCGTCTGCAAATTAGCCACGGTTCTGCCTACGAAATCATTTACAGCAGACTTGGGTTTCATAAAGTTTGTGCAAGATGGGTTCCAAAACAACTGACACAGTTGCATAAACAAACGCGCTTGGACGTGTGCACAAGACATTTGGATCGCTATGTTAACGAAGGGGGCAACTTCTTAGACAGGATCGTTACTGGTGACGAAACATGGATCCATCATTACGAGCCGGAGAGTAAACGGCGGAGTATGGAATGGAAACATCCAAATTCGCCGTGCAAGAAAAAATTCAAAACCCAACCGTCCGCAGGAAAACTTATGCTTACGGTTTTTTGGGACTCACAAGGTCCATTACTGGAACATTATCAGGAAAGGGGCACAACAATAAACAGTGAACGTTACAGTGAGATGCTTACTGCTAAGCTGAAGCCTGCAATTTGAAGCAAACGCCGAGGACTGCTGTCAAAAGGCGTTGTGTTGTTGCACGACAATGCCCGTCCGCATACAGCTGCCCACACTGTAGAAACGCTTCAGAAACTCAATTTTGAAGTATTGAATCATCCTCCATATAGTCCCGATCTCGCTCCATCTGATTTTCACTTGTTTGGTCCACTCAAACAGGCAATTAGGGGCCGTCGATTTGCCTCGGACGAAGCATTGAAAGGAGCGGTGCATTCCTGGCTCGCATCTCAACCCAAAACCTTGTTCCATGAGGGCATCAGGAAACTTGAACAACGTTGGACCAAGTGCGTTGAAAAGCAAGGGGACTATGTCGAAAAATGATGTACTTGTAAGTTTCCTATTTCATTTCAATAAAATTTTATAACTATATTGCGGATAATTATTGACTTACCGTATATATATATATATATATATATATATATATATATATATATATATATATATATATATATATATATATATTTGAAACTAAAATGATCAAATTACTTGAATTAAACTTAACAATCAACAATTATCCAAAATAAACAATGTTGAGAAAAATTAGGAGTTTCAAACATGACCTTTTTCATTCAAACCAATACAGCTCATAAACGGCAGTTCCCAGCGACAAATAATATATGCCAAAAAATGATGTGATACGCATCACAGATATACGCAACAGCTAAAAAAAAAAAAAAAAAACACTTAATTAATCCAAATTTGTTAGGCAAAAACATACAGGATTATCACGAAGTCAACCTCGTACAAAAGCAACCTAACCACGTGCCAACTGTTAATGAACAAATACGGAATCTCTATAATCAATTTCAAGAAACGTTACATGGACGTAACACAATCATAAAATGATATGACCACAACTAACATACCAGACAACACCCAGAGAAGACTAAAAAAGAGCTGGATAGAGGATCCCCAGTTAGAAAAAAAAAAAATAACTTAGGAGAGGGTACCCCAGAGTTCTATTCCCCTCATTCATAATCGTAATTCAGTATTTCATAAAATTTACTAATAGTTAATCACTTCGATTAACAAGTATATGTAGAGAATCAAAATTAAAAAAATAAAATAATCAATAATTAATTAAAATTAAATTTTAAGGCTTATACGTAATTAAGGGGGTATATTTTTAATATTTGCTTGCACGGAAAATATTTAATTGAAGATAAAATTAAAAAAAATAAACAATATATATATATTGTTTATTTTTTTTAATTTTATCTTAATATATATATATATATATATATATATATATATATATATATATATATATATATATATATATATATATATATATATATATATACATGTTTTAACAGAAATTATCGACTCGATTCATCCTAGTGATATATCTCTCCCTCTCTGGCTTTATCGTTTATGTAATTTGTCGGCGGGCGGTCGTTGGTGCAGTTGGTTGGCTTCATATCGTTAAAGGTTCGCTGAAAGGGAAAATTTATTCAGTCAGGAAAAGAAAGGTTAGATATTATATCTTCAGATATGAATGTTTCACCTCGTTTATATCTTAAATTTTGTTCACTATGGGATAAAGTTATAATGTAATTATCATAGAAGAATTGTTTAATAATTAAACAAGGTACACCTTAAAGAACCTTTTTTTTTATATATATATATAATTATTATTATGGCTTATTATTCTTATAAAAGAAATATTTTAAAAAAAATCGTAAAGGACCTTACAAAATTATTTGCGATTTCATTATAATTACATTTGAAGTTTGGAATGTAATAATGAGAAATGATAAATTTTATTATTTCTTCACTCAGGAACCAATTATTTAATTCATATTTCACATATCAGGTCATCAATAATTACTCCTAAACATTCACATACATATATGTTTATGAACTTTATATCAGCTTATTAGAATTTGTATTTAATCATAAGAAAATTTATATTTTTGGCTTGAAATACAGACCTCTGGATACGTGAAATGGGCTTCTTACAGAAATGATTGCATGTGCTAGCGATAAAAGAGTGGAGACGTTATCTCGTCCAAAGTTACTGCAGACCATGGTATCCGAAAATTGGTGTAAATTCACCGATTATCACTTATTCATAAAAATATGATGAGCAAATTGGAACCCCAGCAGGCTCCTCGTATCTGTCATACTATGCCTACCATAATTGGTCTTCCGTTCCTTCCCTTGATTTGGATGAACTCTTCTCTAAAGTCATTCTTAGGAGTCTTGGTTTCTATCATCTCAGCAATGGCAAGCCACGATAGTTCACTCCATTCTTTTTTTTTTCTTTTTTTTTTTTTTTTTTTCTTATAAATAGAGTATTTCAAAACACTGTTGACCCTCATTTCTGTCACATAGTGAGGGCCAGATATAAGACTTTCAGATAGTCTTCGCCAGCATATTTGATAAAATTAGCCTTCAAACTGAAAATATAGAGATTCGATGCAGAAGAGAAGCCTTGTAGATGGCAGAGGAAAGGAGCAGATGGACAATAATGTGAAACTACATATTTTTAAGGCCATTTATTTACCTACTCTAATCTAGGGAAACAAAAACTATGTCCCACTGGACAAGCACTGGAGCAGAGTAATAGCAGTGGAAATGAGGTCACTGACGAGAGTGGCAGGCCGGAAAAGAAGGGATCAGATATGAAATGAGAGATTCGAGGGAGTCTCGGGATTTGGCTACTTTTGCAGAATGAAGAAGAACCGAAACCCTAGAAACATCTTCAAAGCTACAAGAGAAAGAGACTTAATAATGAAGTGTAAAATTTTTTTCAGTTATTCAAACATTATATAAATGTCATCGTGTGAAAAAAATTTAGTAATAGGTTTTAATACTTTTAAAATTTTTAATAATTTATTGTTTTTTTTATTTGAATTTATTTGAACTTAACCGTTTTCGAAGTTTGGATGCTTCCTTGCATACATGTTCAAAAACGCTTTATCTTTAAAAAAAAATAATTTCCTAGTTGATATAATGCTTGAATTCCACTAGAGAATCTAATTCTATAATTTAATTTTATTTCTGAGAGTATTTTATTTTTTAGTTTTTAAGGTTAAATTATAGGAGATGGCTTTCTTGGAACTGTTCTCGTCTGGAAAACCCTTTCTTCTACAGATCCTTTTTTTGTTAAGAACCCCATTCATTGAAACATGTTTTAAATTTGGTTATAGCTTTAAACTGTAACGTTTTCAGATTTTTTTTTTTTTTTTAATTTCAAAAATAACATAGTTCAATGATTCTTAGAAAATCATCTTTCATTATTATCAGTACCTAAATTTCATTATTAGCAATCAGACATATTTAATTATATTATAGGTTTCATTGGCCGTTATTGTAAATCTGTGTAAGAAGAAAGCAAGATATCACAATTTGTCTATTTATTGAGTAGTACCATACTCCCGAGTCCGAGTTCGAGTCCGACTGATGGCAGACAATTTATATTCTGTCATTTCAGCGGTAGATCGGATTCGAGGTCGGGAGACTCTCCAGGGGAACAACCAGACTCTTAAAAAGTGGGTACTCTTACTTGGGGAAAAACCTGGCGGCTTAGCGTGAATTCAGGCCAAATCACCTCCTTTCACGGGTTTGTAAGTGGTACAGGTTTTTTTTTTTTTTTTATTATTATTTTATTTTTTTTTATTTTTTTTTTTTTTTTTTTTTTTTCCTTTTTAAATGAAACTTAAAATAAATTATAAGGAAAAATTTCAATAATAAATTATCATAGAATATGAAGCCTTTTGAAATAAAAGATGCTTGAACTCTGTTGACTTCGGTATCTAAAGTATTCGAAATAGCTATCATATTTATGAGATTATTACTTCCGCTTACCTGAGCTCAGTTATTTACAATAAATCCTCAATATCCTGAGATACATAAATTTATGAGCTTTTGAAATATATCTTGAATACACTATGTCATGTAAATCACTATGAGCGTAATAGCCCCATAAAGTTTATCGCCTTCCATTCAGCCCTTATCTTACTCATTGAACCTCAAAGGAGCCCATAGGCGAAAGTAATAACGATGATATACACCCATACTCTCAATGCTTCGCCAATGGCATTTTACAACCTTTTATATAAACCGTCTTTATGTGATGAAGGGAATCGGGGTGTTTCAGTCTCACAATTTATTTCCAATTTGGCTCGTTATATGAAAGACGTGAATCAGCTGCCATATTCTCCTTTTCAACCACTTTCTTACAACTATAATATTTTTATCAAACATAATATTGATACTTATTTTTTCATTTTTATTTTTTTATTTTTAAATATCTGCTCATACCTGTCAATTAAAGTGATTTAAAATTAGTAACTGATACTTATTTAACTCTTGTATAAGTGAGCAACGTTTGATAATATATTTTTTTTTTTCTTTTCTTTTATCATCTTTTTTTTCCAGCATCACAACAAGTTCTGTGTCACGAATATATACAAATCTGGTATAAACAATGGAAATTTAAACTTAAACATTAACATAATTAACTTAAATTTAACTTAATAACATTAAGATTTACGTATCCAAAAATACAACATAAAACAGTTAACAACTTGAGGCTCATTTTTGACATAATGGCATACATTTAGAGACCATATTTCCTCATAAAACATATGACCCTAAACTTCCGGTTAACTGATATATTCAGTACAGCACATACTTTCTAAATTAGCCCTCATAGCCTTTTTTTTTTTTTTTTTTTTTTTTTTTTTTTTTTTATACAGACTCTAAAGCGTTTCTAAATTAAGTATGACATGATTGGAAGGCTTTATTACGTTCAACTTTTTTACTTTTGCTCTAACTCAAAAATCCGGTCTTTAAATTTAAATAGGTTTACGAATTGTCTTGTACATGAGAAGTTTGTTATCAATGGAAAGGTAAACAGTTCATACAATTTTCTGATGTGTCTGTTTCCTCTTGATTTTTTATTTTAACGAATGGTTCACAAACATAATTTAAATTATAAGTTAATCTCTATCAAAGGTCAAAATTTTTATACTTACTTTTCTCAAAACATTCAATGCCACAACTTAGACAAAAATAAACACTTATAATTACTTACTGAAATCTATTTAAACTTACGCATCACATATATACGGGTAGTTAAAAACTTCGTTTTCAACGTTTCAATTTTAAGCAAAACATTCAGGACTATGACGAAAGCACCTTGGTATCTAAGCAGCATTACTCTACATACTGACCTTCGAATGCCAACGTTACTGAACAAATACGATCTCATAGATATAGATAGATAGCCTCTGTACAAACAATCTCACGAAAAATTCATGGACACCAAACACTCATAAACGACATCTTCTGAGCTAGGATAAGAAAAAAAAAAGAAAACAAGTTCTTTAAGTTAAGAGTAGGCGCTGCAGGGGTATTCTAGTCAGTATTTCATCAAATTCTCTGATTGTTTGTCACTTTGACAAGTGTGAGTAGCGATTTGGAGTTAAAAGAAAAAAAAATGTTATTGTAGATAAAACACCAATAGGACTTAATTTGGTTGGGATTCCAAATCCAGGAATAATAATTAAGCTCTAAATCGAAAATTTTACTGTCGATAAAAAAAAAAAAAATAAAAAAAAAAAAATAAAATAAAATAAAAGGGCCGGAAAACTGTTACCCATAAACATTTACTTTCCTAGTTGTAGCTAGTAAAATGTAATCGAAATAATGAAACATAAACCAGGAACCCTAATAGAAAAGTGCCACATTAAAATGAAACGAAACATATAATACCAATGAATAATCCTATATGTTCTTACTTCCGGTGGGGATGGGGAAGCTAAGAGAGAAAAAAATGAAAATAGAAAAAAAAAAGAAAAGAGGAAGCACTGTTTTGGAATAAAAGGAAGAAATAGCGATTTTTATTATTTTATACTCTCTCTGGCACTTAGCGATCGGCAAGGCTTTCTCTGCCCTCTATTTCCACCCTTTCGTCTGGGTCATGGTATTTGTTGAAGAAACATAAAAATAAAGCAATAACTGAAGTGACTGTCGCTACTTTTTTCTCTCTTAACCAAGTGACATCTTACGCAAGTATTTTAGAATAAGTGAAACATCACTTAATATTCGATAAGTCCCCTCTCACAATGTGATCCTTTACGAGTATATTGTAAATAATTTCTGTTATTTTGTACAAAACATAGTTCTAATGACATTTTCAAAAATATATTTAATAGCGGGCAGGGGATTACCCACCAAGCTACGGCAGAAGTACGGTTGAAGGCAGAATATTTATATTAAGTTATGACAGCCGTGGGTCTAATTCTAAATGAGGGGACTCACTCAGAGCTCACCCCGTCTATATAAAATGGATCAAACGAATAAAATCCATTCTTCCTCATTCCACCATCTTATAAATGGGAGAATTGCAATTATTTATTGGGTATCGCCTTTGAATGAGATAGGTTGATATATTTTTCAATAATAACAGTTTTATATATATACTTCTTTTTTTTCTTCTTTCTTTTTACACTGATTGGCCAAATTAAAAATATTGTAATATGAAATTAATAAATACTATATTGTTCTCTTTAACTTTACAGAGAATAGCTGAGCAATTCGGTCACATAATCTGACAGTGGGCACAAAGCTGACAGTGAAGAGAACGGACAGTGTTATTGACAGTTGAGTAAAACTGCTGACCCTTTACTGCCCCTACATCCCGCTGAATACATAACTGCATTACTGGTATGTGCTGCAAAATAATCTAATCATTCCTTTACCGGCTCCCTCTTGCTTAGTCAAGGCTATTTCATTTTTTTTTTTTTTTTTTTTTTTTTTTTTTGTAGCCCCATCTTTTATTTGCTTAAAAACGTTCGTTAAAGTAGAATATCATAAAAAAAAAAAAAAAAATGTAGCGAGAAAAGAGAAACATTTAAAAATTCATACTTTTTTCTTCTTGGAACTATGAATCATTTATTTTTCATCACCTTAAATGTTTAATAAATAATATATTAACATGATTCTTTAAAAAGATTTTAACACCTTTAAGTTTATCAGTACTTGTTAAATATGTTTCAACATCTTTGAGTTTATTATTACACATTAATGGTTTTAACACCTTCAATTTGTTCTTCATATTGATAAAAATGTAATGATGAATTAAGGCAAGTACAATACTACTGCGCGCGCCTGTGTTTATTTATTTATATATTTTTTTGTAATGAGAGAAGAGAAATTTTGCATAAGACAAAGTGAACCGAAGCCAGTGATATTACTTCACGGGGGGATGAGGGGGGGGGGGGGGGGGGGACTGGTTATGTGCCTACTTTATATTTTCTTTAGGCCTCTTCTATCCCACTCCTGTTTACGGAGTTTTCTGTAGATGTTAGCTGCGTGATTTGCAACAGCATTCCAATTTTCATCGTCAAAAGACATCTGGCTAACCAGGTTTTCTGGCACAAACCGATGCACAGTGGGACGAATGGCCTATCTAGGAGGAAAAAAGTCATAATGAAAATAGTTATAGTTAAGTAGTTTATGGAACATTATCAAAGGTTCTTTCGTTTTTTGGATGTGGATTTCAAGGTAAAAAGAACGATCAAAGTAGTACCTAACTCGACAGGTCAAATTTTGTTAAAACTATTGATTCTTTCAATCTAAATTTGTATATCATCCTACTGATATTTTTTCATTATTCTTTTATAATTAGTGAATATAGACGATCGTTTTACCAGGAAGCCATGCTCAAAATAAGTTTTTTAATAATTTGACCTATTATATAATTTTTTTAATAGTACCGTAAACTAAAGTAGTTTTTAAACTAAAAAGATCTATTACTAAAAAGTACCCCAAAGTACCTCTCTGAAATTCATGGTACAGATGCCTTAAAAGGTATATAAAATAATCATGAAACGTTTAGCTGCTTTTATCTGCTATCTTGTCTGAAAACGAATTTTAAATTTCGCGAAGAGTTATTTCGTATTTGGCAAAACTGTAAGGGCATTGATTTAATATGTATTACTATATTTAAAACATTTAAATCAGAGGATATTATACCAACATCTATAGTTGCACTGAAGAGATATTTAAAATTGGTAGCTACGAAAATTAAAACGAAATAATAAGAGGCTGGAAAACCCCGGAAAGTTATTAGGAGATTGAGAAAATCACTTTTATAAAAAAAATCATTTTACATACGTTTATAAAATTACAAGGCACACAAATGCATAAGAATGGATGTATATATGCATGTTTTTACTATATGTATTGAATTTTCATTTAGATAAAAAATCAGTTACGTTAGTTTGTTTTTTACTAAGGAAAAAAAAAGGGTAATCGAATTTAATGCAACTGTTGTAATAGGTGTAAACGGAAGATGTTTATGGAGCAGTATTAGAGTTTTTTTTTTGGTTTTAGCTGTGGGATTACTAAGTAAAAACAAGAATGTAAGTAGTATCTAACTCGACAGGTCACATTTAGTTAACATTATTGATTCTTTCAATTGAACACTCTGTATAATCTTGTTGATATTTTTTCATCGTTAGTTTATAGCAACAACCAAGAAAGAGTAAGAAAACATTACCTATTACAGACATTATCGCAGCAGACTTTTTTAAAAGTCCAGATAGTAATTATTCTTGCTCCTTATCCACCGATGATTCCTCTGAGGAAGATGAGAAGATGACAACATGGAGTGGTAGTGAATGTAGCACGAATATGTCAACTGCAATGTCAAATGTTTTCAGATTTAAGGTTTTCAAACAACAGTTATATTGTTTCAAGTTTGGTCTAATATATTATATTCTTTATTGTTGTTACTTATGCGCTTTGATTTCACCTTATGTTAACTCAATTGTTTATGTAAATCAGGTTGCATTGTCTATTTAAGTAAGTCAGACAAACTTTTTTCCTCCTAGATTGGCTATTCGTCGCAATCCCGAAGATACAAAGTCGGAAATATCTTCCATCTTTTTCAAAATATCATGAACAGTTTGATCATCAATTCTTAATTCAGCGGATGACACTTAAACACTTTCACCTTTTTATAATTAGTTTTTATGGGCTAATTTTTGTTTAACCATGAAAATATTTTATATTTATTTTTTTTTATTATTATTTTTTTATAACATTTCGATAGTTCATATTTAAATGGAGACTAAAGCATAACTTAGTAAATAGTTTTGCTTAGTAGGCAAACAGGTCAGTAATAATATCACAGAAATATTTGAAAACGGTATCACTTCATAATATGAATTGGATTAGTACACCGGAAACATCTCATTTATACGATACCAACTTGAGGTGTTTTTTCATTCATTACTTTTTTTAGATAATTAAAAATAATTACTGTATATTTATAAGTATAAATAAAATTAGTATGATACAAATAAAATGAATGGTGAAAAATTAAACCTTATAAAAAAAAAATCGGAACCACGGATAATGAGGGCCTACTGTATAGTATTTTCCTTATAATTGTGACTTGAGTAGTTTTATTTTACCATATTTAAACTCTATTCTTTATGTAAATCAGATTGCCAGGTCTGTTTAAGCGATACAGACTTTTTTCCTCCTAGATTGGTCATTCGTCCCACTGTGCGATGGTCCAGAGTCATTACCTTTCAAATGACTTCTAATGGCAAGACATTTCTAAAAAATGTTGTCTAGTTATGTATATAAATAAATCCTTACATGTTCATACTTATACAAAAATTCTCCATTGAGTTTGTAATTAATTTTAGTTGCCTCCGGTAATCTGTTAACGACGTAACTTATATTTAACAAATAATATATGGTATGTACATGTTAATTCCAAAAACCTCCTTTCTACTTTTTTTTTTTTTTCCAACAATAATATTTAGTATTTTAGAACGACAGAAATCTTTGTCAAGAAATCATATTTTCTGAAAATAAAACTTATGAAGTGAACATTTTTTAAACATTTAATTTAATTAATTTTATTTTCGTTAGTGACACGAATTAGATTTTCGCATTGTTTTGTAAAAAAAATTATACTAAAAACTGATTTTTTCATCGCTTTATTCATTCTTAGCTGTTTTTAGTACTAAAATTTAGTTGAATACTCCATGACGGCATGATATCTTTGAGACATCGACCAGCTTAATCTGTTCTGTAGTACCTCAGATATTTTTTTAAACTTTAATTCTTCTCTCATAACTTTCAATAAAAGTGATTAACAATTAATGGATTCCATGAAATCTTGTGTCAAAGGTATGAGGGGGTGAAGAACTCTGTGGCACCTCCTCCAAACTTTTTTTTTTTCTTTTTTTCTCCCTTAGTTCTGTAGAGCCTCATCCAGCTCCTTTATGCTTTCTCTGGATGTTGTCTGGAATATGGATTCTGGGATATCAATATGGGAAGGTCAGTATGAAGAGTTATGTCGCATTGCTACCAAGGTGCCTTCGCGACAGTCCTCAATACTTAGGCCTGAAAAAAATGGATTTTTTTTATATGTGTCTTTTTAGCTGAATATCTGTGATAGTCCAAATAGATTTTATTATGTTATTTATAAGTGCTAAACATTTGACTAATGTCTTGTAGCTTTGAATGTTCTGAGAAAAATGAGTATGAAACTTTCAACCTATGAATTTCGCCTTAAATTCCTTCTTTTTTTTTTTTAATCTGCATTGTCAAAATTTGGTCGTGCTTCTTAATAATGCCCTAATGTGTCGATTTTGAACCTAATTTTTGAACAGAATTAAAAAAAAATTATCGAAACGTTGGTATGCTCTACTGGAAAGAGCACAATTAACGATTTTTTCATGATATCTAGAGAATTAATGTATTTTTGGAAAGAATGTTTACGGTTTCTTATCAGGCTCTAAAGGTGTATTGACACGCAAGATTTTTTTTTTAATCTCGTAACGGCCACTAATGACCATGCAATTATCATGGGTTAGGCTTCTTTGGGCTTCTTTGGGCATCTTTATTTTCTTTCTTCCCAACGCAGTTTCATGATTTTCGACTGCATTTCTTTTTTTTCTTTTGACCACTTTGTACCCCTTTTTTTTTTCTCTTCTAATATTGGTGGGATTTTTCAGTGTTTTCCTGTATCTTTCTCTATCCTGACAATCGGCATCTGAAATTTTAAGATTTTTTAATTCATTTTTTATTTTCTCTGTGTATCCTTTATTGTAGTTTCAATTTTTAAAAAAATTAACCAAATCCGTGACCCATTAGCTTTTTATTGTTAGTTATCTTCTGAGTATTTGTCCTGATATCGACCACGTAGTTTAGATACTTGTTGGTTGGTTTTGCTAAACATTCTTTCAATAATTCTATTTTTTGATAAATAATATTAAAAATAGAATTCGTTCCATTTTATCAATTATTTCCAGAAGCGATTCGAAAGCATACCTCTGTAAAGTTCTATACTGAGGGGCAGTACTGAGGCCACTTAAAGCGTAGAGATAAAGTAGAGAATGTAGTGCCACTATTGGGGACGTGGCCCTGAAATTGGATGAGGCTGAGCCAGACCGACCTGGATGGCTTCCCCATTAACTTTAGTTCGGTTAAGTGCTGCTCTACCGTTCGTGCAGTCTCGTTTAACCGTCGGCAGTCAGTATGGAACTAGCAATCCAAGTAACGGAAGATTAATCGATTTTACAATATTATACCTATCCTATTCTGGGAATTTATCTATACTATATAAAAGGACTGTTTGTGATAGAGCGTAGATATGTGGCGATAATAAAGACAAAAAGCGGTAAATGGTGGAGTGCAGTAAAGTTTACTAATCGACTGATAGGTGGTGAGCAGCATTCGAGAGAGGTTACAAAGGTGCGGTGTTATATAGAGCTAGAAAATTATGATAAAATTTACTTATTTTCAATTCAATTGTTATTAAAAAAGCAATAAATAAATGGTGCATGTGGATCACAGTGCAGTTTAATAATCGACCGATATGTGGCCATTCTGAAACAGAGTTTGCATTGATAAAACTATTAAACACAACTGTACCAAATTTTAACTACAACGTCTTCATAGTTCAAGGAAGGTTATGAAAAATAATAATTAAAATGTATAGTCTTGAGTGCTAGAAACGAGGTTTGCCAAACTGCCATATACTGTTATGATTAGAAATTAAAATCCAACAAAATGGATCGATAAAATTGGATGTCTAATTAGGCAGTCCGAAATCCTTGGCAACCAGGTAAAATAATGAATCCCGAAAAAGATTGTCCTGCTTAATGTGATCGGAGGCTACAAGACCATTCTATCCGTTCGTTCATAATTAATATACGATATTCAATTCGCTGAAGAATGTCCAAAGCTGTGAAGAGATTAGGAATACTATTATAGGAGTTTAGATGGGACAGGATGGAAATGAACATAGTCTTTCAGATGAAGATATTGTCATGATGATATAAGAAAAATGAGAATTTCTTCTTAAAATTCGGTTTTTCCGAAAACGAAGACCCTTATAACCTTGAGGATTTTTTGATATTTTGAGCAGCGAGAAGCCTCACCGATGTATATACTTTTCCTCCGCCGAATTGGTTTTTTTAGATGATCATCCAGTTTACTTGACATCTTAAGTTGATTCTACATAAAAAATAGATGTAAAGGGTTTAACAGCTTAAATAATTAAATAATTTACGAACATATTTCATGATTCACAGGTGTTCCTGGAAATATTATCTACTGGCAATAACAATCATATAATGTCGGTCCGTCTAAACGAGGTTGCTGAAGTTGTAATCAGATTTGAAAGAATGATTTCTGATACAGGAAAAATCATCTGGAACGAATAATTATAACTATTTTATTTACACCTTCATCATTTCATGGCACTATTCCAATAGACCTTTTAAAACCTTTCCCTCCTTCAAAATCTTCTTCCACTCAGAACCGTCCTCAGCTTGTATGCTCCATCCTCCAACACCAAGAGTCTTCAGTTCGTCCTCCACACCTTCGAGTCAACTAAGCTTACTTCTAATTTCTCTTTCCACTCGGCGTCCTCCCAACTTTAATTTAGGTAGCCTACCGTATTTAATCAAATTTAGAAAAAAATTATAGAATATTGTATGTATTTATAACTTATTCTGATCCTATATGATTTTAACGATAGAAAATTATAAACAATGTTTATAGAAAATAAGTTGACATTTTTGTAAATACATTAGGTGTGACATTCCTATATTCCATGATCCAAGCTGTCAACTATCTCTTGTCTGATCAAGAATTCGATATGATTTGTTTTGCCGAAGATACATCTGGTTTTGTCATCTAAATTTTTTTTTGTTTTAAATACATTTATTGAAATTTACAGCTGTACAAAACATATACATCAAGTAAATGTATTGTCAACGATTATAATAACATGTTAAAACTGGAAATGAACTAGTCATCAGTAACACTTTAATAAAAATTCTGCACTCGAAGGTGTCTAGGCCATCTTCGTTTCAGATTGACGCCTCAGAGGATTATCAGGAATGAAGTGGGAAGCGAGTTGAGAAACTAACGGATTTGAGTTATTATGGAGCTTACTATGGAAGGATAGGTATCTGGTGTGGGCTAAATCAGCAATACATGAAACATTAAGATCGTTATGGATAAGTTTATTGGTGACAAAGTAAGGAGCATTGAGGATTTTTCGAAGGATTTTGGATTGTAAGGATTGAATACGAGATGATATGGATGGTTTAGTGGAGCCCCAAACCTCAACTCCGTTAGTCTAAGTAGGTCTAATCACAGTTATGTATATGAGTCTTTTGTAATTAACTGGGAGTAAATGTTGAAGCAATCTATAGCGACGGACAGTTTCTTGTCGTTTTAGCCTTCGTCTAGAAGTTAGGATTAAAACTACGTGGGATTATGATATTTTTTTTTTTTAACATTATCTTTTATCAAGTATTTTAATAGCATGCTTATTTTACATGAATATCCTTATATTCACATTATTAATTAGTGTGATATGAATAAAGTTACTACTATTATTCAAAGTCATTAAGTGAGTAAATAGTAATATTTTACCAAAAAAAAAAAAAAAAAAAAAAAAGTAGATAGAGGCAATCTATTGATTGATTTTATTTTATTTATTACTTTACCCATTGTAATAACAAATTAAATGAATTATATATATACATATTGCTTATCTTACAGAATAAAATCCTAAACAAATGTCGTTTCTAGGAATTATTGTTTTACCTAGAAACATCTTACATTGCCTCATTTATATTAAACAAAGGCTGAATTTAAATAGGCTTCGAGAGGAAGTTCCCATGTTCTGTTGGCTCTAAGGAACTTTAAATTAAACAAGTTCGGTCAAACACCACGTCCCCAATATTTCTAGCTAAACTGTAGGGTTATTAACAAACATTTTGAAACTTAAACAGTGTAAAATATCTTTGTGGTTATAAATTTATTCGAATATGTGTATTTCGTGATAGAGCTGTTTTTTTCCTCTTTTGTAATATCAATACAGAAGAGAAGGTTATTGTTTTATTGTACATTCCTGAAGATGTGCTTTCCAAACTGTTACAGGATGCTCATATCAATGTTGTATGAAGAATGTTAACTGTTACTGGAATTCGTTTTGATTTTTAAACTGCCGTTTACAGTGTGTGCTAACTAATTAAAATAAAAAGATATTGGGAATAGCCAAATGATATCGTGTGCCACTTATGAAAAGGTAGAATGTACTTACTTAAGTAGCTATGAGCATCTACTTGCGATTTTTAATCGAACCAATTAATTTATTGCAAGAAGAGTAAATAAATTCTGTTTTCCCGTATCTGATTTCAACTCTTCGGCCTTATCAAAATGTTGACAATTAGCTGACTTTAAGCATTTTTACTAGTAATTAAACTTGTTTTCCGAACTAAACTTTACTTTTGAAGGAAATAAATATAAAAGAGTAGATTAAAGGGTAGAGTAAAATCAAATTAGAAATTCAACGAATCTCATAACAAAGAAAACGTTGTTCGACATAATACCATTTAATGGTACTAAGAAATTTTCTTTAACGAGTTCGAAGAAGTGCTTGGAAAACTTAGGTTATTTTTTCTTTCTTGGAAAAAGTGTGAAGGCAAATGTTATTGTTGATAAATTCAAAATTAATTATTACTTTTGTCTAAATAAAAAAAACCAAAACAATATTTTCAATACTTACTTACTAGAGAATCAGTCTGGGTGACCCTTGGCCTTCTAGATTTTTCTTCTCCATCTATCTCTGTCCTCCGCTTCCATTCTCCAATTTCTTATTCTTAATTTTGGGGCATCTTTTGCCACGTCATCCTCCCATCTGCTATGAGGTCTTCCCCTTTTCTTCTTTCCAGTCATTCTCATATCTAGCAGTTTCTTTGGCAATCTATCTGCTGTCATTCTTCTGACATGGCCAGCCCACCTTAATCTCTTTACTTTAATGAAGTTTACAATATTGTTCCTTTTTAACATGTTGTATATTTCTTCATTCATTTTTATTTTCCATATTCTACCTACTTGTGTTGCGCCGCATATTCGTCTTATTACCTTTCTTTCAAAAACTTTCAGGTTCTGGACGTCATTTTGGGCTAAACAACAAGTTTCAGCTCCATATGTAACTACAGGTCTTATTAATGACATGAATAGTTTTAGTTTCGTTTTTCTTGACAACAGTTTAGACTTTAATAACTTATAATTCTCAAAGTAGGCTCGGTTTCCTGCCATAATTGCACTTCAAAGGCTTCTCCAACTTTATTTCCGATAGTCACTTTAGAGGTGGCATTCTGCATTGTCATTCTAAACAGTTTTATAAGTTTTATTGGAATACCGCTTTTCTCTAAGCTAGTATACAACTCTTCTCTGTCAACACTATCAAACGCCTGCTTATAATCTATGAATAAGATGTTTAAATCAACATCGTATTCATAACATTTTTCCATAGATTGGCGCAGTGAAAATATTTGATCTGTGGTACCTCTCTCACATCTAAAACCGTATTGATAGACTCCTAGTATTTTCTTAGTATATTTCCTAAGCCTTCTTGCAATTATAATCGATAATAATCTAAATACAATTTCAAGCAGCGTTATCCCTCTATAGTTAGCGCACTCACTTTTACTGCCTTTTTTAAAAATTGGGCACAATAGTCCTGTTTTCCAGTCATCTGGCATTTTTTTTATTCTTTAATATCTCCTTTATCAGTTCAAATTTCAGACTCTTCATTTTTTCACTGCTACTCTTAAACAGTTCTGCAACTATTCTGTCGTCTCCAGGAGCTTTATAATTTTTCAGCTCCTCAATAGCAAATTCAACATCATCCCGATCTGGTTCATCTACCAATAGTTGTGGATAACAAAAAAAGCTGTTTTCAATGAAATATCAAAATTGCGCTTTTGTCAACAAAAAACCTAAAATGTGCGAAGTGGTGCGGTAACTCCAAAACGTGCAATTTTGTTTTGCACGGAGATCTGGTCTTTAGTCAGCAGCACAAGCGGTTCTACTATTTATCGTGTTCATACAAAAAAAGAATTAATGAAAAGGAACCTTTAAGGATGTATTAAAAAAGAGAATCTTAATAAATAAATATATGTGTATATATATATTTGGTTTTCCGGAACGCCAAACTCTTTCGAGAAGTACAGTTAATGTCGAATTAAAGACACAAACGTAGAAATCAATTGAGACAAAGTTTCCCAACGCACTAGCAAGTTACTAGAACCCAAACCCAAACAAAGATTTTTTTTTTTTTTACTAACTACATACATTAAGCATACCACTTTTCCCTGTTAATTAAATACAATTCGAGGATGTCAACAACTAAGTGGTTACGTGGTTATAATTTCAAATATTTATACAGGATTTAACACTAATACTTCATGTTTATTTTAAGTCAAGTTTACAAAGGATATTTTCAACATTTTATTCTGGCTCAATTATGCGATAAGAGTAGAGAGGAACAAGATAAATTATCTTTCCCTTCCTAATTATCCTTCTTTGTTGGAGCCACCATTTGCTGGGCAAGTACCAATCCCTTAGAAGGGTCCAGACAAAGAGGACAATTAATGGTAGAATGTTCCCGATATTTATACTAGCTCCTTTACTGCCTCAGATATATTTCGGCTCTACCCTCTCTATATACTCTTAAACCACAAGATACCGGACTTTAACTTTGTCTTTAATTCTGTTAATTACATAAATCGCTCGCTTTTCGGCAAAACCTGAAGGTTTATCAAATTTAGCGTCATCATTGCACAATTGAAATTAGTTGTTTTATTCACACCGCAAATTGTAAATAGTTGTTTTATGAATTCTAAGTCTATACTGGACAAAATTGCATGACTGACCTCTGAAATACTCTAATTACGCGCGTGAACTTTACTCTACGATACGAAACCCCAACATTCCATAGGCATCGTTCTCTACCTTCTTGACGAATTCTATCCATCCTAAAATTGTAAAATTCTTTCTATGATTCCTTCGCTAAACCTACTCGTCGACTATTAGTTTCTTCCCTGTTGCTCTTCCATTTTGATATAGCTGTGTGGCATATGGGGAGTTGATGGTAGAACTAGAGATGTTCCAAAAGACTTCCACACATCACACCTGCATACAGAATTAAAAAAGGAGACTCGATGGCCGAGCGAGGGTTAACATCCGAGTTAAAACTTATTTCGTGGTGGACCAACGAGATGAATCATGACAAATAGAGTTAAAATCGCTTCTTTGCCTATCAAATAATTTGCAAAACTTCATTCAAAAATTTTGCTCGTCCTATTAGTGCATGCAGTAGATGTTTGTACTTTCTTTCCATAATTAATGGATTTTCTTAATTTTTATTTCCCCTATTTTTTGGTGTTTTTTTTTTTTTTTATAACTTATTTTTATTATTATTTTTTTTATTTTTTTTTATCTTTGGATAGCCAGAATCATCGATTTTATTTTCTGTTCGTTGTGTTATTCTTAGGTGACACAGTCCCAAAAAAAGTTTATTTTCTAATATATTCTATTCTACTTTGTAACCGGGATTCACGTATCAATAAAATAAAATAAAGCCTTTAAACAAAGGCTAAGACTTTTATACTCAATTTTTTTCCAAACATTCAGACTTACAACTCAGACACAAAAATAATACTCGCGTATAAAAAAATCAATTTGGATATAACCATTTGAAATATACGCAACAACAAAAAAGAATCTCATGTCTGAGCAGAGAAGTAAATTTAGATTCTTTGCTGCTAGATAGCAACCCTTCTTGTGAACAGCAACGGGAATTATTCGTTATGATGCATAGTGAGCTAAGTCCTCGTAGCTCTTCTTTAAAAAACTAAGAGCTCATAAACCTTCCTAAGAAAAGGACTGCACCATGCTCAAATTTAAAGCATATTTTTCTTCTCTCTGCAATGTAAAATATGTTCAATGGGATTGAGGACTGGGGACAATGGGAAATTCCTAGGTTTTCTTAGCTTTGCTGAACAACTTTTCCTCTTCCTATGAGAGCATTTCTTAGTCTTCTTCTTACGTACCATTATAGTTCTCTTTATTGGAAACCAACTTTGGCTCCGTATTCCGTATTTCTTGGTATGCATCCCTCTTTTAGAAACATGGTAAAACGGACTCGAGTCCGGACCGGCTAAGACATGGCATCGTTTAGTATTAGTTTATATGTTGTTACCCATATATTAGGGGTTTATTCAATATATTCACCTTTAATCATATAAATCTTGTCCCTTATGACAAAATATCCTCTATCTATTGATGTCTAATCTATTTGACTTCTCTATATTAAATTTAACTATTAAATTTTAAGTAGTGGCAATTAGGTAGTGTTTAATTAATAATTTTGGGAAATATATTTATTATAGTAGTAATATAATATTCTCTATAAATGAATAGAATGATTTTTAAAAGTATGGATGAGATAATTACTCTACTCATGGGTGAGCAAACAATTTACATTCTTATCCTATCATGACTATTTACAATATATTGTTACATATCTGAAGTGTTATGTGTTTCAAACTCCTACTTCGTCTATCGTCTTGTCCATCTTTCATTAAATTCTACAATCACAACTCCATTCAAAACGCCCCCTTTTTCTTTTTCTAAAACATCTTAAATACGGGTATATCCCCTCCATCCAACCTTTCAATTTTTTATCTTAAATTTTTAAATCCTTTTTAAAAAACGATATATATTTTACTTGCCACTAAACTTGCCAATAAATTAAAAAGCATTACAAAAGTACCAAGTACCAAGAATATACTCAATAGCTCAACACCTACCTCTAGAGGCTACAACCCCTTAAGCTTTAAATGTATGATATTATTTGATATTATTTTGCCAGAAGAATATATATCATGTTTTTTTATTGTACTGTTTTTTAGTTAAATTCACCATTATTAACTTCACCTGTATGTAACGGAATCTTGCATCGTAATTTTCACCAAATTCCAGCTATCAAAAAAAAAAAAGTATACAAAAATGCATTAAATCGAAAAACATTTATAAAATGAAAGTTTATTAAATATTGCGTCGAAAGGCATCTCTTAAGCTGAATTTGATTTAGGCGTTGAGTCACAATGGGTTGTCAAAAATCGGCGAATTTCGGCATCTTTCTCAAAAAATGAGTTTTGGTCATGTTTAAGAGTCTAAGACACAAAAATAGCTAATCTAATTGAAAAAATTGTATATACTAATAGTTGTAGATCATTAGATTTTGTCTAAGATAGGTTTAGTTCGGTTTACTATTAAAGTGTGTTTTTTTTATTTTTCTTAACTATTATTTTTTATATTGTTAAATTATCATTACTTTAAACTTAAGAAATCTATGAACTTTATATTTCATTTTCCAGTTTGCATAGATTACTATTACTGCTTATAGATGTATATTGTGATATTTGCCAATCAGATAACAGTTTAAAACATATACTTTAAATCAATAAGATACGAGTAAACATTTTCTTTTACTTTGGGATTCAAATCATTTCCTCGATCTTACCTTGTAACCAAATGTGAAGAGTTAAAAAATGGTGTACGTTCCTTCACTAGGTCGAACAATGGAAAAGGCACCCGGAAAGGTTGAGAGGGGAGTGTATATGAGGCTTATCGCTCTCTTCAACCTTTCCTAAATAACATCTCTTAGCCAAACAGAGAGGCGTTGTGTTTACCTAATGCTCTCTCTCTACTTTGCCTCCGGGCATTCAGTCACTCGGAGCGGGGACAAAGAAGAGAGGAAGATTTATACCAGAAGATAACTCTTGTTTGTAGATAGTATTTGTTTTAATCAGGGTGATTGAATTCATGATGATAAAATCTTTTTTATAGGTATTATGTTTTTTCTCGAAACACCTTACGTATAAAAATTATTATATCACATGATTTTTTTTTTTTAATTTAAAACTACAAATAATCCAGCAAAATAAGTTTGAAAGGAAATTTAGATAGAAATAAATTTATAAACAGGAACATTTAAAATCTGACCCATTAAGGGTTTTCCTTCGCAGTTATTAAATAGATTTTTTTTTAAATTTTATAAGTACATTATTATTATTATTATTATTTTTTTAATGAAAGATAAAAATCATGATTATTTGACAGCATAAGATCGTTTGATATTTTAATATATAAATAATCCGGACTTTAACTTTAACATCTCAAATAAACAAACTATATATTTTTTATGAAGGAAGCAAAATAGGTTGAAAAAAAAATTATAGATTAAATTTATTAGTAGGAAAATGTGAGATCTTTTCCATTACGAATATTCCTTCCCAAATGATTGTACCAACGGCTTTGCGAACGGAGAATAAGTTTTACCTAGCTCCATATTCATATTTATATATACATTTTTTTTTGACAGGACATTTTAAGATTTTTTCATATCCCATGTATTAAAATTTTAAGATATTTCTATAGCTGACGTTATATATACTTAAAACGTTTTCACTTGAAAAATACAGATACATGTGAATACGATGGACTGACCACAAACTTTTCATCATTTACTATACGACTAGACCCTTTACGAACACAACAGATATTTACTGATAAAGACAGTAATAATGAATAGGGACGCGTGGCCTTCTTCGGAAGCAAAGCTATATAAAAAATTCAAGAAACTTTGGTGAAGTTTGCTACATCAATTGGACCTCATCCATGAAGAAAGAAGACCACCCCTCATCAAAAACTAAGAAAAACACTTGAAGACATATCAGAAAATCAACATTTCTTCCAGTTATACTTTCTTTTTTTTTTCCTTTTTCCTTTTTTTTTTTTTTTTTTTTTTCTATTGTCTTATATTTATTTTTATTATTTTTTTTAAATATGCCTATTACTGGCTCTTTTTTGTTCATGATTTTTTTTCTTTTTTATTTATTTTCTTATTTTCCCCCTGTTTGCTCTAATTTCTATATAAAACTTTTAATAATATGTATATATATAAAATATATAAATTAAGCATAATATTGAACATGTTAATTACAGGTAGTAAGTAAAAATGCATGGAACCTCCAAAAAAATATCAAAATAAACAACCTTTCCACAGGGTTACTATGGAAGGGAAACAATAAATATATATGTATATATATATATATATATATATATATATATATATATATATATATATATATATATATATATATATATATATATATATAACGTGTTACAGAATGATGTGTACATTAAAATATCAATTTACGTTATCTTTAGTTCGTGTGTGTTCGTCTTGTTTTTATATCTTAAACCCATTCTTTGAAATAAATGCAGTCAGAGCTAAGTATCGTTACATTATTTTTTTTCTTATTCTCAGGAGATAATTTTTTCCTGTAGGATTATTTTATTTTGAATTTATTTTCAAACATTTATGTTTTTAAAAGTTGTTTGATGTCATTCTTGGCATAAAAAAAAAAAAAAAAAAAAAAAAATTACAAAAATAAAGCCTTATACCTAATAAAAAAAATTAGTTTACAGATCAAAAAGTAGAAAAAATATGACGTCATATGTACATATTAAAATATTAATGAAACAATATGTAATTGAATCTTTTTTTTTTCTTATTTTAAATGCAGAATATATTTGTATATGTATTTCTGCACAACACCCAGTTAATAAGTAGTATAATATTATATCTGTGTCAGAATATTAAAACCATTTTTTTTTTTTTAAATCAAAAGAATGAGAAATTTTGAGATCAAATACAAAAAAAAAAAAATTTGAAAATTGTTTTGAAAAAAAAGTTATAAGTATATCTAAACTTGAAGCACTTAGGACGGCTAATGATAGTCTTACTAGAAGAGATGGCTCCGAAAACAACGCTAGATGGGAGAATAGACTTTAATTGTAAAGGGAAGTGTTTCGTGGCGAGAATGCCCTGCCAGAGGAGATTGATCGCTGCCTTGAAAAGATGCCCCCAGGAATTAGTATTCTGCCCTCATAGGGGTCGAGAAAGGCTGCAAACGGCTCCTAGCTATAAAGCAACACAGCCCTATACATCTGTAGTCATCCAAATTCACTCAAATCTTATTCTGATTCCTCATGTTTCCCATTTTTCTTTTCTTTTTTTTTAACCATACAAACATTATAATAAATATTTCAAAGTACTACTCACTAAGTACATATAAAAATTAAAGAAAAACATGGAAAATGAGATGGTATACTAGCGCTCCAAAGTTACTGATGGTCTATTCTGATAGTTAATATCACAGCTTTCATATCACTGTAGACAACAGAAGTTATTACTGGTTTATAAAAATTATTGTTTGTTACATATCTTAAATATTTATTTATTAAAAAAAAGTGTTTTAATTAATATGGTTTGGGTCACGCGGAGTCATACCAGGAAAAACAAGAAGCTTCTTGGAGGACCTTGGTGTGGAGGCGAGGGATGTTGCGATAATGGCTGAAAATATATTTAAATATTATGAGGTAAATATAATAAAAAGGAAAATTTAGAATGAAATAAATGAGAAAGAAAAAAAAATATGAGAGAAATTTATATCTAGGAATCGTAGCCAAATCATGGATATTATGAATCCTTGTTATATTGAGTGTATATAGCAACACTCATTAATTAGACAGATTGGTATGCTGTGTATGCAGCAACCCAACAAAGTTTGACAGCAATATGTTTGTTTTTTTTTATTAATAAAGCATAGGGTAAATCACTAGTTATGGTCACCTCACCAGTTATGGGCAGGTTTTTACGTTTTTAACAAAAATAAGCCTTTGCTTGTTTTCTTTGTTAGATCCTTTTAAGAGACGTTTCACGGAAGGGCTTATAACTCACTTGCTAATGAATCCTTCTCTCCTATCCATTTCCATTTGGCTTAGTTAATGTTTTCCCGAATTAGTGTTGGGCAATAGCTCCTGTGTGTAGTAGGTGTGATTTTACAAGTAAACATTATTAAGGAATTGCTTTGAAATTCCTCGCCAATTTCAGGTTTTAAAGGTATGTATCTGTTCAGTTTGATTTCTGTTTTTCTTCAGACCCCTTTGTTTTTCATTTTGTCACTTTAATCAATTAAAATTTTCAACTGACCACAACCGGTCTATAAATATCTATGATTTTAGTTATGGTCACCCATGACCATTTCAAGTTTTTTTGCATAACAAGTGTTCTTACTCCTAAAAAAATGTAGATTTTCCCTGGTTTAATTGTATTATCTTAAAAGTAAAATACGACGTTAACGTTAACTAGTTTTGGTCATGGGTGACAATGTTAGATCTATCAGAGACCATAACTAGTTATGATCAGTTTATAAATGTATAATGGTCACTTGGTTTCACGATTTTATTTTTTCTTCAAGATGTTTTTTTAGAATCTTCTTCTGTTACAGTAAATACCTATCTGTAACTATGCCTAAAAGACGATATTCGTACTCTGAAGATGATGCCACATAGGCAAACGAAGAAATTCTCAAAGGGGCTTCTGTAAAATCCAAAGCGAAAAAGTATGTTTTTGAAATGGATGTTTTTCTTACTTAAAATACCTAGTAACAATGTTATAACAGGTATTATTTATTATAAAAGGTACAAAATCCCAAGGATGACGTTAACTCGAAGATTAAAGGGCACAGGAAGGTTTCAGTGTAGTGGCAGAACCCATTTTGTCTGCTGAAGAGGAAGACCTGTTAGAGAAATTGATTATTCATTGCTCTAGACGGGGGTTTCCCAAACGAAAAATTGATTTATTCTTGAGCGTCAAAGAACTAGCAATAGTTTCGAACCGACAATGTAAATTTAAAGATGGTATGCCCAGTGACGGGTGGTATAGGGGTTTTCTCCGTCACCACCCAAATATCTCCAGTGGAACCACTGAAGCCGTATCACCAGCCAGCTCTTATGTGTCTGAGAAAGACATTATTACGAGAAAGACTCGTGGTTGGTTTGACTCAGACGAGTCTGGATTTCTTTGAAATCCCGGAAGCAGCAGTAAAACTGTAATAAAGTGTTTTTGGAGTTTTATTTTTGATTAATTAATCCTTAATTTTTTATTAACCTCAAATGATTGATAGGTATGCATAAACAGTGAATTTTAAAATAATAAAATCAATTGTTTACAAAATTTTTGTCCATATGACCATAACTGGTTTTTGCTATGACCATAACTCATACACTGTGCCCATAACTGGTATCTTTAGGATATTTGCATAAAAACTGAAAAATCTATTTCAAGGAAAAATACAGAGCTTTAGTAAATTTAACATTTAATAGAACAAGAATTTGTGAATCTAAATATGTAAAAAAAATAGTAATCTGCGAAACAGTCTAGACGATATCCTCTTTTGCATCAATCAATTTCCTTAACTATGACCATAACCCGTGATTTACCCTATATATCTCTCTCTCTATCCTAGTATGATTTTATCAAATAATTATATAATATATGTTTATAGCATATTATAAACGTTGATATTACTCGTTTTTATTTATTATCTATGCTTATTGCTTCGTATCCATCAGGTAAATTTGTTCTGAAATGAATAAACCAAAAAAAAAAAAAACCTTGCCTTATTATAACAATATTTGTCGTAGATATACAATAGACCACCTTATTATAAGTTTACAACTACTGAAATAAAGTTATATAGAGGATGAATAGAAGAGGCCAACAAAGGTATTCAACAACAGGCAGTTCTTGTTAAGAAACTTTCTAAGAAAATTCCCGAAATGAGATCTTACTTTCCGGAGGAGTTATTAGAGTGTGATAATTAACCCGAATTACTAAGCCTTCATTAGCGTTTTACCGGTGTTAAGATTATGTAATAAAATAATAGAAATATATATGCAATAACAATATACATAACATTATTACGTATGCAAATAAAAATCTTTTAGCCTCGGGAAATGACTAATTTTCATTTGTTAAAGTATATAAAATCGAAACGTATAAACCATTAAATCGATGTTGATTGAGTCCTGACTTCTTGATGCTGAAATCCCTTCCCCAACCCATCAACCCTTTCTTCAAGGGAAATTGTTAGTGGAGATTAGTTTCCTAGGTGACTTCATCAGCCTTTCCGTAATAATGAAACTATTGCCTAATGTCTTGTTCGGCAGTCGAAATTTTTGTATATATTTATATATATATATATATATATATATATATATATATATATATATATATATATATATATATATATATATATATATAGTAAAATGAAATTTAAAAATAAAAGACTCGCTTCATCGAGACCTTGTTTGCTTGACACTCGGCTAATCGACTCCCGAGTGTGCATATATAATTTATTTTAAAATTAATTAATTAATGGCTCAAACAAATAATTCATAAATGCGTTTTAAGACCAGTATTACTCTATGGAGCACCGATTCTCCTGCATCTTTCAAAGACACTGACAAAACGGTTGGAATCATTCCAAAATGAAATAGTAAAGAAAACGGCATTTGAAAAGAAAAAGACAAAATTAATAAATAAAGAGCTTCAATTACAGACAGTAAAAGAACTTATAAATCTAAAACATTTAAATTTTCAATAGCTTGTTCAATAAAATTATAGAAAGTCCAGTTTCCCAAAGTTGGAAGAAATATGTAATTTGTGAATAAATTAGTTCTTAGTTTAGGCAGGCTCAAAGGAATCCCATCATCTAATAATAAATAAATTAAATAAAAAAATATTAAATCTAATTTTATCACTTCTAAATTCCTTAAAATTTAGTCGGTTACAGTATAAGGAGGAAAAAGTAAAATATTAAGCATAACGAAACAAGAAAATATAGGGTTAAAAAAATATATTTATTATACTATTTTTGTAAAATTTTTAACGAAAACTTGAAATCCCTCTACTGTAATTCTGACTGGAAAAGTGTAAATGCTATCGTAATTTTTCTGTAGGTACATTACAATGGAGGATCTAATACAGAACTATATGGAAATCCTTAGTAGGTGAGGTATAGAACTGTATCATAGACCTCGACACAGCGGATCGTAAGTACAGTTGCTATAAATGTGTTATGGAATCCATTACAATAACAATTCTGAGGGTTCCGTCTGCTTATAAGGCCTTATAAGGCCCCTAGCTCGGTTTGATAGTCTTTTATCCGCTTGTTAAATCCTCGGAATTTTTTTTTTTTTAATTTTTATTTATCTCCTTATAATTCTTCTTTCACACACACTATTTTCAAAACTGTCACAAAAACCGGTTGACATTGTGATTTTCGTTTACAGTTTGATGCTACCGAATTGTGAGTGGAATCACAAGAAGGTGGATTTTACTACACAAACACAGCACTTACAACTTATATAAAAATTAAAATTACTCGAGCGTTTGCTCACTAATATGTACAATTCTACTAGACTAATATGTCTGTATATATATTTTGTAGTCAGTCCTTTATATGCAGATGCATTGTCCGTATTAACACAATTTTGTACTTGGGATTTTTTTATTGTTTCTTTTCTTTATCTGTGATTTCTCAGCATAAAATTATAACTAGCTCTGATTTATAAATTATTATTTTAATGATGGCTTAAGTAATAAATAAATAATAATTTAATTTATGAAAAATATATTTTATTCATAAATAATAATTTAGTTTATGAAAAATATATTTTATTTATAATTTATATAAATTTGGAAATATTTATAAGACAAAATGATTATCCCCCAACTCTAAGATTAGACCTTGAAACTCACTATCAGACTCACGGACACTTCAGGCACTTTAGATCACTCTAATCAGATATATGAACTTACAAAAGTGTCTGTTATACAAATGGAGGGTTATTATGTAATAATCCTAGAAAACTGTCAACGAACCAACGCTTCTCGAAATGAAAAACATAAAACAAGATTTTACTTAAGAATAATATATCGAGTTCGAATACCTTCAGCTTAAAGATACACAGACAGGATGGTTCTTGGAAATCGGAAGTTCTTTTGTGTATTAAATAAGTTACTCTGGTTACAAAATAGACTTTTTTGATCAGGGACAGTCAGAAAGTAGTCTCGAGTCAGTAACCGTTGGAGGAAAACCGAAGAATACTTTTATTTTTAATTAAGTGACTCAGGCAGCAATAAGAATTTTATCAGTTAGCTTTCAAGGAATTTAATATTAATAATTTTAAGCGATCTTCGTTTTTCAAAATAGAACATTGGAAGTTTTTAATTTTGTAGCCACCGTTAAGGATTTAATATTAAACTTCGAAAATATTAATTTCTGAAAGCAGATGTTGACATAGATATTATGAGTTTGAATTATAATCAATCGAAATTAGAGCTTCATTTAGGTCATTAGGCACGATTTCTACTTATAATAAGACTATGTTATTTTAAAATTCAGGTTATAATATGGTAATACATACCAATTAAAAATAGGGCATTATTAATCGAAACCTTTTAGGAAAAGCATTTATTTTTGAAAGAGTGGAAAAGGATATGTAAACCCATGGGAATATGCTTAAAAGAGAATGTGTATTTATATAACTTATCATTTGCAGATGACCAATTAATCATTGCTCAAGACACCAAGGATATTGACATGTTCCGAAAATTACGAGAGGAACACCAACAATGGAGCCTATTAATTGAATGTGTCCCTTCAACATCGGCGTTGGCCACAAACGTGAAATTTTTATGTTCTGATCATTTTGAGCAATCTATTTTTTTTACTTGAAAATATTGTATCCGTTTTAATGTAAAAACTTTCAGCTATATTCAATGCCTAAATCAAAAAACAAGAGGAAAATTTATAAATTCTGGCGAGAATGTACCCGTCGTTGTTGCCCTTTTCCCCTGCAAAAGAGGAGGGAATGGGGAGTACTTTTAGGCAAAAATTAACCTTTCCATTCTTGGTACCTCTTTGACCATAAAACAAGAAATACACTATGTAAAATATACCACAGAAAACCATTCATTTTACTTGAGGTACGCATGATGGTATAGAAGGATCAATACAATTAAGATTTATGAATTAATTGCCACTTCTATTGGGATTGTTTTATTAGAATACTAGTTTCGAATTCTAAACATTCATCTTCAGTTTTCAAACATACAAAATTTTTCAACACATCAGTACTATGTTACATAGATTATATACACTAAAGTGTTTAAAAATGTAAGACAAGAAATCAAACATCAGTACTCACTCACCTTAGGGGGTCTAAGAGGTAACTGAAATTGAAATGGCCTTCTCACTGAAATCGTGAGAGTGGAAGGGGGCAGGTAGGTTAAATTTTTGTGATTTACTATGGGATTTCCCTTATGACTCATTGGATTTTTCCGTTCTGTGGGAAACAAATTTAAAATTGGGCTATTGGATATGTATATCTGATCATTTGAACAAAAATCTGGATTGGTTTTAAACGATTTTATTATTTCTAATGATTTACAAATATTTAATTTTAGGCTATTTTTTGCTTGATGTAGTATTTTTACTCCCGAGTCTTTATTAAATTTGTGGTTATTTTCATTTAGAAGAATAGCGAAATTGGAGTTTTGGGTCTTATTAGTGTATGCTCTTATATGTTCTTTTACTCCAATACCACTGACTATCTGAAAAGTTGTGGATTATGCCGTTGTAGAAGTGACCCATTCAATTATTGTCAATAGGACCAAATCCGTGTCCTCCAGTGTCGACGAAATGTCTGGGGAAGTGTTAAAAAATGTTAAATACTTTAAATATCTCGAAGGCGTAATAGAGATGACCGGCTCCTGTGGCAAGAAAATTAAAAAGAGAATGGCAGATGGCTAAAAAATCATTTCCATGCTAAATGCAATACTATGGAGTAGAAATACCATCCCCCTTCTAATTTAGAAAAAAAAAAACTCTAAGCTGATACGGTAATTTATAATAAATGTCGGTTGGATGACTAACAAGGAAAGTATATACGCGGAGGATTGATAGGAGACTGAAACGACGTATGCCAAGGAAAACATGGTAAAAGGAAATAGATAAATAGATGAATACATGATGGGACGTGGCCTAAGAGAGGAAAGAACCATAGACAGAAAAATAAGGAGATAGGCCGTTGAACACTCAGGTTAAGGAAAACCGCTGCATTGTAAAAAATCTTAATACAAATTTAAAAAATCAATAAATTAAATAATTGGTATCTAAGGAAGTTGTTCACCAAGACGCCATATCAAGTTCGAGGAAGCTGTCCTTCGGGTCTTACTATCAATAAGGGTTCCATGGAGCTTTTAAAGAAGTTTAAAAGAAAAGTTGGACGAATTAGGAAGTTCAGAAGTAATATAAAAAGTTGAATAGCCAACAGTCTGCATAAATTGCCTTGTTATTAAGAAACGGACAAGTACTCAAGACAAATGGCGGAAACTAAACATTTTGCGTAATAACCTTAGTTGTCAAACTACTCTCAAGAATATCAAATACATGTTTAAATATAGAAAAAGTATTAATAAAGAAAAAGATGATCAGCAATGCATTCAAAAAGAAATAACACATCCAAGTAAAAATACTATGAATGTGTTCCAACGTTTAGGATCTATCTAGGTCCTCTTCCGGGTCACCAAATCTCACAGGAGAGGAGACGAATGATGACAGATCGATCACACGTCACCAACTATAAAAACGTTAGCTCACAATCATTGTATTTTTACCATCTTCTTTATTCATGCTTAACAGTCAACTATAGTGTTCTCAAAAAGTAATAATAAAGTATAAATGTATATCGAAATCAGTCGATCCAACTTTCATCTCAGATAATGTACTCGTAAACTACATACTAGGCAGATTATGAATGTTATTTGAAATAATGAGTATGATTTTAGTTTGATTTTGGCTAACAATTTACATTTAAAAATCAAGTTTACAAAACACGAATACTATTCAAGGCATACATATCTTAAGTGAAGTATTTTTTTTTAAATTGGACTTGGATCTTTTTTGCCTTCTGGGACTCCTCCTCCATTTTCTCATCTTCAAAGCCTCGCTCACAGCTCAATCTCTAAGAACCATTTCTATTCTTTAGGTTCGCGCTTTTTACCCTTTTCTCAATCAACTTTTAAATTTCTTTAGCTCGATATTCGTTAGGATTGATGAATTAATTGCCACTTCTATTCAGATTATTTCATTAGAAAATTAGTTTCGAATGCTAAAAATTCATTTTCAGTTCTAAAATACATTTTTTTTTTTTTTTTCAGCACATCAGTACTGCATACAGTACAAGCATGGGCACTCACCTTCGAGGTATCTAAAACATTGAATTCCTGAGAAGTAAAAGGGGAGCAGGTAGGTTAATTTTTTGATTTACAATGGGGTTTCCCTTATGACTCACTGGGGTTTTCCGTTCCTATGGGAAACAAATTTAAAATGGGGCTATTGGATATGTTAATCTGATCATTTAAACAAAAATCTGGATCGGTTTTAAACGGTTTTATTATTTCTAGTGGTTCAAAAGTATTTAATTTTAGGCTATTTTCTACTTGATGTAATATTTTTACTCCCGAGTCTTTATTAAATTTGTGGTTATTTTCATTTAGATGGATAGCGAAATTGGAACTTTCGGTCTCATTAGTGTATGCTCTTATATGTTCATTTACTGTTTGATTTACCGATCGTCCGGTTTTTCCCGTGTATATTGCTTCAAAGTCATTACATTTTGATTCGTATACGCCGCTTTTTTGGAAAGGGTCTATTTTGCCCTTCGGTGAAGGGAAGTATGATGACAATGTTTTATCTATTTTAAATGCAGGACTTAATTTTTTTTAATTCTTTCCCGACTTTAGTGGAGATTGGGCCGTAGTATGATATCAAAATATATTTTTTAGGGATAGCTTTATCCTCTGGGGGTGTTTTGTATATATTATTCATAGTTTTTTTATGTATTTGTTTTCTTAAAATATTATCGATTGTGGTTTTACTGTATCCGTTTTTGTTAGCTATAGTGTGAATTGTTTGTATTTCTTTGTTATAATTCCGTTCATTTAGCGGTATATTTAAAAGGCGGTATATCATGCTATGAAATGCTGCGAGTTTGTGTGTTAGTTGTCTCCTGGCATTGTTGTCTATAACTATATCTGAGTGTGTGGGTTTCCTGTATATATTAAATTCGTGTTGTTTATTGTTTATCGATATTCTTTGTCGGAAAAATTCGTATATCCATTGTTTCCTTGTCGACAAATGTTCTGTCATTTTCACATTTAAATCAAACAACTATCATAACAAATAGTATTATATCAAATAGTTTTTGTTGGAATAAAAAAAAAAAGAAAGAAACTACATCAACAAATGTATCACCCTTTATAAACTAGTAACCCCAATAAAAAATAGGCCTAGCTGGTTATATTATTTCCTTTCTTTAAGCATATCAACGTTCACAGTAAAGAGAAGTTATTTCTCTTCTATCTCTTCTGTCAAAGTCTAATCACGCTATTCATTACACCCTAGGTCAAACTCTAGATATTTTACCAGATGTCTTACATCGAGAGTCACCGAATCTTCAGGGGTAAGGGATCCGCAATTTACTTTACTGTTTCTTTTCTAGATTTTCATCTAAAGGTTATAACACAAGCTCTATAATGCTTCCATTCCTGATATAATCTCATCTTATAGGGCCAGCCATTGCTTTTACCTTTTTATATCAGCTGTTGTAATCCTATGGTACTTGTTAAGAGGCTTAACTAGCAAGAGAATAGTGCGTTTAGAATTGTTTAACGGAACCCAGCTTTAATTATCACAATAGAGGATTGGTAGATATAATGAACCAAACCATTTTATTCACCTTTTGCTTTCCTATTATGGTCTTGCATATTTATGGTATAATATGAAGATATTCAGTGTATTTTAGTATCGTCGGGGCAGTAAAAGTTAGCGGGCATCCGAGCTAACTTGTATGCTTGAAGGACAAATTAAAAATAGGATCCTGAAAATTTATCAAAAAAGAAAATTAGTAGGCTATGATTTTTATGAGCTGATGGAGTTCCAAGTGATGCCAGAATCATCTTAGATTTACGCAGTTGGAGAACAGTTGTGCTTGGCATAAATCACTAGTGACCTAAATCACAAGACGACATGGCTCTCTTTGTAGTGCCAGGAAAAAAGGAGGAGTTAATCAAGGTGATTTCCGATCCCTCTGTTATATCTATTTTTTCGTCTTGTTCGCAGTTCGGAAAATTAGGTTTAATAGCTCCCTATTAAATGGAACACAGCTGAATACGTTTGTTTGTTTTCTGTTTATATGCGAGAAACTGCTTTGCTCATCTATGACGACTGTTCATTGTTATAGTTGTAAGTTTATCTGTCTATATTTACTTATCCATTCGTATTTATAATTTTTATTTGTCTATTTACTCTTGTACCTATCAATATTTCAAGTGATATTTCTGCATTATTTAATTTTAAGAATATTATTTAAAGATTCTATAGCTGAACTATTATCTTCGAGGGATATTAAAAGAGCAGTATCCAATTCAAAACTATTTAAAATATGGCTTATGTGCATATTACTGCAAGATTGGCATTTTGGTGGATCTTGATTAGTGGAAATGTAAGATTAGGTCAATCTCGTTTGACCCGTTCTTAGTCCTGTTTATAGGATCTTCTCCCTACGACATTTCGGCTGGAATTACTCCAGGGAATGGCATTTTTCTGTATCATTCTTATTTTGTACGATGGGCTATCATTACACTGCCATCCATCTTTCATTTCTTTTTCCAGTGATTTGCCTAAGTCTGATGTTGTTAAAATCATAGTTATTTTCAATTACAATGTGTGTAAAGTAATTACCCGTTGGTTGCTCTTCAATGAAATTTCTATATTGAAAAGTTCCTGGGCATTTTCTTTTCAGACAATTCATGAGATTATCTGGAGTCAAATGGGAATGAATGAGGGAGAATGGTGGAATTTAGCATGAAGCTTATCGTAGAAGAAGGATAAGCAACTGGTTTGCACCAGATCATCAACATGCAGAGGAAGATGAATAAAATAAACTTTATTCTTGGACTGCTTGCCCCCTAAGAATAACATATGAAAGCAATACATAAGGCAATCGTCTGGCTATTGATTAATAATTAAATTGGGAGTTATAGAATAAATAAATAATCTTGTCAAAAGATACAACTTTTTATATCATTTGAAGTACATTATATGTATATATATATATATATATATATATATATATATATATATATATATATATATATACTATTATAATACATGTATTACATAAATATTCATATTTTAATTTTGTTCGAAAGATAGAAAATTCAGGAGAAAAAGAAATATATGATGATTAAAGGAAGTAAGAGAGGAGCATTTTCTAGTTGAGGTGGGCAATGAATTCCATAAAGAGGAAGCGCGGATAATACTGGATTTTCCGAAGGATGCAGTTCGATATTCAGGAGTGTACAGGTTGATGGGTTGGCTTCTTGCATTTAAGAAGTGAACGGAGGAACGCAAAGTAAGGAGGTCATAAATATAGGTGGGTGTTTTGGTTTTCAAGAATTAAATATGAGTGCACCTAGGAAGTATTGACGTCGGAAACTAGGGTAATGCCACCCAATTTCAGAATACCTGTGAGATATGTGAGAACGTCTGGAGATCCCGAAAAAAATGAGAGATGATACCAAAGGTTGCCGAGTACTTAGTGGTAATGAATCGCAGGAAAGTAAAAATTGTATGAGATTAGAAATAGATTTCCTCGTGGCACATGGTATGTTTTATTCAGGAAATTATAACAATGAAAAAAAGCTATGATGATTTTACGAAGGATTTTGGATTGTAGGATTGGATTCGTAAAGAATCGGATAGTTTAGTAGAGTCAATTATTTGAGTTTCAAGGACTAAATAAACTATTATTATGATGGAATGGATACTAAGTAGTATGTTAGGATCGCATTATTAATTTTTTTTTATTTAACCTTTTCTGACCACTAATAAGTTTGTCCTGAGGTGATGAAGTGACGAGGTAAAGTGGTGAAGATGGGTCAACGTGAGGTGACACAGTGAGCTTCAGGAAGGCAATCCATTAACAGTGACGTCCTCTTTGGTCAGCCGTCCGTTGTCATTTCTTACATCTTAACTCCCTAATGTGTCGCTTCATTCTACACTAATATTTTCATTTGAACTATTATTTTTTTCTTATATTTTTTTAACAAAATAAATTTACTAATATTTTTTTGACTACTTAATTTTATTAGTATTAAGTTTATTTATTTACAGTTTTTATTAGAAGGTATAGTAAACTGTATGTTCCCATGAGCTCTAGTTATAGTAAGCTTTACGCAAAATTTTACTGTCCTATAGTCGAACAACGTGGGCTGAGAGAGCCTTAGGAGATTATAAGTGCAGTTTTAGACAAGGAAGGTCTACAACGGACTTAATATTCTCTCTAAGGCAGATGTTGGAAAAAAGTTATGAGCATAATATAAGTCTACATCATCTTTTTGTTGATTTCAAGCAAGCGTATGACTCAGTAGATAGGGGAAAGGTGGCAAAGGATATTAGATCTCTAGGTGTTCCATCAAAGTTAGTAAGATTGCTTGAAATGACCGGGAAAGAAACTAAGTTTCAGGTATGAGTTGGTGGAACATTATTGAAAGAATTCGAAGTGAGGCGACCTAAGACAAGGTGATCCTCTGTCGTCCATAATATTCAATCTGGTCCTTGAAAAAGCAATTAGAGCTATAAAGACATATCCCGGAGGAGATATTTATAATAGACTCACCCAACACATGTCTTATGCAGATGACGTAGTCATCACAGCACGGTCATTTCCTTCAGTTTCAGGAGTGTTAGAAGAGTTTGAAAGGTCGGCTATGAGCAAGGGATTGGCCATTAATTGCAGCAAGACGGAATACATGGAGACTTTAAGATGCCTACAAGGATATGGGGATAAAGAGATTAATGGGCACACATTTAGGCGCTGCAACACGTTTAAGTACTTAGGATCTCTAATAACAGAAAAAAATGATATGAAATTAGAGATCAAAGCAAGAATAGCGGCTGGCAGCAAATGCCTTTTTGCCCTAAGTAAATTTATGAGGTCTCAAGAAGTGTATCGATCTGCCAAAATTGCGGTCTACAAAACTGTAATAAGACAAACTGGGTGTGGATGGTTGGAGGAGGAAGGCGGAAGATAGACAGGAGTGGCTGTCTGTACTTTGTGAAGCCAAGGTCCGGCTAGGGCTGTGGCGCTCAATTATAAATAAATAAAAAATAGTCGATCAATACTCTATACAGAAAAAAATCTTGAACAAGTCAAATAAAAAAAAAATCTATTTGAGCCTGACTGGGAAAAAACAATAGATCATGGATAAGTCTTTCTATAATCCACTGATATTCCTAATTTACAATTTAGAATAAAATGGATTAAGTTTCTTAAACTAATTATTGAATTAAATTGCCAATTAACGATTCGAAATAAATAAAGTTGTAAGAAAATAGGGGTTTAAATCATGACGTTTTATTCAAGCTAAAATAGCATGTTATCTTGCAAAACATATTTTCCATTAAATTTCCAATAAGGGTACTGTTGGCAAATTTTCAATTCAAGAAACTTCAACAGAGCAAGAGCGTGTCAAAACCAGCTTACTTTTTCATGACTTTGTACTCTGACGTAACATAAAAAAACACAGTTCATTAGAATTTCGTTGATGAAAATATACTGTTTGGTGTTGATTGCCTTCAATATATTGAATGCATTCAATATATTATGTTTTGAAGTTTATTTCATTGAAGAATTGACTAGAGATTGCCGTATATCGTTGAAAGCATAAATTTTATCTGTTTACCTCAACCTTCTTCATTAAAAGATTCATTGTCCCTCTACCGCGTCAGATTGCCCCATTAATTCCAGAGTGGATAGGCCTGAAAATTGTCCCAGTCACTCGCAGGCCACAAAAGGGTGGGTGAACATCACAACCTGCACCGGATAATTGAGGGGATGGCAGAGAGCCTCAGTGAAGCGGAGTCGATTCAAAAGTACCCTCCCTGTTACAAGTTAAAATTTTGTGGGAAAAGTTGAAATTTCGTAATATTAGTAAAAGGAAAATATTACCGACGATTCTCGATTTAATAACATATATAAACAATAAATTAATAATTATATTATTAGTGAATAAGAAAGATCGTTCAACATTTTTCAAAAATCGTTATTCATAGATCAATACTTAATAAAATAAAAATAATAATTCAACATCATTTATAATTATTTTAAATATACCACCAGTTGCTTAAGTAAGGTTCAGATAATAAAAATATAAATTTTAAAATAGAATTCTAACTTTGAAAAAACAAATAAAAAACTACAAGAAATATAATTAACAATTTCAATCATTGAAAAATAATTAATTAAATAATACTTGAAAATTGATTAAAATGCATTTCTATAATATTTATCAATATTTTATTTATTTTGGTTTTAAGTTAAAATATTACTAAAATCAGTTACACATCTCTGATAGAAGGAATTAATTTCATAAGCAACTATTTTTTAAATGTAGATTTTAACTGATATTAAACAATTATTACTTATCTCACCAAATTTATTAGGCAAATTAAAAAATATAAAATATACTAAAATATAAATCATATTTGTAAATCAGTAAATATGTAAATTAATATTAAACCTGTGACCTCTATATTTTCTACATCGGTAATATAATAAATGCTAAGATATTTTGCAGAAAACAAATTAACAATTAATTAAACAATTTAATACAAGCCTTAAAGTTTACATTTTTTTTCCATCGTTGACAGACTCATGTCTAGAGATTTATGTGACATTGTCTGTGAGAATAAATGCTCCCAAGGACAAGGATTAATGGAACCTGATCTTTGACCCGAGCCAAGGGAGTATGCCCTGATCCCCTGGATTAGTGTAGTCAGTCCTCCATGGATTACCGGCCTGCGGTCGCTTAGTGGACGTGTAGGCCCAGGGCATCTCTTTTATTTCTTCCGCCCAGTATCCAATCAATAGCTTGTTTTCCAATATTTCTGCTTTGATTCTTGTACGATGATTGTTTTTAAATCATTATTTATCATTCTATTGCAAAAATATCCTCAAATTTTCCTTAATTTTATCCAAAGAGGCTAAGTGTTTCGAACAAATATTTCTATATGAGCGTCTAAAATAATCTGGCGTAATACATTTTTTCAATTATTATAGTCATATTATCTGTTTACTGTATATTATGCTTTACTCATAGAACGCATCGTACTGAAACTATACTAAATTTCTTTTAATTGGAAATGATTAAATGTATTGAATGTAACTGTTACAGCGTTTGCATATGACATTGCTATCACAAGTAGCAGCTTAAACGCGAGTAAGGCCTTAAAACAATCAGAAAAAGTGTGTCAGAAAATAGCTGAGGGGCTCATACAGTTAAACATTGAGATTAACCCGGATAAAACAAAAGGTATCATATTTTTAAAGGCAAAAAGAAACTACCAACGAATTTCAAAATTAATAATTCTGTCAAAATTTCGAAAAATATTGTTTACTTGGGTATTAAGTTTTTGGCCCACTTACATAATAAAATAAGAAAAGCGAGATTACAATTTACGAACTGAACCACTTATTATCTCCTACAAATTTAGCTTTACGTTTAAAATTAATATATAAATGTGTAATCCGACCAACCTTGCTGTATGAGGCACCATTATTTTCACCCATTGGGAGTACAAACAACAAACTTCAATCATTCCAAAATGAGATAATGAGAAAAATTGTAAAAGTTACTACTTCCGTAAAACTACGGAAGATGTATGAGGAATTGAAAGTTAAAAAAATTAAGGACTTTTTGGCCGATAGAAAAGAAAACAATTTCGATACCGTAAAAAATATTTCAAATCCTCTCTACGGTAAAATTTCACCAGCAGGAGAATCAAACCGATAGCAAAAATTATGTTAATTTTGGAATTATAGATATAAGTTAGTTTAGTGTGTAAGGCTTATACTCATAAATAAACACCCCATCACCTAATTATTAATTTAACTATATTAATTGATAACAGAATTATGATAAACCGCCTATGACTCCTTAAAATATTAGAAAGTAGTGAGAGGAAAATGTGAAAAACTTTATATAAGATTAATACAAAAAAAAATAAGGTTATGGAAAAATAAATTATTGAACCATTACTCAGAAAAAGGATCACAAGTTATTTATTTTTTAATAAAAAGTGTAGTACTGCAGGGTCGAATGTTATTCGATTTAGTTAACAAACTATGGAATAATATAAATGGAAAGATAAATTGGTAATCTAAATATTATTAGTTAGTTATAGCAGCTGCACAACAAAATTAATAGATAACAATATTTTTCTTATTATTTTTTCATGTCATGAATTCTATTAACTTTCGACACATGTGCTGTGTATATGTACATGTAAAGTAATAATCATAACAAAAATTAAAAAATACATGTATTGCATATTTTTAAGTATGGTGTGTACAGAAATAAATAAAATCCCTTCCAATAGGGTTACTGCTCGAAAATAGTAATAATAAATAATGTTGAACATGTGAACTGCACTTTATTTTTTTATTTTTTGTTCCTTTGTTTGATTAATTTTAAATAAATTTCGGTTCTTATTCGGATATAATTAATAAAATATTAAATTCCCTGTCGTTAAGTAATAAAAGATAAATAGAATTAATGAAACATTAAATTAAAATCAGCACCTAAGGTATTTCTGAAACTTCGATTTCCTTTCCACAGATAGGGTAAAATAAATGTGGGTCAGCATAAAAAAAAAAAAAAAAATCCGAATGAATGAGACGGTGTGTCCTTGGGGGATAGGAAGGAATGGAACCCAGGGGAAGTTACTACATCAATAATGACTCATTAAATTTTATCTCTTTTCTAATGCTTCACATTTTTTTTTTTTTTTTTTTTTTTTTTTTTTTTTACTGCTCATTAGAATTCGTATGCTTTTAGTTTTTATAGTGTAGGTATATTATGCCAAAATATTGACCATAATACAACAATGAGGTGAAGGATAATAGTCTATAATTTTTTTTTTTTTTTTAGATTACTTTAAATACTAATTGAAGCATTGAAATTCAAAAGTGCAATAAGTGCAGATCGAGAAAATTTATTCTTAACTTTAAACTTAAAACTAGATTGAACTTCAGCCGGCGCTTACTTCAATGCCATCAAACGATCAATGAACTTCTATCTAACAACAAAGAATCACGTTTAACTGTCTCATAAGAATATGTTTGGCACAAAAAAGTTTTAATTTTTTTAAACACATATAGCAATTAGAATTTCCACGCTTTAATTATCTTAAATCTCGAATTGATCTAATATGTTCTCTCGCACTCTGTTTTTAAGAAAATGTAGATTTCTTGTTTAGCAAGAGAAGTTCAAGAAACTTCTTCAGAATTGGAACAGAGTCATGCGTCCAAAAACATATCCGTCCATATTGGCCCATGGCCTCACTTTTTCACTCTTAAATCGTTTATAGAAATTTTTTGATTATTAAAATTAATGGTGGTGCAGTAGCTAAAATAATGGGTAAGCCATTAAGTGCGTGTCTGGCTGAAAGCTGGATATATTTCAATCGTGGATCGACTTCGAAATCATGAGACCACATAGGGACACACCCAGCCTCTATGAAATGTATTTCTAAATTAAGGAAAAAATCGGCAGTTAAGAGTGATTTAGGCAAAATTCCTTCATTTTTTATTTCGGCGAAATTCCTGTTCGCCTTGTTTCAGTACATCCTTACCGGAATACCGCATTCCGGTGAGAAACTGGCAATTGCAAGGTTTTCATCGTAAAATTTTACAATAGATCTCGAGATAGATTTGAGGACAAAAGGTAGATACAAAACATTAATTTAATTTAAGTAGTGCATTTTTTTTTAAATGCTAATTTATTGAATAAATATTACAAGCTGCCTCTCTAAAATCCAATAAGTAATATGGATGGCAATGGATCTATTTATACAGTATGTACAAAAAATAAAAGAATATAAAGCACCATAAATACAATATTCCAGGGAAATCCTGAACAGAACTTGTTCCTTCAGCTGTAGGAGGCAAGCCAGTTTCAAATTAATTCCAACGCTGTTCTCTCAGCCGCTTCACTAGCGTCAAAATCCTGTGCAGGCTGTGAGAAAGTTCTATGTCACAGTCGCTCAGAACTTGAGCTTAAAAGCTGGCCATTGACGGAACTCCAATCAAATAAATATTTACTTATTTTAATGGTCTTTGGGCCACAAATTTTAATCTGCAAGGAGGGGTATAAGGATATGTGGAACTAGGCTAGAGGGTTATAGAAAATGATTGGAAAGGTATAGAAGGAATTTTAAAAATTTAAAGGGTATGAGGTGAAGGCCAAATGTATATTGAGTCATTAGGTTTTCTTGGAGACATATTATGGAGCATTTACAACAATAAAAAGGACTTTGGATTAGAGGGATTGAAAGCGTTTGATAATCGATTGTTTCGCTGTCCACCAGAGTAGTGCTACAAATAGTTAATTATTTTATGAGTCATTGAAATGTTATAGTGTACATTATCTCTTACCTTTACTGGATGTGTTTTTTTAAACAGTTGTAAAATTCAATAAGAAAATTTAGAACGTACTTCGGAACGCAGAATCCTGGATTGTGCTGATTACTCTAGCGGAGTAAAGTTTTGTTGAATAAAATTACTTAGACGGCAATAGTTTGTTTATCTGGCTCTAGTTTTGTTGTGCTTTTTTATTATTATTACTTCTATGAATCCAACTCTAAAGGCCCTTGTTACCACAAAATGGTAGTTAAATTAAGCCTCCTTCCCACAATTTTGGGGTTATTTAACTAATTTTCAAAAGTAGCGACGAAGTTAATAGAATCCCCGGGGGCACACACCTTGATAAGGGTAAAATGGAAAACTCGGTCCACTTGTTCTACTTCCGCGGGGCGGAGGGTGGCAGTTCGCTAACTGGCTCAAGACTTTATCATAGCGGCAAAGTTAAATAAATTCCCGCCGGATCTCTTCCTCAAAACCCGTCCTCGCTGCAATGTTTTTTCATAGTAAAAGTTTTTCATACAAATCATTGCCAAGTTGTTACGTCCCTATTATAATATCTCTTAATTTTCTAGTTATCTAAATTTACAGTATTTTTTTATATTATCTACTAAATAATGTGATAATGATAATAATAGTGATATGGAAAAGCTGACATGAAACATAATTTGGATAAACGAATGATTATAAATAAAATAGGTTAGGTTAGGTTAAATTTCTTAAGGACACTCAACATATAGGGTCTTTAGAGTCGATAAAAATAGGTATTGTACTATCTGATATTTTCACATGGGTATGTTTTTGGCTGGGGGCCTTTCATTTTTTTTTTTTTTTTTTTTTTTTTTGACTCATGAGCAAAATGAGCAACCCATTTTGTTGGTGTTGCTCGAATTGTAAATTAATTTAGGAGCGGAGCTTGGCAAGGATCAGGTTCGAACCTGATTGGCGTAGGGTGGAATCAATTCTAATTAATCCATTCCCCAAGACCACCCTCCCAGCTAGGACAGCGGCAAAAAAAAAAAAAAAAAAAAAAAAAAAAAATTGAAAATTTAACTTTAGTGTGTTTAGCTAAACTTAAAATAGAGAATGTTTTTTTTCATACAACAATTTTTCGCTAGGACCTACCATTTAGGAGCTTTATTGGTTGGAATAAATAAAGGCACGTTTGAAAACCTTTTATCTCGATTTTTTTATTTCGAGTTATCGTTAACTGTCGATATAATTTATTTATAAATTTAAGTAATTTGATTATTTTTATTTTAAAATGTGAAGGGTTCAAAAGTCCAGCCGACGAACCTATTGGTGGACATGATGCTAAACATATAGATTGAATTCGGCTTGTATGTTTCATTGAGAACTCTAACATCCTGCTATTATATACGATTTTGAAGAACTGTAACACGCAACCCACAGCAAAGAAATCAGAATTAATGCCACTAGATGGAGCTAATTTTGCTATTTAGTTCTTATTATTATCAGTGGATGGCGCTAGTACCAGAATAGTACATTACAGATAGACATACACATGATCTATTGCTTTTCCCAGTTAAAAGAAATTGAGTATTTTATGTATAAAAGAGGAATAAAACATTTTTGTAAGCTTTTATATTTTTAAATTCTAAAGGTCGAAGATATAAGGTGCCCAGAGGAACTATATCGTGTGGTTTTCTATTTTCCTAGTGAGAAAGGTATTGTACGGTTTCGTGACTCTAACTCAGTCTCGCTCACATGTGGCGTGCTTCAAGGAGCAGTACTATTACCAGTGGTGTTTAATCTCTACACTGCTGATGTAGTTGGCATGAACTACGGTAGGGTGACTGTAGCTGCCATTGCCGACGACATAGCCATCACCAGCAGTAGTATGAACCTCACCCGAACATTACCTCTGGCCGAAACCGTTTGTTCAGAACTTATTTAACGGCTGGATTTACTTAACATCAATGTAAATCCAAAGAAAACCTACTGCGCAGTGTTCTCACATCAGCGTGGTAAGAAATCAAGACTACTGTAGCCCCAGGGGGGTGACAAACACCACCATTGCCTCAACACGCTCCTACAAAGCACACGACAAAGTGAAGAAAACATCCTATCGCTTACATTACCTCCTTTCCTCTCCCACACTTTCCGTTCCTCACACTGTGAAAATAAAAAGTATGCCGCGCCCGGCCTTCCTGTGCTGCTCGCCTATATTTACATGTCTACAGACAGTTAAACTAGACATGTTCAACTGCAACACTTCCAGGACTCGATGAAGATCATCAGGATCACATCTCTGAAGAAGATGAAGCCCCCGGTTCTCCATGAACTCTTTAATCTTCCTACAGTCCCTACGTTTATCAGATGAAAGCACATCAAGTTCTTGGATCCATTGCTGTTGCCGGTTAATCCGTTATTCAATGACTCCGGTCCCACCCACAGGTCCTCTGGCAGCTAACAGTCGGAGTATAATGAAGACAACAAAGTTTCAGAACTTAGATGTACTATTCCTAAGACATATCTTTCTAACCACCCCCCTCCCCCTAAATATTACCGAAAATCCAAGATGGCCTTAGAGGTTATTTATCAATATAAAAAAAGGTCACTTTTTTATCTTTTGATGATTCTATTTAATAAAAGAAGAAGAAAATTATTTTCCGAACTAAGGAAGTGGAAAAAAAATACTATTCTAATTCATCAAAATATTGACGTGCTACTGATGAGTAGCTCTTTTCAAGTTGTTACATATCATTGTAATCGTTACCAGCTCATTTACTTGATGTACATATTTGTATAGTTGTAAATTTCAATAAATGGATATATATATATATATAAAAAAAAAATTAAATCTTACATTTTATTTTTGTTCATTATTATTAGCATATTAATTATATAATTAGGTACTACAAAACAATCTCCAACAGTGTCGATCTGTTCCAAGAAATCGACTATGGGTCATCGATTCTCAATACCGATACTTTTCCCTAGAATTTATGGAATAGAGAATCGACCCATGACTATGAGTAATGAGGTAGAAACATCTGAAATAGAATTAGATTATTTTCAGTATTCCGGCCTTTTAATATGAACTGAAGTTGTGGAAAAGTTCAGTGGATTGATAGATTATGAGTGTCCTGATTCCAGAGTATACGATTGAATTGGGCTGGAATGGTAAAAATCGATTCTATTGTCTCCAAATCTTTCAGAGCATAGAGTTTTGTAAGGTTGCTTTCATTTGTTTGGAAGGAATTCTGGCTGGTTAGAGTGGATGATAACCGCACCAAGCCTTGTATAACCGTTGGTTAAGAAAAATTTATCCCTTTTAAAAAACCGCACTCTGTCAAACCAGGTCCTCAATGGATTGCGCATTTTTAGATATATTTTTGTTTTCTTTAAGTATAAATTGTGTTCAGAAAAAAAATTTTTTAAAAAAACAATCAATATAAAGCAAATATTTTGTGAGTACCTAATTCATTTTTTTTAAGGCTGGCTGTAAGTTGATTCATGCACAAAGTACTAGTGGAACATAAGAAACCATATTTCTGCGGTTGTTGGTAAAAAGTAAAGAAATTCCAGGAGAATGAGACACAAAAGGGAGGATGTCCGAGATGAGAGGAGGACTTTGCTATTTTCTAAAGCCACGGATCCAGGTAATTAAGAGCACTTAAAAAAAATAAATTATTCCCTTTTTTTTATCTTTCTCTTCTAGCGCTTCTTTGAGTCTTTTTATATTTCCCTCGGTCTTTGTTGGAGAAACTTTGAAACCAAAGAGGCCGTTAACTTCACTCCTAAAGTCTTATCATTTCCTTTCGTCACCTTTTAAGTGCCAAAGCTTAGATGTAACCTTCCTAATCATTTAGAATTAGATCTTTTGAAGTGAAAGGCCTACTTTTTCTTATTATGTTATATTAGAAAAATATATATATAAAAAAAGAGTAGATTGTGTGACCGTTACAGTATTGTGAAATGTTTCATTAGGGTTGAATAATTCCTTTTTTTTTTAATGTCAACTAAGTAGAACTATATGTATAGAAAACTATACAGTTACTGGTTGGCATAGAATTAAAGTGGAGAAATTATCTTATAAAATTTTCTAGATAACAATTGGTATTCTAACAAGCAATTACGGCGCTTATGCGCACTGAAAAACATATTAGGTAACGTACACTGAATATAAAATCTGTATGTAGTAATTTTTTTTTCTGTTATTAAGGCCGTGGTTTGATTACGAGGTCGGGAGACCCTCTGTTGGGGCACACCATGCCTTTAAAAAATTGGGTACCCTTAATAAAGGAAAAACCTGTTGGTTGAGCACGAGTTCTGACCAAACCTCCTTCTGTTTCAGCCATTGCTTCAGTAATAGTATATCCTTACCAAAGTACTGAACACAAGATCATTTCTCTCTGTAGTCTTTTTTTTTTTTTTTTTTTTTTTTTTTTTTTTTTTTTTTTTTTTTTTTTTTTTTTTTTTTTTTACAAACTTTTTTTTTTCTTTTTTTTTTTTTTTTTTTTTTTTTTTTTTTTTTTTTTTTTTTTTTTTTTTTTTTTTTTTTTTTTTTTTTTTTTTTTTTTTTTTTTTTTTTTTTGAAGCCGGTAGACTTCACTACGAAAAACGAAACAAAAACAACAAATTTACAAACTTGTTTTAATGTAACTACGACCCTATTGGGAGTTAGAGTGATAAGTAATAAGAACAAAAAATGATCTTGGAAAAAAAAAACATTAGTCCTATAAATCTAATCGATATAGTTACAATTTTAGTTGAATTATGATTGGTAACCGAGTAAACGTAAAGAAATCTTGGTAACCTTCATATTAACCTAATAATTTACCTTTGTTGGGGATTCGTACTACCTGCAATCAGTATTACAAATATTAAATTGGTTTTTAAAAAATCTAAAAGTTAATGTTAAGCTGATATTAATTGTTACTCCCAATGGTAGTCTATTCGAGAAAAGCAATTCATATTATAAATCCCTACCTATTTATCATTCTTTTGTTATTTCAATAACGAAACATCTAGAGTAAATCATAATTTTGTCCATTCAACCCTCTTTACTAAGTCTGCCAATCTTCCTCAAGAAAGTATTTTAAGTTCCATCCTCTACACGCTACATATAGCTGACTTTTTTTTTTCTTGTGAATTTCGCATTAATGCAATATGCTGTCAGTAAATAATGATCCCTTCCTAGCATTTCTACAACTCCAATCATGTTCCAAACTTTCCAAATTGGACAATTTAAATAAATACAAAAAAATCCCATCGAATAAAACTTTTACCTTTTGTCATAAACTTTTACCCTTCATTTCTTACAATATCCTATAATATTTCTCTGATCCCTGTTGAACAGATCCGTTATGGAAAAATCCATGTGGACAAACGACTTTAGAATCCGGATCAATACGTAGACGAGGATCTACTAGTCATTATAGACTAATCAAACGTTTACTATTCAAACCTTCAAAGCATCAAATAATTACAAAATACTCATTTACGTGATAGTAACTAGACCTACTTATAAGCGACAAATAAATTTGTCCGCAATTGGCCAAATCCAAATCTAATAGTATCAGGAATTCCAAATTAAATAACAATTAAATTTAACAACAGTCAAATTAATTTACCGTTTGCATATCACTTTTACCATATATCCGGTTAGCTCACTTTATTTAGAATTACCTTGATTATTTGACCCAACTCAAACCTCTGGAGGGGATATTGTTAATTAATTAATTGTTCTAAAAATATTTATAATTTGTCAGGCAAGTAGCTCCTGACTGGCATCCCATTAGATTAATGCTGATACGGACGAGACGGAGTGGACGGACATTGTAAAGAGGCAAATATTGAAAAAGAAGAAAAAATACTATAGGGATATACTCATAGTTAATATGGACCCGAAGAATAAGAAGGTTCTTTTGGAGGGGCTTTTGGTAAAGGAAGTAGATGCTAGAGGAAGAGCCGTCGTGGAAGATGGACAGGCAATGGACGAAGTAGACCCTTGACACAGACCCGGAACAGACCAGTCTTTGTCGAATACCTCGTATAAATCCATCGTTTCATATGGCAGATACAATCAGATGTAGTCCATATATCTAATGTTATAATAGATGGGGGAGGGCTATTGCGTCTCCAGGGATTATTTGTATAATTGATAAAGATAAAATGTTTAATGAACCTCTAAGATATGGGTTTTCCCCATTTTGGCAGTTTGTAATCCTGTCAAAATAAAATATTTTAAAAAAAATATATATTAATCTACGCATGTTATGCAACAATTTCCACCAGTCAAGTAACATTCACCTAATATTGAACTTAATGCCGCTTACTAGAGAACGGCGACCTTACGTCAATCGAATATGATTAAAATGTTGGTTATATCACCTTTAGCGCTGGTTGTAATTACGGTTCCTAAATACCTGGAACAGTTATAGGTTCTGAGAAGACAAAGTAACGATAACATCAATGTCGAAATGTGACGTAACTTTTTTAAAAATTATTGTTGTTTATTGGGGCTTTACGTCCTTATGCACTTTAATCAGGGTATGAAGAACGGGGTATGCTACAGGTTACTAACCTATTCTAGACAAAGTAGGAAGGTCAAGATTTATTTCGTGGATCCACCTAGAAAAACATTTTCCTCCCACCAAGGTGGGATTCGAACCCACGACCTTGAGTGCGCTGAGACCAACTCGCTCAGCTATCGATTCCCCCAATCGTTTAATTATTTATTCATATTTATAACTGTATACAATATATGCACCAAGTAAATCTGTGTAAAATGACTACAATAACTCTTAAAGAACTACGTAGTAGCACTTGAGGTAAGCATGATGGTATAGAAGGATCAATACAACTACTCAGTAATAGGCCTTCCATAAAAATTCAACATTAAAAGGTCTCAGTGCCATCTTATTTTCCAATACTTCAAGAATACACTTTAGACGACCATCGGGAACCCAGGAGGAAAGAAGTTATGATACTATTTAATTTGGAATTCCTGATACTATTAGATTTGGATTTGGCCAATTGCGGATAAATTTATTTGTCGCTTATAAGTAGGTCTAGTTACTATCACGTAAATGAGTATTTTGTAATTATTTGATGCTTTGAAGGTTTGAATAGTAAACGTTTGATTAGTCTATAATGACTAGTAGATCCTCGTCTACGTATTGATCCGGATTCTAAAGTCGTTTGTCCACATGGATTTTTTCCATAACGGATCTGTTCAACAGGGATCAGAGAAATATTATAGGATATTGTAAGAAATGAAGGGTAAAAGTTTATGACAAAAGGTAAAAGTTTTATTCGATGGGATTTTTTTGTATTTATTTAAATTGTCCAATTTGGAAAGTTTGGAACATGATTGGAGTTGTAGAAATGCTAGGAAGGGATCATTATTTACTGACAGCATATTGCATTAATGCGAAATTCACAAGAAAAAAAAATGTCAGCTATATGTAGCGTGTAGAGGATGGAACTAAAAATACTTTCTTGAGGAAGATTGGCAGACTTAGTAAAGAGGGTTGAATGGACAAAATTATGATTTACTCTAGATGTTTCGTTATTGAAATAACAAAAGAATGATGAGTAGGTAGGGATTTATAATATGAATTGCTTTTCTCGAATAGACTACCATTGGGAGTAACAATTAATATCAACTTAACATTAACTTTTAGATTTTTTAAAAACCAATATAATATTTGTAATACTGATTGCAGGTAGTACGAATCCCCAACAAAGGTAAATTATTAGGTTAATATGAAGGTTACCGAGATTTCTTTACGTTTACTCCTCAACAAAATAGGGTTAAAACAATTTTTAATCTAATAATTTTTTATAGTAATTTGCTATCTTTAAAATCTGTGCATTATGTAAATAAAGGATGAAGTAGAAAAAATATCCTGCAAAACGCACCTAGCAATTTCGATTTTATTGGGAATAGTATAGGCGCTTAGTAATTGAGATTAAGACCATTAATCTCTAACGTGTTTCTCGTAAGAAGTTTACTTTTACGTGCTATGCAACTTTTTGTTGATAAGTTGTATATTTTTAGATTGCGAAAGTATTTGAAATGTTCACATAAAATGAAATAAAAAATAATAATGCAATATAAAACTAGCATCTAGGTAATCCCAATTTTCATTATTTAAATTACTGTAAAGGTATCATTTGATTTGGAACTAGCAAATAATAGATGGAATCACCAAAAACTCTGGTCCAAAGTCTTATTCATATTTATTTGATTTTTCATTGAGAAAATATTTAATAATTTTTTTTTTGTATTTAGAGAACAATAACAGGAGAGACAAAACTTTTCCAGTGGTAAGCTCTTTGTTGGAACCACTGGCCAGTCAAATAATACTCACGGATCGTATTAGCAAATCCCGGACTCCTAGGAATAAGATAAGCCGTCATAGGACAAACTTGTTCAAGTGCGATGAGTCTAATCCTAAACGGCCCAAACTACAATTGATAAGGATAGTCAGAATTTTACCTCAATCACGGGGCCCGTGATATGTTATCGAACAGGCGGGTATCCCAAATATTTGTTCTGCCAACAAAATTATTATTGGATTTTTAGAACAAAGGATTCTTCTGCAGGTCAGTTTGTTTGTAATTCGGTTATCAATCATAATTTAACTAAAATTGTAACTATATCGATTAGATTTATAGGACTAATGTTTTTTTTTTCCAAGATCATTTTTTTTTCTTATTACTTATCACTCTAACTCCCAATAGGGTCGTAGTTATTTCTTCGATTACATAGTGGTTTCAAGGCACAGAACGTAAAGTAAACATTTATTTAGAAGTTATTACATTGCAGAAATGATATCATCTGTTACTGTATTTTTATATTACGATTGTTTGTAAGACGAATCAAAATATGTTGACCTTCTGTGCTGTTTTGCTATATTCATGAACTAAGAAATTAGTTTGTAATTTAACTAAAATTGTAACTATACTGATCAGATTTATAGGATTATTTTTTTTTCAAGAACATATATTTTTAAATTTTTGCTTATTTCTTATCACTCTCTCAATAGGGTCGTAGTTATTCCTAAAATTATAAAGAGTTGTACTGTGTAAAGATGATGCTGATATTCTGCATGTCAGACTCTATTGCATTCCTCTGAAGTGGGAAGTTAAGGGTATAAGCCCTTAAAAGCATTTCTTCCTAAAACCTCTTTTTCAAGAGAAGAGTTCTGACAATCCACCATGGGTTTATTCCATGCACTCTGTCATTGTCATTTTTATCGCTATATGTTTTCATGTTTTTTTATTAAATAGAAAATACTTCCTTATAAGATAAGACTTTGAAGTGAGGTGTTCATTGTAAGACCAGAAATACGTAATCTAATATCGTTTATAAACTGTCCTGTATAAAGGAGATAATCTGTATAAGTTGGGAAAACATTTTTAAGGTCGTGGTGGCTCAGCTTGTTGAAAAATTAGGCCTTTCAATATTTTGATAAAGTTTGACTACTGGAATCCTGGGTAGGCTAAAATTTACTTCATGGTGTACTTGTATTAGGTATTGTTGTATTATGACAGTGAGGAAGGTTAATTTCTCACTTATTGGGAAAAACAGAAGATCATGAATACGTCTATCTATAATCTACTGCTTCTGATAGGAGAACTGTAGTCAAATTTTCGATCCGAGCAACACCAACAAAGCCAGTTTGAGCAAACATCAAAAAAGCCCCTATACGAAAAAAATTGGGCAATACGTAACTTATTTCATTACAACAAATATAGTTCCAAAACGATAGGTCTTAGCGACAAATGTTGCATAACTCAAAATATTCTCCGTTAAATTTCTGATTAGGAAACTTCTGAATTTTCCTAGCAAACATTTTCCTAGCTGAAATTTCGATCCTAGCATTACCGGCATAGCTAAAGTGTCAAAATGTTACAGTTTTAAGGTTGAAAAAACGTTACACATTTAAGCTTGAAAAAACGTTAACTTGACTTTTTTCATTTTAACAAATATAGCTCCTAAACGGTAGGTCATAGGGACGAAGGTTATTTACCAAAAAATAATAGGGCGTATAAAAAAAAATGTCCGTTTTATCAAATTCCAGAGTTCAAACTCGGTAAATATCTTAATGCTATTTATTATTTACCCTTACTTAATAATCCCTTTAGAGCATTCTCTAAGCTTGTTTTTAACGCTGGACTTCTTAAAAAAAAAAAAGAAGCCTCAGTCCACTTATTTATTTAAAAGAAAAAACATGACAGTGTCCTACGAAATTCTCGTAATTTTAAGACATTACTGGAAAACCAATTTTACTCGTGAAATTATTAAATATGAAGGGGAAGGTGTCCTTGAAGAGCGCTTTGAAGTGGAGGTACGACGATGGCAAGGAAAAAGGGCTCCGGGCGGCCAATGATAGATATTGATTAGGTTCTGAAGGAAGCTGTTAAGTCAAATCCGTCCACAAGTACTCGCAAACTTGCCAGGGAGTGTGATGTGTCGAAAGATACTGTTAGTCGCCATTTCTCTCCATGGGGAAGGTGAAAAAGACCTGCTCGTCCTCACACTTCCTGTCGAACCAAAGAAAAGCTTACAGAACTTTATGGGTTTGAACTCCTGCCTCATCCACCATATACTCCAGACCTCACACCTTCGGATTACTACTTGTTTCGATCCATGGCCCATTTCAGAGAAAAAATTGGATAATTTTTGCGGAAGTTAAAAATGCTGTCCAAGGAATGGTATCAGCGTGGCATCGAGCAATTGGCTAGCAGATGGGTAATGACGGTGGATAAATATGCACTATACTTTGAGTATATATTTGTATATAATATATATATATACTTTGAGTATTTGTATATTTGTTTAAGAAACGCTCATTTTTTTTTATACACCTCATTATTTTCTATTAAATTTATAATCGGAAAACTATAGGCAAACTTTCAATCTGAGCAACACCAACAGACCTAAATCGAGCCAAAAAGTATAGACCTCTAACCAAAAGAAATATCCATGTAAAAAAAAAAAATAAAAAAAATCGTTTGTTTACGGACTTGGTTATTCACATAAGGCATTAGAGGAGAGCCGATTAAGGAATAACTGTAACTGTTTTTGCTGCTATGATTTAAAGTTTTTTACTTCTGTGTAGATGTTAGTTGTAATTCTTGTGAGGTCTCTTTTTCGTGAGGATTGCATTGTAGACCAACGGTCTCCTTTGATATTTATTGAATTAGGAATTGGAAGGAATTCGCAATGGCAGCAAATTTTTAAGAGTTTCCTCTCCTTTGAAGTAGAAAGGAAGGAAGCTAGGGAATCCATTCCGTGACAAGAGAAGAAGGGGTCCTAGCCCCGATCAGTGAATAGAGTTAAGAAGCCGGGAGGTCATGCTCCTGCAAGATTAGCTCCTTTGTGCCCGGACAAAGAGCTGTTGGCAACCAACCAATGATAGCTTGTCCCCTCTCAAACTCATTGCATTCGAATTAGCCTTATTGTCTCTATTTAAAGGCTCATAGTTAAATCTATTCAATCCAATCGGGGTCAACACAATTAAAAAATAACAAAAACAAAAAAACTTCTTCCTTTTTTTTTTTTTTTTTTTTTTGTGTAGAAAGACCAAGTATCGATTTCGTCTAATATCCAGTCCCTCCAATTGAAAATACTTCGTAGACTCTTCAATGCTCCTTATTATTGTAAAAATGAATTAATCCGGACTGGCCAATACCAGTCTCCTAAATTCGCATAATAAACTATATTATCAAAAAAGTAAACTAATTTCTTACGAAATGTTCATCTAACGATAATCTTCTGAAATATCTTAAAAGAAGATGGCCTCGGTACCTTCTATTTTTTTTTATATAGATAAAATCTATTATTTAGTAGGTATAACAACCTGTATCAATTGAGAAAATTTAGTGGTGTAAATGAAAAATAAGAGAAAAAAATAAAGAAAGAATGTTGAACCACACAATATGTTATTGAAAGCATAGAAAAAAAAAAAAAAAACCATATAATATAAGGTATTTTTTTATTATTTTATACGATACTATCGTCTCTACAAATTCAAAGTATCGAATGTGAAAATGCGCAGTTTATGCATTCGATCGTTAGCCATTCGTTACAGTGATTTGGCATAATCAATTAGTCTGTATAATCGACCCTTTGACTGGGTTACATTTTACCAAGCGATTGAGAACAAAAAAATAGAAAATTATGATTTTTTTTTTTTACAAATAGGCAGTGGATTTATTTAACTTTGAAAGTCGGTACCTCCTATTCCTCCCCTATACGATGTCATCCTATATCGTTAATAATAATGATGTGCCAAATGTTCAAATTTTTAGAAGAAACTTGGAAATGAAGAAAGACACGACGATATTTTTTTAGTATACTCGATAAGTACTCATTATCTCTGATAACTGATGTGTTGTAATCCCAGTAGAATGGTTGCCCCCACAAAGGCAACCGTAACGAGCCCGCGCTTTAGTTCGGCAGGATTAGGAAGTTCTCAATGGAAGTACTATGTCCCTAAGTAAATCTTCCACCCTAAAGCGAATAGGGGTAAAGTTGTTTAAATTATTTAAATATATTTTTCTAACACAGGTGAGCTTTAATTTATTAATAGCACACAACTTTTATATAATCACTTCTGAAGTTTTACTGGAGTGATTAATAAGGCAAAATAATCCAATTTTTTTTTTTTTTTTTTACGAAACGGCCTTTGAAGGTGTGTAGGTTAGGCATAATAATTATTATTTATGAATATACTTAATGTAACATCATGATATTAGAAATGTGAAATTACGAATGATATCTACTTATTAAATAATGCGGTATTTATTTATTGTGTTAGGTTTGAGTCGGTGTCATCTCTACTAAAACTTCATTCATCCAAGATAGTCTCCCCCAGCCCCTTCCCCATCATCCAGGCTCTTCCTAGATCTTCTAACCCTTCAGTATATGGTCCTTCCATGCTTTTACGAATGAGAGCCTCTTTTTTAACACAGAAATCGTTATAAAAGGCCTTCTCCTCAGCTACTAACTTTTGCATTTCTTTGATTAAATTTGTTATGTGTATAGAAGGTAAGTTAACACGCGCAATAGAGCCAGGGGTCGAAGTCAGACTCCCGAGCTGTCACTCACTCTTTTGATTTTAATACTCATAAGACATCACAGGGTGCCGCCCCTCTTTCAACTGTCCATCCATAATAATGGGGTGTATAAAAAAAAATATGACCGTTTCTTAAAAAAAATATTTGTATTATTATTTCTTTGATATAAAATACAATTAATACTCAAAGTATAGTCCATTGTTATCTACCGCCATTACCCATCTGCTAGCAATTTGTTCGATGCCACGCTGATACCATTCTTTAGGATGGCTGACACAGAACTCTTGGACAGCATTTTGCTCTATGTTCTAAAGGGACTATTAAGTATTGTTAAATAATAAATAGCATTAAGATATTTACAGACTTTTGAACTCTGGAATTTGAGAAAACGGCCACCACCTATTGGTCTATTTTCAAACTTCAATGTTATCCAAATATTATCGCTTTTCTAATAAGAATGTAATTGAACATCAGTTGATTTTATTATTGCTATACTTTCTTGTAAATATAAATATGATATGTTAAAATTTGGTAGAGATTGATTGAGTAGTTTTAGTGATCACAAAAGAAAATTGGCTTGTCCTTTTATATAATAATTATCGATGGCTTAAGCAATTATCAGGATAGCTTGAAATTAGTCAACCGCTCTTAAACTAAACCCTTTTTTTTCACTTCTTAAGAATTTTTTTATAGTTTCAATAAAAAATTTCATATTATACTTCTTAAATATAAGCCTAATAATAAAAAGAATATAAACACAAAATGTCAGGGTTTCCCTCCGTAAAATAAAGAAGAAATATAAACGAAATGGAAAAACTTATAGAGCATTCGAATTCCGCATGAATTAGGCAGTAAATTTACATTGAGCATAGTGGTATTATGGAAATTCGGTAGGCCCTCTTTTTAATGTTTCAGTTTAAATTATAAATTTCCAATTTATATCCAATCCCTATAATCCAAAAGCTTTCGAATAATCCTCTATGCTTCTTATTACGTCACAAAAAAAGCTTATTCATAATAAACTCAATGTTACATATGTTGCTAATTTGACCCAAACTTTTATGAAAAAAACAAAAAAAGAATATGAATAAATCAAAGAGTAGGATAGGTGCTATTGAGGGTTGGACAAAATTTAATTATAGCTAAAATTTAACTAAAATTTCATCATTACAATTTTAATACTTATTTCCTGGAATCAATCACAAAATTTAATAACTAAATAATTTAGTCAAATGTCATTATTTCAATAAAAAATCGACTGATAGATTTAATTATAATTAAATTAAGTGATTGATTCCTGGAAATTAGTTGTTAATTAAACTTTGCCTAACTCTGATGCTATACTATATAACTTTAACTAAACTCAATGCCAACAATTTTATGATATATATTTATGTTCAACAAACGAAACCCAAAAATCTGCATTTTTAAATTATGTTTATTGTATAATTAAATTAATAGTCCACTATGAAGTGTTACTGCGTACTCCATAAGAATTACCTGAAAAAAGATTCGCTTATTAACAAAAAAAAGGCGTGAATGTTGAAAAATCAGGTTTTTACTTTTTTCGGACATACTACCTAAACCTATATTTTAATCCTTATTCATCAATACTGTAAACAAAAATTTGATTGGAATTGGTCCTTCACACCAGTAGGATACATATGAAATAAAATTGATTCATTAAAACTAAAAACTATCTGATATAAAAAAAACAAAAACATTTAAGTAAACATTTATTTAGAAGTTATTACATTGCAGGAATGATATCATCTGTTACTGTATTTTCATATTACGATTGTTTGTAAGTCGAATCAAAATATGTGGACCTTCTGTTAAAATTAGTTAGCGATTTTCGACCATACTTTAATCAGGGTTACATTGTTATTCTATAAAAAATGTAATCTTAATGATCATTTCCTATTATTTCGTTTTTGATTGCGAAAAACAACAAACATGAACACGCAAAGTTTCACTTTTGGTTGGCGCGTTTGCGATCTCCCAGGGAGCTTAAAATTTACTTATTATTTTATCCATATAAATGAAAAAGTGAAAACAAGTTTGTAAATTTGTTGTTTTTATTTCGTTTTTCGTAGTAAAGTTTACCGGCTTCAAAAAAAAAAAAAAAAAAAAAAACTACAAGAGAATTATGCAATCTTAATGAAATGGACTGTGGTGAAACATTTCACATAACTATCATGGTCTCATATATACACATATATATATATATATATATATATATATATATATATATATATATATATATATATATATAAATTAAATTTTTTGGGCTTTACTATGGGATTTCCCTTATGACTCATTGGAATTTTCCGTTCCTATTGAAACCATTTCCAATAGCCCCATTTTAAATTTGTTTCCAGTAGAAACGGAAAAATCCAATGAGTCATAAGGGAAATCCCAAAAATGTGAAGCCCAAAAATTTAACCTATCTCCCCTCTTCCCTTTCTCACGATGGATATATTTCAGTTATATCTTAGATCTCCTGAGGTGAGTACTATTGTTTGATTTCTTTTCTTACATTTTTGAAAACTTTAGTGCATATAATCCATGTAACATAGTACTGATGTGTCTAAAATGTTGTATGTTTTAGAACTGAAGATGAATGTTTAGCTTATGAAACTAGTTTTCGAATAAAATAATCCCAATAGGAGTGGCTACTAATTCATCAATCCTAATTGTGTTGATCCGTCTATACCATCATACGTACCTCAAGTACCTCAAGATAAATTAGGGCTCCTAGCTCTAAGCTTCTAATGTTCATAGTAAAGATGAGTAAACCCTATGTGGGTAAAATAAGGCTAAGCTATTCCTGAAGCTTTCAATACATATAAATGTAAAACTTGGATTATAACACATATAATAATTACATATATATAATTCGAATAAATTCTTGTACCTTATTCATATATTCTTATATTTTGTATAATATTTTTTTTTCTTTTAAATATGTCATTTCATATGTATATCATTATTACTGTATATCATTATTACTATATGTACATTATAAATCTTATTTAAATAAGCAAATTAGGTAGTATGCAAAATGCATGGAGCCTGGGATTATTTATCAAATACACGTCCCTTCCATACTATAAAAGGGGGAGAATATACATATGAAATGATTATTAACATCATTTATCAATTTGGTATCAATAAATATACTGAAATAGATAAAGTTAATAATGCATTGTCTGCATTTCAAGATAAAAATTTTCTTACTTACTATCATTTTAATTTCTAAAAACAGGCTTCTAGGTTTTTATTGAAACCAAATCCACCACCACATTGACCGGCCGGTATATTTTTCAAATTTTTTCATTTTTTTTATTTTTTTTTAACTTTGGCCATCCATTCTTCCTAAGACCGTATCGATTCATTGGCTGGCCCTTAATGATGTTGATAATTTAGCCGCGCACAGGTGGCGGGGCAGGAATCTCTTCTAGGAGAAATGAGGCTTGATAAATGACCCTGGAGAACAATTAATAACTAAGTAGGACTGCTCCTTGAGAAGGGGGATGAAAACCTCAACTTGCAAACAAATCTCCACCCCCTCGAGAGGTATCTGTCAATGTCGATATCCGCCGCTTTGGGAGCAAAAGAGAACGCTTTAGGAGGCAATTCGTATTCCAGTCAGTCTCCTGGATTTCGTTCAGAAACTTATCTAGCCCCAAGGCCCTGAAGCGTATTAAAAATGAATATTTTACTAGAGACTTGTCTATTTTTGAGAATTAACGATTTCATTTGGAAAATTGTATTAACTTTATTCGGATATCTAAATACATTCCAATTGATGCTTAACAATTAAAATAGCCAGGCTAACAACATGCATTTTTGATCATACGTGATGACTTCCAATCTTCATTAATCGATTTCATTTTTTCGAAGTACATTTATGTATGGGTTGTATTTTATGTATATAATATACATCATATATATCATTTTTCCATTTATATATTACTCAGAAATACAGAAATCCCTTCTACTTGTACCAGGGAATATCAATTGTTTGGATTGGTTGTCCCATTCCTTGCCTTTTTGTATTTATTATCCGAAAATTAATACATGATTTCATGTTTTTATTAAATCACCTCTTTAAATAATAAACTGCATACGTATGATGAACTATATTTCCATGTATTTATGTCTCAATTTATTTATCCTCTTTCATAAAAATGAAAATGTTTACTTATCTCTGTTGCATGTCACTGATCGGATTTAATACATTTTGAACTGAAATGTCAAACCGTGATTTTCGGCTGATTTCATTTTATACTTTAACTCGTTCAAGACGGGGCCCAAATGGCCGGAAACATTTACGAAGTCTAGAGTGATGATAGTATGATTTATTTCACCATTAACGGTGGTTTGATAAATTCCGTGAGAAGATTTCTCATTCTTGAAATCTTGGAAGGTCGTGGTAGGATTCCGTCCCTTCGTATATATGTTCTAAAAGTTTTTTCAAAGGAAATCCTGGACGACTGGTCGAGATCGTGCCAAAATCTCTGTCTAAAAATCGACCGGCCTTAATAAAAAAGCTTGAATTCTGGATTCCTCATGGATTGAATTATCTCCAATGTCTCCTATATGACCTCACAGTAATTAATAGAGCCTGGTTACGAGATTGCCTCATCCTTTCAATTTTGATTAATAAATAATATTTTGATCAATTATTTTATTTTTTATTTTAAAACCACAAACCTGCATTAATTTCCGGATAACCCATTACTATAAATACTATTTTTTTTCCTTTAATGGTAAAAAAATAAAAAGGCCCATTTTTTACAGTTCCACAAGCCTCTTAGCATTACAGACGTACTTCATGTATAATATGTGCTATATTGTATTGTTTTACATATGAATGATCATATTTGACCAACTATACAATTTGCATAATGTTACAGTATATAGAGAAAAAGGTGTAAAACTGGGCACTGGTGTACATGGGCACTCCTCTTTAGTGGCTATGGGAGACACTGAAGATTGATGGCGAGGACTGTCGATGGTGCTATTTGCTAATATGAGATAGCAGTGAGCAGTTGGAACCATTCTTTCAAGTATTATGGATGTAGCGTGAGCTATTGTACATACTGGTGTTTATTCTGGACAGCAAACATTTAAAAGCTATGTGAAATCATTTTTTTTTTTCATATTCTTTAGTTTAGTTAAAAATAATTTCAGAAAGACATCTTGAAAGTGAAGATCTTAAGCTTCTTTTTGAAGCACACCTTTAATCACGCACGCTTTTAGATTACCTGTAATAGTGACCATCTTTCTCAGTGAAGCTGTAAATATAGGCTTCCGTTTCCCTGGGAACTTCAAGTGCAATTTCCCCATTCGATTTATCTCCTGTTCGCGACATAAAGGAGAGAACCACTACTCGTGGACGCTAAGCAGCAAGTTCACTAGATCACCATACATAGATCAGTTGACCAAGTCGCTTGACAAAATGCTTTCAAGAAAACTTCTTTGAGTTTTTCCGGGGTAAGAAACCGGCCAGGGGCAGGGGTGGGAAAACAAAAGGCCTTCAAAAAAAGAAAATTCGACCAAGGTAATAATGATACGATTCATGATCGTACTCATTATACTACAATGACCCTTCTCTTGTGTACAGCGATGATAATAACAATCTAGATGTCAACGGTTGGAATAAAGTCAAGCGATGCAATTTGCATCTTTTGCGATGGAAAGTTCTCTGAAGAACTCGGGAAGAGGTGTGGGTTACATTTACTTTTTTATGGTAAATAATGGATGTGTCATCCATTCTTCACTCTATCTGGTACTCCGAAGATAAATATCCTGAAGTTAAGATTTGTATGTAAACTTTACTTTTGTACTTTATTCCGTGGTTATATTTTTAAAAATGTATAAGTTTTTAGTTGTTGTAGTAAACCAGACAGTTATTGACCATTAAGGCAATATTCATTCTATTAATTAAAGAGTTCATTCGAGTTGAAGTTTAAAGTAACTTTTCCAGAATCACTCTATTGTAACCTGGACAAATATGTTCATACCCAAACTTACTTCTGAACAGTATTTTGCAATATATTGATCAAGGTACCCCTGAGAGGCAGGGTGAGACGGTTGAAGGCACCATTCTCACCGTTGGCGCAGGCCTAGGTATCAAACTGAGTCCCGAAGATCTGGACCACGCCGTACAGCTGAAGCCTAAACAAGAAGGCACTCCAGGTCCTATTATTGTAAGATTTGTTCGCAAATCCTTAAGGGACGATATCTTGCAAAAAAGGCGAACAAAAAGGGACTTTTCAACGCGGCACCTGGGCTGGGAAGAAAATGACTTGCATCGGATATACGTCGGCGAAGCGATGTCACCGGCCATTAAGCACCTCTATTGGCTGGCCAGGCAGAAAAAAATGGCTGCAAAAATTAAATACGTCTGCTTCAGCGGAGGTAGAGTGAGATGTAGGCAGAACGATGGCTTCCCAGCAGTTATAATCAGCAAGCCAAGTGACCTAGACGTCTTTGCCTGACTAACTTTTCGCCAACTCCCTCAATTACTTACTTATTTAATTATTTACTTATTTAGCATTTTGTTTAATTTTATAATTATGTTCTACACAAGCTGGAATATTGTTTACTGTAAAACTAGGTTATTTTTCTTTTCATTTTTGTTTAATAACACGAGTAGGTATTATATCATTTTCTTTTATTTCTATTTACTCTTCTATGTTGATAATATTTTAATAGTTACTCATTCTTCAACTTATCTTATGTATTTATTTTTCACGGATGAATTCAGGAATGTGAATCCAGAATCTAGAGAATCTTTATTTTTCATTTTTTATTCCAGATTCTTTATTTTTCTTTTCAATTTGTTTAACAACACGCGTAGGTATTATATTATTTTGTTCCATTTCTGTTTTTTAGTCTTATATTTTCATTTTTATTATATTTTAATAATATCCTATTTGTCAACCTATCTTAAGCATTTACTCTCTATAGACGATATCATCAATGTGAATCCAGAATCTAGAGGTATTATATCTTTACATTGTTCCACTTTCCCAGGCCACCAATCATGTACATTCTTGCTACCAACTCCTAATACGTCCACCCAGCCATGAGTAATATCCTAATATCCTGTCACATCAACGCTCAGTCCCTTATTGCCCACTATGACGAATTCCTAAAATATTTCCACGATAATTTTTACCACATCATAGCAATATCCGAGACCTGGCTAAAACCGTTTATCCCTTCTTCCTATGTCTCCTTCCCAAATTACACATTCCTACGCCATGATAGATCTGACCGAAGGGGCGGGGGTGTAGGGGTATTTATCCACAATAGTCTTAAAGCTAAAATCCTTCTCCAATCACCATCTTCAGATTTCCCTCATGTTGAATATCTATTCCTGGAAATATCATCCACTCCCTCCCCTTTACTATTTGCTGTGGTTTACCGACCTCCCCATGTTCCCTTTGATGACGCTTTCGAAACCTCTTTAGTCCAATTAACTTCAGCCTATTCCAACGTCATAATCTCCGGCGATTTTAACACCAACATGGTATCCGAATCCTATGATAAATCCTTCCTCATCAATTTGTTCCATTCCATAAATCTTTATCTGGTTCCTTTTCTTCCTACCCATCATACACAATACTCAGATACCTGGCTTGACCTGTTTATCACTGACTCCCCCGATAAAATTCTTTCATCATCTCAGCACCCGGTTCCTTTTCTCTCCTCACATGACCTAATCCAGATTTCGTATGATTTACCAACCAAATCTTTTGCCCCAACAGTTGTTTCCTTTCGAAATCTGGACCTCCTGTCATTTGAATCCGTACAATCTGACCTCGATTCCATCCAATGGGATATAATATATTCCTTTACCTCGATTGAGCCGATGATCTCTACCCTCACCGCAAACCTTCATTCAATTTTAAATACCCATGCTCCTCTGAAAACCCTAAAGATGCACCGTCCTTCTGCTCCATGGCTGACAGCTGAGATTAGAGAGCTGATGAAAAAAAGAGAAGCAGCCAGACGCAAATTTCGTCGAACTCGATTGCCATCAGATTACACTACCTTCAAAATTTTACGTAACCAAACCCAATCCGCCATCCGATACTCTAAATCCAAATACATGCATAATTCCCTTTCTACCGCTACCGATTCTAAATCCAAGTGGAAAATCCTAAGAAAAATAACCTTTCCTGACCCCTACTGCAACTCCTTTCCTGTTTCACACCCGATGAACTAAACTATCATTTCATTTCATTAGCTCCAAACCCTCCGCTTGATGCGGAAATAACTTACCCTTGCTTTGATCCAACCAACTTCTTCTTTTCCCATGTATCCTATGATGACATACTCTCGGTCATTAAGAAATCCCGCACAAATGATTATGGACCCGATAATATTCCATTTAAACTCATCAAAGCATGCCTTCCCGCACTTATTCCTATCCTTCACCACATTTACAACCTTTCCCTTCAAAATTCGATATTTCCTTCCTCTTGGAAATCAGCACTAGTCCGCCCCTTGAGTAAAATCCCCAATCCCGCCTCCCCTAGTGACTTCCGCCCGATTTCCCTCCTCTCCAACCTATCCAAACCACTGGAACGGATCGTTCAGTCCCAACTCTCCGTTTTCCTAGAAGAACGCTCCCTCCTTACTCCATATCAATCCGGTTTCCGCCCCGGATACTCCACCCAATCTGCCCTCCTAAAAATAACGCAAGACTTACACTCCGCAATCGATCGTCAAGAGATTACCATCCTTATCCTTTTAGATTTCTCAAAGGCTTTCGATAATGTTGACCACAACATCCTTTTATCCAAACTCCGAAACCTTTCCTTGTCCAAATCTGCCTTACTTTGGTTTAAATCCTTCCTTTCCAGCAGATCACAGTATGTAGTCATTCCAAATAAACCTCCATCCAAGACCCTACCTCTTTCCCGTGGTGTTCCTCAGGGATCTTCACTTTCGCCCACACTCTTTTCTGTTTACATTAATGACCATCCCCTTTCCATCCGTCACTGCCGGTATCACCTTTAAGCAGATGATCTCCAAATCTATTTATCCTTTCCCAATTCTGACCTACTGCAAGCTACTAGAAAAATCCAGGAAGACTTGGATCGAATCTATAACTGGGTAGTGTCGAACAAGTTGAATTTAAATACTGAAAAGACCAAAGCGCTTGTAATAGGTTCGAGTTACCTCCTGAAAACCATACCTCCTATTCCCCCCATTTTCCTGAACAGTGATCCTATCAAATTCTACCCCTCAGTCAAAAATCTCGGAGTCATTTTCGACCAAACCCTATCCTGGAAAAAACACGTATCTGAAATTTCCCGTCGCACCATCCCAATCCTAAAACGTCTCAATTACGTTCGCAATCTTCTTCCCTTCGAAACCCGCAAATTACTAGTATCTTCCCTTATCTTCCCCCACTTCGACTACTGCTGTGCTGTGTATGGGGGTGTTTCTGGTGATCTTGAGGCCAGACTCAAAAGACTGTTTAACTGCTGCATTCGTTTTATCTTCGGGATCCCCAGAAGCGCCCATGTCTCACAACTTTACGCGGAGTTAAATAGAGAAAAATCAGTTATTCACCTATTATGGATATCAACAGAAAACCAGAGTTAAAAAAAATCCTTTTAACACGGGTGACTTGTATTGTACTTATGTTACCTTTTGGTTTGGTAACACTACTAATTCCTTTTTATTAAGATTATTTTACTAAATCTTAATTTCTTAATTATTTTTCTAACTCAAAAGCTCACCATATCTGCAATGAAATGCACCAAAATGTTTACGATTCTAATAAACAGTAAAATATTCTTAGGACTCTATAAAATAGATTATTATGAAAACATATATATTTAACCAGTCTTGACATTTACAATATCATATTTTTTAATTAATGTCAGTAAATCATTGTACAGAAGCTTATCCACGTCTTTGGCCCACATGAAGTCCACGTGGTTGAAATAGCTGAAGGGTACTAATCTGCTACTGCTTTTCGGAAGGGACGAATTCAACCTATCAACGTCCTAAAAAATAAAATAAAATCAATGCAATGTTCTTTGGTCTTAACATTTTGAAACTATTTTTATATATTTAAATTTACCTTTACACCTGACAGCCAATCGTTGTTGGCGTAGTGGAGAGTTATCGGAATAGAGATTTTCGAAAGATCATATTCAGGAGGGTCTGCTTGGTTATAAATCGCCAAATTCTTTGTTGAACCGTAATCATATTGCCTGAACTGTCCTAAAAATTAAAATCAGATCGATAATGAAATCATACTAAATTGTATATGAATATACATTAAATATCTACATATTTTTATATAATTTAATATTTATATTTACTATGCAATATGTAATACAACATAGTTTGTTTTGTTTTTTTTGTAGATTAAGGGATTTTTTGAACTTATGAATTTATATTTAATTCCTGTCATAATTTATCATATTTTATCATTACTTTTGCAGTTTTGAATAAAAAATATTGTCTATTTTTTTACTAGGGCAAAATAATTATAGTTCTATTTAATATTTAATATAAATATGTTTCTTTTATTTAAGAAATATAGTGAATTTATGATTAAGATGTAAATGTATTAAGTTAGGTCTGAAGTAATGAAAAAATTGTAAATTTTAATAAAATTATAAAAAAAAAAATAACATACAAGAATATTTATTATTTATGATTTACCAAACAGAAAATTTTAACTAATGTTTAACTTTAATACATACTACTAATTTTTTGTATTTTTTTTTTATCGTATACCATTTTTTTTTTCTTTTGTTTATTCCTATTATATTTTTACTTATGAGTAACATCTTAACAATTCCAATCAGGCTTTTTTTTTTTTTTTTTTTTTTTTTTTTTTTTTTTTTCTGACTTATGATTCGATTCTGAAAAACTATATGCTGTTTATTGTTGTATTTTGCAGAGTCGTATTGAGAGATAAGTTAGATAAGTGAGTTGATCTGCCTTTCCTTTTTTTTACTATTTTTTTTCAGCAAGAAACGATAAATCAGTTCAGTATTTTTATATCTTTGATACGACATTTTTTTATTAATTTTACGGTATAATATAGTCCATTCGTATAAAGATCTTGAAAAATTAGCTTATGCCTCAACTTATACCGAAAAGCTAGTTTTTTTTTATTTTAAATCTATTTTTTAACTGTGCAGTATTTTATGGCTTACCACTTTTAATTAACTGAGAGTAATGCAGAATCTGTTTTATAGAACTTCCTGCTGGTGTGTAATCGTCGATAATTGGCAACAACGTCTGAAATAAATTTAAAGCATAATTTCAAGAATATTAATTAAAAATATCTAAAAAGATTTATATACTAGAAAAATAAAATATTTTCAATATTGCATACCATATTCCATTGTTGAGAATCGTAACCAACAACAAGAAACAGTAAGTTGTCGCAGAATTTTTCCTCAGCTTTAAATGATTCGCAGAGAAATTTCTCCAACATACGAATAGCCCATGAGTTAGGAAGAACTTCATATATACCGGTTATCTTACAGAACAACTGAATAAACAAAGAATACATTAATATCAAATTTAATTAAATTTTCATGATAAATACTTAAATCATTCTAGTTTTGTTAAGTAGGGATACCTCTAACTGATTAGCCACAAGTGTCACAGCACGTAAAGTACCCCTCAGCTGATCCAAAAACGCAATGGGTGCAAGAGCTGACATATAGCTGACTTTATGGCTGTACTCCGGTCTGGTTGAAGCAAAGGCGAAGAACAAGGAAGTCCCTTGTGAGTGACCGATGTATTGAAGGTTTGGGTACCCTGTGCGTTGAAGAATGTAGTCTATGCAAGCCGGAAGGTCGTAATAACCCATCTCGTGGAAGCTGAAAATAGTTAGGAAATCGGTTGGTTAATTTGGACTATTCTTCTTGGAACAAAATATCTGACAACATATCTATTAGCAAGTAGATATTTAAACAGATATGTAGTAAATTACAAAAATCTAAGAGACTACTAACTTGATGAATATGACTTCTATTTTTTACTGGATTAGATAATATGAAATGTAACCAATAAAACTAGATAAAATGTCATGAAATGTGCATTTTTTTTTTTTTTTTTTTAAGGAATGCAAGATGACACCAATGTTTTAAATACTTGCTCCCAGGAATGTTGCTCAATTTCAGGAGACGCTATTAAATTGCTAATGAGAGGTTTGTTGGTGGTACAACCAAGGTCCAGGGCCCGTGTTCGATCCCAGCTGAAGGATTTCCTGTTATTTTCTGTTATTTCAGCCGTGGATCGACTTCAAAGTAGAGCCTATATCAATTGGTGGGAATATAGATTGGCCAAACATACTCATTTCACAATCTTTGGTCTAGTAAAAGTACATAGAACTGATTTTTTTTATAAATTACTTGTATCTAGTATCGTTTTACGTCCAGGCGATTTTTTTTTTTTCAAATATTTATTATTATTTTTCCTGAAATGATTATATTTCTCTTTGTGATTTTTTTTATCACGTGTTTGCTTTTTATATACCATTTCTTAATTGGTTTTATACTATTATAAAGTAATACGTAACTGTACTTTTATGTAGCATGTAAGTTAGACCAAAAAAATCATAAAACAATTTTTTTTCAGTTACGTGACAAATTCAACAGACCTAATTGACATAGATACCAATTACCAGTTCTTTGCCAACTCCTATATTGCTTACCTGAAATCCCAATACTCTGCGCTATGAATGCTGAGATTCTTGTGCATCCTGCTGAAAGCGTTTCCTCTGCTGTTCGGCAACCAGACATCAAACCCATGGTCGGCAAGAATGAAACCTAAACAAGAAAACGACTAAGCTTTCAATTTCAACATCACATTTTTCATGTTATCATCGACCTCTTACCTAAACCCTTGTCGGGTCGAGACAGAAGCCACCCAGCAGAACTGCAAAGCAGACCATGCTGGAGGATTATAGGGCGGCCTAATTTCCCGGTATGGTTCTTCCCATAGGGTATCCGGTGGAGGGTGAGTATGTAGCCATCCTCTGTGACCACCGAGTGCTGTTCGAAGGGGTAGCCCTGACCAGCAACTAGGCTCTCCTATCGCAAGACAATGGTACATGTTTGATTTAAAAAGATAAATTATATCTTAAAAGTTTTTTTTTTTTTTTTTCGAAATTGGGAATGATCCTGTATGTATCAACAAGATTATAATTAATTATATAATCATCAAGCGTTTCGTATTTACAATTCGTTACCACAAAAATATTTTCCGTGGTGAATAGTAAGATGATATACTAGGTTGTTAAAAAAGTTCTTGTACCTAAAGTACAGCTTTAGCAGCATACCTTGTCGCGGCTTCACCCGCTCTCATTAGCAGAGAGATTAGATAATTTTAACTAATAATTGCAAATTTATGTGTTTATTGATAAAAATCTTGTTTTCAAGTATGCAATTGAGCATTATTTCTTCAATAATATTTTCACGCATAGCATTAATTTTTAGCCCTGGTAAAACTGCTCTGCTTAGGTGATTTGAGATTACCTAAAAGCATAATTAGACATCCAATTATTAATTTTAATCAGTTGGTAATCCAGATGGACATACACTGCCGGTCAAAAGTTTGAGACCACCCTGAGCCAAAGTATGTAAATTTAAAAGTTTAATATCTTTAATATCGTTCCGCCTCTCTTTTTCTATCTAATTTTATGTTGATGTTTTTATTTATAAGTAAAAACACTTTGTTTCACTTTTGAGATTTTCTCCGTAATAAATCAATTACGAGCTATTCCACTCAGGAAAAAAAGGAACTTAGTTCATAAATATCTAATTAAATTTGAAATGGCTCAACAAAAATTCCCGCTGCCTTCATTTAATATGAATGGGAGATTTTCGTTTCTCAATTTTTAATTCAAATTTCAAATTTTTTAATCCAAGGTTATTCTGTCGGCAAACGAAATTGTTGGAATTAATATGGAAAATACAGTTTGTTTTAAATTATGTATTGAAAACTTAATTTTAATTTCTTCTCTTAAAGGTAGATGAACTTTAAAAATCTTGGTATAAACTATATAAATGCGTTTAATTTTATTTAAATCCATTTATTTTTCACCTAACATCAAACTTTTAAATTTACTGGTATCGTTTCAGGGTGGTCTCAAACTTTTGACCGGCAGTGTAGACCATTAAGAAATTCCTGGTTGATGAACTGCATTATCGGTGCTTACAACTTAAGGCCCATCATCATTTGAATCATATTTTTCCACACGATATCAAACAGCAAAGGATTGACATTTTGATTTCATAATAATTTTAATACGGTAGAAATAACTATTTATTTTGTCTGGTAGGAATTAAATTTCTAACCATAAAAGTATATGACAGTGTGGCAAACCTCGTTTCTGGCAATCAAAATTGTATAGTAAAATTTTTTCTATTGTAAATTTCATTAATCCAATAACTAAGAAAATGTCGTAGTTAAAATTTACTGCTGATGGATTCAGTAGTTTTACCATTGCATGTTCTATTGCAAAATGGTCACAACAGTTTATTAGTCAATTTTCAAACTTCACTGTTATCCACATATTACAGCTTTTTTATTACAAATTAGTTTAAAATCAGCAGATTTTACTATCACTAAACCTTCTTAGAGCTATAAAGATGATCTGGTTAAAATTTGTTACAGATTGGTTCAGTGGTTTACGTGGCTATTGATCGCAAACGAAAAATTGCTTGTCCTTTTATATAATACTACAGATTTAAGATTTTTTTTTTTTAAACTATTTTTTTATTTTTCTAAACAAACAATTATCTGATAGTAAAATATTGGAGCTATAAGCAGAATGAAAACGTTTACTACTGCCAGTTCCGAAAAAGTAAGAAAAAAGAGTAGTGTTTTTAAATGGTTTTGTTTCTGTTGTTTGCTGTACATAAATAGCTGGAACAAAAATATTATTAAGGGATTAATTATGAAATTTAGACAGACTGTTTGTGTTTGTGTGGACATTTGTTACAACCTAGTACTTCCAAATATTCGACTCACAAACCAGTAACGCTGAAGAAGAGAAGTATCAGGATCTCCTGGAGCCCTGCTTAATCCCGTAGATGGGGGAGGGGGGAAGCTAGATGATAGTATGGCAGTAAATTTGCATCAATGAATTTGATTGTTTTTAATTTTTTTTTTCTTTTATAATTAATTTTTTGTTTGTATCTATTTATATTTTACTTTTTTGTATTATAATTGTATCATAATAAAGGGAGGAAGATGAACTTATAACGCTATTATTTATTGCTCTGTGATATTACTGAAAATTTTAAAATCTTTATATTTATATATATATATATGTGTGTGTGTGTGTGTGTGTGTGTGTGTGTGTGTGTGTGTGTGTGTGTGTGTGTGTGTGTGTGTGTGTGTGTGTGTGTGTGTGTGTGTGTGTGTGTGTGTGTGTGTGTGTGTGTGTGTATTGAAATTTAAAACTGTACAAAATATATGCTTTACTGAAAATTTTACGATCTTGAAATCTCATTTTTTAATTTTTTTTTTTTTTTCAATTTATTGAAATTTACAGCTGTACAAAATACATTCATCAAGTATATTTGTTGATAAAGATTACAATAGCATGTCAAAACTAGAAAAGAACTACGCATCAGTAGCACTTCAATAAAAATTCTACACTAGAAGGTCTATAGGCCATCTTCTTTTCAGACGCCCTGAAGGATTATCCGGAATGGAGTTGGAAGCAAGTTGTGAAACTATTGGATTTGAGTGGTTATGGAGCTTACTATGAAAGGACAGCTATCTGGTTTGGGCTAAATCAGCAACATATTGGACATTAAGATCATTATGGATACGTTAAAGTTTATTAGATCCTAATTTGTTGATTTTGGATGTTTTATTCAAAGTTTTATAAATAATGACTTTGGAATTTTAGGTATTTACCCAATCCTGCCAAAATTTATAAGCGTGTATAGGCATTCTTGTCAGTTTTTTATTCAGTACAATTTATTTAAAATCAAATTCAATAAATTGCTAAGATAAAAATGTTTGTTTTGCAGACCTTGCAGTACAGATCATAACTGATAAGAATTATCGATTATAGTATTTATTGATGATTATCTTTAAATAGTATTTCAAATCTAGGTTAATTTATAATTATTAATCATTTCAGTTCTTCTGTAAACATTTACAATAGCATTTTAACTATAAATAATATCAGAATTATTTTTTGATTTAAGTCTTCAAACATATTGTTTATCAAACATTGACTATGTCCAGGCCAATGTCCTAGTTGTTCCAATGCAATTGTTGATCATCATTTTATAGTACAGTATACAAATCTGATAAAGAGCTCCTAGCAGAAGAATTTATCTTTTTTTTTACAACATAAATTTTGTTAAATAATTAAAATGACACTAGAAAATGTAATCTAATGGTTAAACCGAAACCATCATTTATTTTCTCATCAACATAGTCACTGTAAAGGTTAAAAATAAAAATTTAAAAAAGGAAAAAAAAATAAATGAAAACTGTGTAGATAAAAAATTCCTTCCTTATTTTGTTCTTAAAAAAAAAAAAAAAAATCATTTAAAATAGCTATTAAAATAACTGAAATTATTTTCAGTTTCACAATCTTTCATTCCACCTATCAATAAGTATCGACGTAGATTGTGTCACTCACTGTCAAGGGTTGTGTTTATACCATTTAATGTTTTCCTTAGTAAATATAAAATATTGTTTATTTTTTTCAATATGCTACTTAGTTGCGTAATCGTATGTTACTTCCTTGTTATGCGCAATACTTTTTTATTTTTTTTATTTTTTTTAGTTTATGCGTAATAGTGAAGTATTTGAATTAGTGGATATCGATATTTAGGCTTCTTGGAAAGTATGATCGGCAGGTTGAATTCAGATATCTGAAACCAGGATAGTTTATCGGATGGCGTTTGCATTCATGTTAATAATACTATTTCTGGCAAAAACTAAATATTCCTTCATTAAAACAGCGTTATTTTTAAGGTACTATTTCCCTCGGCCCTTATGTTTGGAGCACAGTGGGACGAAACGGTTGATTATTTCGACATGGCATTATAATAAAGTTTTCTGTTTCAAAAAATTGGAGTACCGATCATATCCTTTTTATTTAAAGTATTTTTTCTTGATATGAATGGTGAAAATAAAGCTACAAGAACTTATAACGATATAAAATACATTTTATTAAGAAATTACCACTAAACATTTTTTTTCTTTTCCCTTTCATTATTTTAAATTTTATTATTCTTAAAATGTGTTATGCATTTTTGTAAAAATATTTTGTATAAATATTTATTTAAATATGCTTTATATCGAGAAATATATGAATGAGAATGCATAGAAATATATGCACCCATTGCTGGGTGACTATTACCATTACTGTAATGTAGAAAAACTGAAATACTTAATACAATTATTAACTAAAAATTATAAATATTGTTTTGTTTTTCATAACTGGAAAAGAACATATCAAGGTAGATAGTTTAATTAGGTCGAATTACAATATTAGAAGTGTAACCGGGCAAATTCGGCCTTATTCGAATAATAATGGAACATATTTCTCTCATTAAAAAATACCTAAGGCATAAACCTGTGAAGTTTATTTTTTTTTTTTTTAAAGAATTTGGAGGATTTCTTTAACACGCAATAAAGTATTCAAAGTAAGCTCAAAGTTACTCCAAATATCATTGTTTTATAAGATCCTTAGTTTTATTCTAATAGTAAAAACCATCACTACTAATTTTTTCTTAGTTTGAGTAGACTAGACGAACTAGAACTACGAACTACGAACTAGAAAGTGATTAGTTATTTGAGATTATGAGATATAATTATCAGTAAAATTAAAAATATATATATATATATATATAAAACAATGAAAATCGCAGGATGCGATTTCGTGGATTTTTATGTAAATTTTCATCACTTTTTCATCTCAAACACAGTATTTTCGCTGCGTATTTCTAGAACATTCACATTTTCCTTTTCCTAAGAGGTTTTTAAGAGGTGCACCGGCCCAGTATTGAACACATTATTACTAAATGTTGAAAAACGACTGTTTAAGAAGCTCGGAAATTTATGTAGAATACCTTTGGAAAGAAATGAGAGATACTAGGATGTCACCAAAGTTCTTGTTCCTCAACAAAACCCTTAATTGTTTCCGTCATAATTAATCCTTTAAGAACGTTTCAATTATGTACTATTTGTGTCAACGTTTAACTTTTCTGATACAATAATTCCTTGGGGCTTGAATTAGTTTCATAGGGTAATATACAATTTCGAATGTATATTCGGACATATCGAAACATGTCCGAAGAAAAAAAGTCTGAGAGGAAAGGCATCTAAAAAACGACAGATCTTTTTTAGTCTCTAACTAATAACAAGTAATAATAATTTGAGGTGAAGAGTTATTTTCCTCAAATCTAAAGTAGTGGTGCCGGCATCTCATCCTATAACTGGCAGTAAGATCGTTAAAAATAGTTAGAAATAATGGACCATGAAGAGTAGTTTTTAATTTTTTTTTTCTTTTTACAACTACTGTTTTGCTGACTAAATATAACAAGCTGCCTCACTACTAGGTATGAATAATATAGATGACAAATAATCCACTCGTACAATATGTACAATTAAATTAAATACAAAGAAAAAAAAATATCCTCTAACTGTACAAGATACTAAAAATAGAAAATTTTATAATAAAATTAATCATAAAATAGAAGTATAAAGAATAAGAAGAATAGTAATAATTTAGAGACAAAATATAAATAAATAAATAAAATATATGAATAAATTAAAAAAAGCACGATCACACTATTTATACAATGCACTCACTCATGGGAAGGCAAGCCAAGCCCTCAGTAATCCTAGCCCTGTTCTCTCAGCCACAACACTAGCGTCAAATTATTTAATAATGTTTAAAATATGTGATCTGAAATAAAACTTTATTTATGCACAAGGGATTTGTAACACTTAGTGATATGAGGCAAGACAAAAAACAACCGTTTTGTAGGACTCGAACGACTATAGCTTGCATAGATAACGTACTTATAATTTTGATAGAGAAAAAGAAAAAACAGAGGGGAGTGATCCTGAGCGTTCCCAAATTCTCTTAAAGCAATCATGAACTAGAAAAAAAACAAAAACAAATGGAGCAAAAAAAACTTTATTCTGGGACGATGTTCCTTAAGAATGACGTTACATAAGTGAAAGTAAATTCATATTTGGCATTGAGAGTTTTACAATATAATATAGGATAAATAAAAATAAATAGACACTTACACTATAAGATAACAGCAACAAAAGTAAATGAATAAATATAGAAAAAATGGTTACTATAGGAATAAATATTATAAGCAACAATAAATTAACGAATAATTTATTTTTTAAACATAGTAACTTATAAACATAAATAATATCTGAAGAGAGGGTTAGAAAACAGAAAAATAATAATATGAAAAAATTAGATAATCAAAACTTATCTGTAGGAAAAAGAAAACATTATTATAAAAAAATTGTAAATTCAAGACAATGTTTTATGCCTGAATGGCATTTATTAAGAGATATTTATATTATTACTGAGCGTCCGTCTGGAGACAGGTGGTGGAAGAGGAGTGTTTGGAATGTTCAGAGGGAAGCATTGCAAATATTAGGAGGAAGAGAATTCCAGTGAGAAGGGGAGAGGACGGGAAAGGAACATTGCCATGTAGTGGTTCTAGGATGGAAGATAAAGATAGGAAAGATTAGATTTTGTACATAATATTTGGATTGTAGGAAACTGTAAATAAATGGAGGGTAATAGGTGTTAAGATCTTGGAAGAGGTATTGCCAAGGAAATATTCTTCGCAAAAGGAAGATAAGAGCCAACTTACTTGTTACAATGGGAAATGTGGGAACGTCCTGAGGTTCCGAAGACGAACCTTATGAATCAATGTATGATGCGCTTTACTCTGTCACTTGTTCTCAAGAACAATCTATATATCACACAATACATATAATAGAATGTGATTTTTCAAGATTCACACAATTCTTCAAGATTTGACACATACATTTTAACAGATTGCGATGCAGTAGATAGCCCATTACAAAATGATAATACACGTATATAAGCCTCCTTTATTTTATTCCTACGTATATTACGATTTTTTTTTTTTTAATAGCATGTTTGTTAGTCTTTAAATTATGTTCGGTACAAGATAAGTCATATTAAGTTTCAATTATTTCATCAGGTACATTACTATTGTTATGTACTAATCCTGATGGTGAATACAAATTAAAAGCATCTTTTGATCGATAAATAGTCGTTTTAATGCAGTACAAGTACGATCATCAGTAAATTGGGTGGTAGTAAAATTTACTTAATATTTACAAGCATTATTTTCTCAATAATATTTTCAAGCATAGCTGTAATTTTTAACCTGGTTAAAATTCCATTTATTAGGTAGTTGAAGATTTCGTAAAAGCATAATTAGACATCCAATTTTTATTTTCGATCTATGAATTGGTAATCCAGATGGACAAAGACTATTAAGAAATTATTATGAATAATGGATTGCATTATCAGTTTACAGTCTTACAACTAAAAACCCACGAGTTATATTTTTACATTTTTACACCCAAAATATGTATGCCTCCTGTGAATTGTGTTTATCATGGCACATGCATTGTACGAGTATTATGACTTCAAGAGGACACCAGACCTCCAGATTATCTCAGTTTATAATAGCAATAATAAATAATTAATTATAATAATATTCATATTAGACTCTAGTGTGAAATTGATGCGGGAATTTAATATTAGAAATATTAACATGCATTAATAATATTACTTTTTTCATTAATGAGTAACAATAAAATAATTATTACGAAATCATAGGACGGATGGTTACATTCCTGAAACCGTGTTGGTCCCCGTAAAAACATGTGCCATGCTAAAAGAAAGGGATCGACAATTTGATTTTGTAATAATTTTTATTAGCAGAAATAATTTTATTGATTTCATCTAGTTGGATTTTAATTTCTAAAGTACATGAGTGTGGCAAACCTCGTTTCTGCCACTCAGTATTGTAAATTTAAATTCACTAATTGTTAATTTTATTATTGCTAATTCTTGGAAGAATCTATATGTTGTACCACATCTTTATATCTTTTTTATAATTTAATTGAATATACTTCAATTTTATTATATTAATATATCAATTTTATTTTAAGCTCTATATAACACCTTTGTAACATCTCAAGTATATTGATGCTCGCCACCTACCGGTCAATTTTCAAATTTCATTGTTATCCGCAAATTATTGTTTTTTAATTACAAATTAATTGAAAAGCGGTAGATTTAATTATTGCTAAACCTTCCTGTTACTATAAAGATGTGGTTAAAATTTGGCACAGATTGGTTCAGTAGTTTTCTTGGTTATTGATAATGTCAATAGCTTGTAAAGGAACTACCCATTGATAGCAATTCGATAAAAGTTCAACGGATCCTCAACTCCGTATATCGAAATAGGTCTAATTATTGTCATGTAAATGAGTCTGTTATAACTAATTGAAAAGCGTAAACAGTAAGCTTAGTGTCTGTAGCTTATAAAATGTACACATCTATCCTTAAAAGAAGGTTGAGACGTATTGTGGAGAGCCAACTTGAGGATGAATAGGCAGGCGTCCGCCCCGGAAAGGAACCCAGGATCATATCTCCGTCCTCAGAACTATTGCCGAAAAAGCATGGGACTGGGATAAAAACATTTATTTAGCTTTTCTTGACCTAAAAGCTCAGTCGATTCATTGCCTAGGTATGATATATGGAATGCTCTTGCGGCGAAGAATGTACCAGCAGACTTACTGCAGGAAATAAAATTGACACACAGCAATGCAAAGTGAATCATAGGGATAAATGGCGAAGAATCCAAACCGGTTTCTTTTGATAGAGGAGTCAGACAGGGTGACAGCCTCAGCCCTCTCCAGTTCATTACTCTAATGGAGGAGGTGCACAAGATATGCAAGCGCAGAACACCATGGACTGCAATAGGTAAATGGGAAATGCGGATCGTAAAGTGTCTCTTATGTGCGGACGATATTGTCCTAATTGCAGATTAGAAAGAAAAGCTGCAACAGGCAGTGGTGGAATGGGAGGAGGAGCTACTACGGAAGGGAATGTCCGTCAACATTTCAAAAAGCAAGATCCTAATTCTCTCACGGAATGATCAAGAACATATTGAAATATTTTGCAACGGGAAGGTCCTAGATGTTGTTAGCGAATGTAACTACTTGGGAACTATAATAAATAGATCTGGTAGGATTGACCAATAAATAGCAAATAGGAAATATAAAGCAAATTTATATTATATGGTTTACTACCAGATTAATAATAGCATTATTGGTCACCGTGAAGTATATATATATATATATATATATATATATATATATATATATATATATAACGTTAAATAACTTCTTTTTTTATACAAATCAAGTCGTTATTAAATATATATTTTTAAAATAGCCACCAGCTTGGAGTGCTTCTATGTTAACACGGTATATACTATATTAGACTCGTAAAATTGAATAAACATTTCAAAAATATTGCATTTTTCTTTTTACGTACATACCAGAACTAGTTTAAAAGAAAAAAAATATGTATTACATACCACTGAGGGGGAACCTAAAGCATAAGCAGGCGCAGTAAGCAGAACTATTCCTAGTAGATACCTCATCATTGTACAACCTGTGTTCGATCCAACAAATGTATATATATGTAAAAGAGGGGGTCGCAGGTGTGTTGATTTTACAATGATGAGGGCAAGAGGTAAACACTTCACCAGATAAACACACGCTCAGTAGATCTTAACACCTTCACTGCGGCATCGGTCCTCGGGGACCTATACAAATTGAAATAATAAAAATCAGGTTATAGTCTAATTGAAAAATTACAGGCAGAATTATTTACATGTATCGGTCGCCGAGGACCGATACCGCACCAGAGGTAACTACTATCGGTCCCCGGGGACCGATAACGCACAGTAAAAGAAACCACTTTTTTCATTACCGCAGTGAAGGTGTTAAGTGCCATAGCTTGGTAAGTAGGTAGGATTAGCTAATAGCATCAAAATCCATCGGAAAAACAATCAAGATTTTTTTTTTTATTATGAAGGACTAAATATTTACTGACACACGCCAGTGATTTAGCAATGTTTGCATAAACAGTACAATATTGTAAATAACAATTTCCCGTCCACACTTTTATAACTTATTACCCTAACTTATTTATCAGATTGATTTTTTTAATAATAATTATGAACTCTAAGGCAGAAAGAACAGATTATTCTACAGGTTAGCAGTGGCCCTTTTTTTGTGATTTTTGATATCATATTTATCGATATGGAATTTCCATGTGAGTGAGTCTAGAGTCAAAGACTATGCCCAAGTATCGAAAATGATTAATTTTGTTTACTACTTGGTTATCGAAGGAGGCATTGATTGTTTTCCATGGGGGTGATATAGAAAAGGCTTGAGTACATCTTTTAGTTTTGCTGGTTCTGAAAAAGTGGGTCGCTGAAGATTTTCGTACAGAGAAACGAAAGCCGAGAAGGGGTTGCCCATGTCTCTAATTTCTGCAAAGCGTGTGACATAACGTCTTGCAAAGCGTGTGACATAACGTCTTGACCAAAAGCTATATCAGACGTTTTGTGATATATCATGATATCTTCTGCAAAAAGTGAAATTTTGACAGGCTCAGGCAAATCGTTGTTAATGTCGTTGATTGCTATGTTGAAGAGTGTTGGACTAAGTACCGAGCCTTGTGGTACTCCACATTCAGGAAAAAAAGTATTAGACATGTTGGTGCCTAAACGAACGCGAAAATTCCTATCTGTCAGAAAATTTTCAATAAAACATAATAAATTACCTTTGAAATTCCAATTTATTAATGTATTGATAATTTTTGATTTCTAGCAAGAGTCAAAGGCACTCTCTATATCTAAAAAAAGCGCTAATACATGTTGATTGTTACCAAACGCTGATTTTAGGTAAGAATGAAACTTAAAAACTTGATGAATTGTAGATCTTGATTTCCGGAAACTACACTGCTCATTATTTAAAAGTTTTCGTTCTTCTAATTCCCAAATAAGGCGGTTATTTATGATGTTTTCAATTAATTTACAAATAACAGAGGTCAGAGATATTGGTCGATAATTTTCTATTAATTTCGGATCTTTATCAGAATTAAGTAACGGTAATACTGTTGCAGAAAGCCAACATTTAGGAAAAACCCTATTAGTCCAGATGTTGTTCAAAAGAGTTAGGAGTAAGTATGTAATCTTAAAAGTTTTAATGTAATAATGAAATGTTATGATAAATGTTTACTGTAATCTAGAAATGTTAATTGTTAAATGTAATATCGAAATGTTAAGGTTATATTGTTAAAACCAGCTGTAATGCTTTCATTTATTTCATGACCTTTATTTATTTATTTATTTTTATTTTAAAGCAGAACTTAAACATTCTCCTCTATCCATCGCGGCCTTGCGGTGACATCCTCTCTCTCCCGTTAGGCGGAGACTTTGCTCCATGTCATCCAGGCATTTTATTCGTGGTCACCCTTTAATTCTGTCTTCTATTGAATTACCTTTAAATAACTTTCTTGAAAAACTCATCAAAGACATCCTTTCCATGTGTATTAACCATTCTAACCTTGCTTTCTTTATTTCGGTGACTATATATGTCTCTCTAAATGGTCTCAGAAACTCATTATTTTTTCTTATTCTTCCAGTCGCCATTCATCCACTTTCGGCCAAATATTTCCCGAATTTCAAGTAGTTTTATATATCATTTTGTTATCAGTCAAATTTCACTGGCATACTTTATGGTGGGTCTAATAATGGTTTTTGCAGGTTGTTAGTTTATTCTTGATGGATAATTCCTTAAACCTTAAAGAACTTTTTGAACTGCGAACAGACATCTGTTACCTGTCGCTATTCTTCCCCCGATTTCCGCGGTAATATTATTATTATTTCTTACAAACAAGTTCTTTAACAAAAGTTTAATATTTGAAAGTCCCGAGGCCATATTTTTTTTAGACTCCTCAGATGATTATCGGGAATGGGATGGGAAGGAAGTCCAGAGACCTGTGGATTTGAGTAGTTATGAAGTTTACTATTAAAGGGTATCTGGCTAAATCAGATGGATTTTTTAAGATAAGTTTATTTGTGACAAATTGAAGACCTTGAAGGGTTATATATTGCAAGGATTGGATAAGAGAAGAATTGAATGGTTTTGTGAAGCTTCTAAACTAAACTTCCTAGGTCCATATAGGTTGAATTACTGTGATGTAAATGATTCTTTTGTAATTATTTGACATGTAGAGTTAATGTTTAAGCAGTGGAAAAAGACGAACAGTTTCTTATCGTTTTCACCTATTATGAATACAATTTTAAACAGGATATAGAAATATTAATGATAAATCAACTTCAAGGCAAAACCTATAAGACACAAGTTGGAGCAATTTCATTAATGGTGCGATCTTTCAGCCGGTGATGCCTCTCCCATTTAGGCTCTTACTTTCCTGTATGGATGTTCGTGGTTAAAGCATTTAAGGTATCGAAAATGTAATTAAAGTATTTTCAACAACAGCAATTCATGATTTTTATATATTGATACTATGGGTTTATTTATTATTAATTATGCTGCAACTAACTTTAAATAAATAAAATTTACTAATTTGTGAAACCCATATAATGTAACCACAGATTACAAATATTTACAATTTTACTATTTAAAATTTAACAAGTTATTTTATATTTGTACTATTTAAGTAACAAAATTAGGTACCTTACTGTCATGTAAAGTAGGTACCTTACTGTGCAAAGGTTACATAACAAATACAAAGTCAATGTAGGGTTAATGTGAGGTCATAGTAATAAGGCGACCGATCAGTGTTACCAAAATACTACGAATATGAAACTTCATTTAAAATAACGAAGTTTATAATACATATCATCTCCATTTATATATCCAATTCTCATTTGCAGTTAACAATAATTTTTTTTGTACTTTGAATCCTTGACCAAAATTTTGTATTTTTTTTACCAGTACTTAATTTAAAAATTATAAAGCGAAATTCAATTATAAATGATACATGTATATTTGATTTAGCTAGCACATAAAAGGATGGATGAAATCGGGAATTCATACTGTCATACTATCTTTATTATCTAGATTAGTTCAAACTACCACACAAATAATACAATTTTTTAAAAAAGTATAATATATAAACATACAACATAGCTCACTAATACAATCATATCATTCTGGAGAATAAATTACATGACTGCATTTTTATTTAAAGTTTAAAACTGTTTTTTTACCGTTTAAAACTGTTTTGACAAACATCAGCTAGGAGTTGTAACAGTCTTCATTTTTAATTTCCTTTGAAACGGAATGAATGATAACAATCTTAGATTAAGATTATATATATATATATATATATATATATATATATATATATATATATATATATATATATATATAAACTATTTTGGCAACGTTTAATTATAAACCTGACCAAACAGCTCTCACCACACATTACAGGCAAACCAAAGATTCTTTTAAATTTGATTTCCCCAAAATTATTCACCATGAGCAAAATAATTTTAAAAGAAATATTAAAGAAATGATAACCATAGAAAAATGTTAAAATCGCGCAATAAACAAAAAAATCAGACGTTCTAAATCTCAACACCTGTTATTCCAATTTAATACGTTCAGACCAATAATATACATTTACATTAATAAACATCATATAAATCATTCATCCATTTATTAGTATATTACACCGTAATATGAAAATCCTTTTTGTACCTGCATCTTGGGAATAAAACCTTTTAACTTAATTCTTCCTATGGAATCCCTCCTAACCGTTTAACTGTTTTTAAAAAATACCAAGGTCAGTTGTGTACTAGAATTGTTAGAATTTAGTTAGTCGATGCCATATCCACCAGCAACATTGTAACTAGTTTCATACTCCTCTATATTATGTAATTATATATATTTTTATTATTCTAACACATGTTGTTATATACTTATATTGTAGCTAACTATATGTTTTAAAATAACTTATATAATTTTATTGTAATATGTTTTTTCACTGCAGGGCATGATTATGAGAACTATATAATCTCGATATATATTTTTTTTTCATTTATTATTATGTAGAAACATATATTTTTATTTTGATATATCAATAATAATATATTATTAATATAATAATATATATTAATATATTTAGAGACAGATATTAAAAATATCTTTTATTTGAAAAACCTTCTCACCTTCACCAAGTCAGAATTTTAGCTATCAGATTAATAATCAACCTAATCACAATTTCCCACTCTGAATGCTTTTATTATTTGTTATTTGATTAAAATACATTTGACAAAGGTCCGACAATATTTCTCAGATAGCGGGCAGCCAAACTGATTTTTTTTTTCTTTTCTTTTTAAAAGAAAACTCTTGAAAAACTAATAACTTCTTGTACTGAAGATAAAAAATTATGTTCAATAAAAATCAGGCCATTGATTTTTTTCATTTTCTCGTCTAAAAGTTTAATTTTTGTTTTAAAGGTGTTTGCGTCCCGATAAACTTTAACTAGGGCATATGAAATGTATTAGGATCATAAAAAAATATTATAATTAAATAAAATTCAGCTGTATATGAAAATATTACTAAACAATTTTAAATTTACAAAAGGTTTATATCCTTGCGTTCATCACGCCTTCCCTTGTAGTTGACTTCTTAGGGATATGCTAATGTAACTGTAGAGGCAATTCTGTGGTTTGACTAAAATAGATAAAATATATTGAGTGGACTGTATAATAAAATAAAAAATAAAAGGACTTTAAACTGGTTCGCGGCACAAGAAGATGAGTAAAATTCTACTCACCAGACTTCGTGTCTTCTCTGGAGAATATAGCCGCTTCCTGGTTTCAAAATCGCGGCGAAGAGATCTCTGACGCCGCGAAAATGAAGACGACTGACGTCGGGCCAAATTTCAAATGTTTAAACCACTTAAACGAAAAACTAAAACTTTTAACAACTACAAACATGGAGGCACTAGCGAGGAGACAAGTTCACTCAGAAGAGTATTAACAACAACTATAGAGACACTATCGAGGATTAACCACAGCAACAAAACAGATGTTACGAAAACAAATGACTAAGTACCTGATTACAAAAAAAAAGGTTGAAAAAAAATAGATTATGAGAAATAAAGGAAAACGCTTAATACGCCTTAACATACCGCCCACCAAAATGGGGAGGAGTTTCCCATTTTCAATGATGATCAAAGGGATAAGGGAGTTAAAGGAAGAAGGAAAAAGTAAAAAAATAAAAAAAATAAAAAAATAAAATAATAATAAAATAAATAAAATAAAATAAAATAAACGAACATACAATTGTACAATAATTATTCAGAGGGAGTCATTCCGGTAAGGGAATGACTTGGTTGACAGGTCGCGTAAAGAGGCTGTCAGTAGTGCGGAGAGTCACCACCCTGGTATTACCATCAGGATCAGGATGCAAAGCGGGGATGCGAGCCGAAAATGGGAGTTCAGTGTTCTGAAGTCTGCCGCCCACCCTGAGAATGCCGACTTCGTCGAGGAAAGGAGACAAATGTCCTAAACAGGGAACAGGTTTATTCGACAGAATGAGACGGATTCGTTCGGTGAAACGCGAACCCTCTACAAGACGCACAATTACCAAAAAAGATTGTTCAATTTCGGAGGTGGTTAGTGGACCTTGAAAACTCGGTTTCGCTTTCGAACGCGCGCGGCAATTCTGAGCGAAGCGCATCATCCAGGCTACCACACGCTGTAGACGTAAGCATGAGGAGAAACGAGTTATGATATATGGATCAGCAAGGACACTATTGGCAGCGAAATGCACATGTCTAGTGGATAACTCAGGGATAGAAGCTGAGGGAGTAGATGGTGGGGCAAACGGTGGAGGGCAACTTGCTTGAAAGTCCGACATAAGTGGAGGGCCATATGACCAAAGAGAGGACTCAATAGGCTCAGACAGCAAATTAGGGTTCAGCCCTCGAGAAACCATATCGGCTGGGTTCAGAGCCGAAATGATATGCGACCAAATGGTGCATTTATCGTTGAAGGGTATCACTCTGTATACAAACAAATCTGTAGAAGGTTCCCAATTTAAGCCTAAAATTTTCAACGACTTGTCCTCGTCATTCAAAACCAAAGGGGATTCGCAATGTTCCTCGGGGAGATCCTCAAGAACTTGAGGGTGACTTGCGGACCATTTGCGGAGCTCAAATCCGCCTAAGCTTAGCAATTTGGTCAATTGCGACCGCAGGCTACTAGCAGACTGGACATCATTAGCGCCAGATATTATGTCATCGACATAAGTTTGATTCATTAAGGCTACTGAAGCCAAGCAGAAATCGGAACCTTCATCCTTTACAAGTTGATGCAGCACGCGCATGGCCGGGAACGCTGAAGGGGCTAAACCGTATGTTACGGTATTCAGCTGCGCCTCTTCGACTAGCGAATTGTTGTACGGGGTCCAATAAATGTGTTGCAGGTTGCGATCCTGTTCGTGAACGAGCACTTGACGATACATCTTTTGTGCGTCACAGCACAAGGCAACTTTAGGGAACCGAAAATTTAACAGGACGGCTGAAACGTCAGATTGTAACTTGGGCCCCTTCAACAGACGGTCGTTTAAAGAAACGCTAGAGGAATCAGGGCTTGAGGCATTAAATACCACACGCAATTTGCTACCCTGATTGTTAATTTTGGTTACCACATGATGCGGAATAATGTATGAAGAAGGCGTAGGAGCCATAGACATGTGGTTGAGCTGGGCGTACTCCTGCATGAAATTATGGTATTCTGAAGCAAACTCAGGGGTCTTAGCTAATCGCATTTGCAAATTTAACAAGGAAGCGTTTGATTTGGAAGAAATGCTCTGAACCGGAGTAGCATCGGGCTTCATAAGAAAGGATACGGAGTACCGTTCATCCGGCTGTCGTTGGTGAGTGTCCCGGGAGAGCTGCTCAGTGAGAGTGTCAAGGGGATCTTCAATTACGGGTGCATGAACATGCTCGATTTCCCTGCATTTCGAAAGGTGCTGAGAAAGTTCAGCAGTAGAAATGAGCGACGTGATGCTATTTGAGGGAGTCTGGGAGTCCATAGGACCAACAATTGTCCAACCAAATATAGTGCTCACAGCAACGGGACCATTCGGGTGCTTGACAATAGGTTCAGGGGACAATAACTGTGGGTAGACGTCAGCACCTAGTAAAATTCCAACCCGATCTGGTCGGTGGAAGGTTGGGTCAGCTAATTGAAGTTGAATGAACGATTGAGGAATCGTAGGAGGCAGCTCAGCAGTTGGCAAATGCTCGACGATATTGGGAATCACCGATAAATTCGCGCTAACGTGCTGGGTCGAGTATGAGGAGACTAGGTTGCACGATACGGTTCCAGATGAGGTTGACAGCGAACCGCCTATTCCACTTACCGAAATAGGAGCATGATTCACTTTAAGACCAAGTGATCGAGCCAGACTTTGTGAAATAAATGATCTTTGGGAGCCAGGGTCAATGACCCCTCGTATTGGTACATAACCAAGATAGCTATTATGGATGCGAGCTCGAAAGGTACCTAGCATGTTAACAACAGAAGCTGGGGCTATTTTGGGAGTTGAAGAAGTGCAACTACAGGAAACAAGAGCATTAGCAGTAGTTGGCTCGGTCTTTTCATGTAATGAATGAATGGGATCGTTGGCATTAGGCTTAAGTGGAAGCGAGGAATCATTTGAGCGATCAGAATGTAACAGCGTGTGATGATTCCTGGATGAGCATCTACGGCATGATGCTATCGAGGGGCAATCGGCTTTCAGGTGTGAACCAAAGCAATTGAAACACCTTCTATGGGTGCGGAGAAAGGAAATCTTTTCTTCCCTTGACACTGGAAAAAAGGTGGGACACGAAGATAAGGAGTGACCCTTATGACAAAATAAGCATTTGGAAAAGATTTGTGTGGAGGCTTTTTTTTCATTGTTGGCTACAATAAAGGATAGTTTAGAAGTACCATGAGATTGAGGTTTATTAGGAGATGAGGAGCTGCTGGCAGGGTTGTGGGGGTGGATGAAATTTCTATAGTTTTTATTTGATGCTCCACGAACTCTAACAGTTTATCATAAGATGGGATCGCTGTGTCGGCTTGCTTTTCTTCGAAAGCTCTTGCAGTTCTTGAATCTAAATTCCTGAGGGATAATGATAACAACAAAAGTTTGCTAAATCGCCAACCTTCAAAGCTTTGATGGCTTCAATTGAGTTTTGGTGGACTTGAATGAACGTTTTTTAGAGCACTCAACGAGTACGTGGTGGAGCACTTATAGTCCAAAATTTTATTCAAATATGTGGTGGCGATACGGCGAGTGCTTTGAAATCGGTTTACAAGAGCTTGGTAAGCCAAGGGGTAATTTTCAGCTGTCAACTGAAAATTTTCAATAACAGCCAGAGCTTCATGGGAGACGGAGGTGCGTAAATAATGGAATTTCTGAATGTTTATCAATTGAGAATTCTCATGGACAAGAGAATTAAAAATGAGAAAAATTCGCTCCACTTTTCAATATTACCGGTAAATGTAGGAATGGTAATGGGAGGCATGTGCTGGGTAATTTTGGGTGGTTCATTATTATTTGATTGTATGTTTTCATTTTTTATTAAGGGAGCAGGTTCTTGTTTTTTTAACTTATGGTATTTGGCTTGAATTGTGAATAGAATGGTTCGAAACGAGGATGAAACTTGGGTAGTTTCAACGGTATCATCGGGGTCAAGGTTATAATTCAATTCAATAATTTCATCAGTTAGAGTCTGGAACTTCTTTTGGAGGCATAATGAATCATCATAATATGAGCGAACAAGATCGATATCAGATACAGTCGCATTTTTTATCTCATCCCATGATTTGGTGATGTCGGCAAAAATGTTTTGACGTTTAGTTTCAGCGATTTTCAAAGCCTTTAATATTTTATCGCGAGTTTTTTTGATCCATCGTTAAAGTAAATAATTAAATATGGGGGCAGCTGAAATGTAATATGAAAATTCAAATTAATTAAATCAGAAAGGTTATGATTCGAATTAAAATTGAAAACCGGTAACGAAAAGTGACAAATGTAATAAAATCAAAATAAATAAGTAAACAACAAGTGAAAAGGAAAATAAATATATTAAAACAAAGGCAAGGATAACTGTATTAATGGGATTCAAAAAGGATTCGGTCCGAAAAGAAATCGAAAATCAAAAGCGTGAATAAAATTGTAAAATAGAAACAAATACAAACAAAAAGCAAAGAAAATCAGAATTTTCGATTGATAATATGATCAAAATAAAGAAAAATGCAAAGAATGTAAAATGAATAGGTTTGATAAGGTTACAATTTACAATGTATCTTTGTAAGGTTACAATAGATAATTTTAAGGTAGCAGTGGCTATATTATGTAAGGCTGTGGATTCTAACGAATGTTTCGTAAGATTAATCAAAATGGCTACCTAAAACCGACGCCGTTTGTGAAATTTAAGAAAAAAAAATAAAAAAAATAAATTTTATTCGGGGGCAAGAATTAACCTTATTGTTCAAGAAATACACTAAACATGCTTTTGTGGTTTAAACATTCGAAATTTTATGTGGCCCAAGAGGACCAAAAATATGTAGAGGCAATTCTGTTGTTTGACTAAAATAGATAAAATATATTGAGTGGACTGTATAATAAATAAAAAATAAAAGGACTTTAAACTGGTTCGCGGCACAAGAAGATGAGTAAAATTCTACTCACCAGACTTCGTGTCTTCTCTGGAGAATATAGCCGCTTCCTGGTTTCAAAATCGCGGCGAAGAGATCTCTGACGCCGCGAAAATGAAGACGACTGACGTCGGGCCAAATTTCAAATGTTTAAACCACTTAAACGAAAAACTAAAACTTTTAACAACTACAAACATGGAGGCACTAGCGAGGAGACAAGTTCACTCAGAAGAGTATTAACAACAACTATAGAGACACTATCGAGGATTAACCACAGCAACAAAACAGATGTTACGAAAACAAATGACTAAGTACCTGATTACAAAAAAAAAGGTTGAAAAAAAAATAGATTATGAGAAATAAAGGAAAACGCTTAATACGCCTTAACAGTAACGCTGCAATATATTAATTTAAATTCTTTTCGCTTTATTTTTTTTTAAATCCTAAAAAGACACTTATGTCCTACTTGAAGTATATGGGGACGTATACAACTAAAAAATAATGAACTTTTCAGCCGAAAAATGAAAAAATCAATTGGGTTATTTTTTTTTTTTCACTCTTAGTAAATTTATAAATATTTTTTACTGAAACTAGTCACAATAGTTGATTACCGTTATTGGATGTACTGGAATTTATTACTTCTTAAGCAATTTATTTATTTACATTTTTTAAAATGGAATTTATGTATTAATCATCCTTATTAATAATAAAAAACAAAGCTCTTGAGTTTGACAGATTGTTATAAATGTTCTTTCCATTGTACCATTGTTTGAAACTGAGTGAACTTTAGACTTGTTGAATCTAGCCTTGGATTTTTTTTTTTGTAAGAATATACTTCCTACTCCCTATCAGATTAAATTAGCTGAAGAATCCTATTTCATACAAAATGTTTAGTGCCTGTTCTGGTATTTTTTTTTTTTTTTTTTTAAGTGAATACGTCTTTAACCGTTGGTCGCTAAGTGAGCAATTCCCTTACCCTTCTAAAAATATTTAATAAGTTCGTCAGAATTTAACTTTCATCGTTGACCCTCATAATAGCTCATAGTTTAGGAGATTTGCAAATAAGAATACTTGGTTTCTAAGTAAAACAGATGCCTGGATATTGGGAGATTTTTACTGAAAATTCCACACTCCTCAGTATCAGCTTATCTCTCGTGCAGTTTATCCGTGACATTTTACTGAGCGAGTTTTCTAATTTCATTCGATTGATTAGTTATTATTTCGGTTCAAAATGAGTCGTGGATCTAATATACTTCACTTGTTGACAAAGTAAATTGTAAGTAATTAGTTGATAAATCGTCGTGAATTGTATTTATATAATTTACTAGGAAACTGATTTTTTTACTATTCCAGATTCTTGTTCGTGGCTGCTCAATGCAATATAAAATAGATCTGGTATATGGTAGGTGTGCTGAAGAAATAAAAAAAAAAGAAAAACGAAAAAAGCTTTAAAAAGTGTAATGTTCTAATTCACAATGAACATACTAAATATACTTGTAATAATTGTATATAAATAGAAGAAAATGATATATCTAATGCTTAACACATTATTATGTAAAGAGTAAAATATTTAATTTTTGTTTGGTTTTTGTTGTTTTACAATAAATCTTTGCAAAAATATATTTTTAATCCTTATGCTCCATACTAAAATTATAATGGCACTTATTTACCATTTATAACTTATATATTTGGAAACATAAAAAATTTCGTATGAAAATCAAAGAAGTGAGGGGAATGCTCACCTAGCGACTAAAGGTGTACCGGATCGACTAGCGCCAACGCCGGGTGAAATTTGTTACCATATGGGGGAATTCAAAAAACCTAATGATAACAAAATCGGCGGATGCAGTTTGGCGTTGAAGTTTCGAATCTATCCTCTACATCTAAAATTATACCACTGGATAGCTAAAGGATCAAAAATTCATAATGATAAGCGAGAACAGTGACACATCGCGCGCGGTGAAGGAGGAATCGCCGCAATTTTGAGGTTATTTTGCTGTGTGTCGAAATTTGCAATTAGCATAACTTTTGACTCGGAAAAGCTACGAGTTTAGAGCTTGGTTGTAGTTTTAATCGTCAGCTGTCGTCAAAATCTATCGATTGTATATAAAACATTAAACTAATGTAGTAGTGACAGTGAATATAATGAAGAATCGTGTACGATTGGAAAGGGCTTCTCAAGAACAATCGAAGGGTAATAATAAAACACCAGTAAAAGTTCCTGATCAGCATCGTTTTATACTTATTACCGCCATTAATGCACAAAGCTTGGTCGCGCACTAAGAAGACATCTCTACCGGTACAATCATCAACCAATCTGATTATTTAGCATTCAGCGAAACTTGGGTGTAATTTTCCATACCAGTGAATGTGTAACATTGGCATTTCGGACATTTATTTGGAAGTGGAAGATGCAAACCTGGTGATGTCTGTCTAGTAAACTTAAAGGACAATGGCATCTTCAAATTCCTACTCGGGTGTGTGTATACCCATCCGGGAACAGCGTTAGCAGAAATTAAACTCTTTATGATACGATCGTTTTAAAATATTCCAAAAACATCGCTAAAATTATACCAGATTAAGAGCCTGATCTTTTTATAACAGTTATGATAGTGGGAGACTTTAATGCCGATGTCTCACAAAACTGCTCATTACCCGACTACATGCTCAGCGAGTTCAATTTCTCAATTTCAAACTTCTCCAACAACGTTAGGTAATACCTGTATTGATTTAGTTTTTACCCGAAATCTCGATGTATCTTGTCTGCCATTTGTGTACTTTTCGTATCACAGACCTATAACTAATATAGTATATTCATATTGATTAATACAAACCTATAATTAATATTGCAACGCAATAATTATTTGTTTCATTGCTTTTATCCTAAATACATAATTTTTTTTTTTTTAATAGCCTGTTACATAAGCATATTCACGTACAACACTGGGCCGTGTCCATGACTCAGCCACACCCATTTTTTAAATTTACTTATTTAAAATTTACAATTATATACAATAAAATAATAATTGTAATATATAAGGAGAAGTTGGGGAGCCCGTTGAGTTGGGAAGAAGCCACCCAGAGCATGATAAGGCACGCAGAAGAACTAGCGCCGATTGAATTAAGGAAAAGGAAAGAGTGGTGGGACAGGGACTGTGAGGAGGCGATCAGAAGAAGGCTAGAGGTATGGAAAATTTGGAACCAGAAGAAAACGCTGGAAAATCTCCAAAAGTATGTGGGCGAGAGAAAAGCAGCACACAAGGTCCTAAGAGGAAGAAGGAGAGCCTTTCAAAACGAACAACTGGAAGAAATGGAAAGAAATTTCAAAGAGAACAATACCCGTCTTTTCCACAGAGCTTTCAAACAAAAAGTCAAAGGATACACCCCTCAAGGCACCGTACTAAAAAGAAAAGATGGAAGTCTGGCACAGACAGCAGAAGAAAACTGTGAAATCTTTGCGGCATATTTCGAAAAGTTACTAAATTGCGAAGCCCCCCAGGAAAAAAAAATCAACGCCAAGGATAACACCCCGTTGTGGGGAGAATCAGACCCACCAGATGAGGAAGAGTTAGATGAAATAATTGCATCCTTAAAGAACAACAAAGCAGCGGGGGAAGATGGGGTAGTGGCGGAAATGTGGAAGCTGACAGGGGATGAATTCAGGAAAAAGATCACGGAACTAATGATGGATATTTGGATTAAGGAGGAAATCCCAGAAGAGTGGAAGACGGCTTTAATACACCCCCTGCACAAGAAGGGAGCAAGAACGGACGTCAATAATTACAGAGGAATTTCACTGTTGCCCGTTAACTACAAAATTTTCTCGAAAGCGCTACTCAATAGGCTCACTCCACAGCTAGACCCAAAAATTGGAGAATATCAGGGGGGCTTCAGGAAAGGAAGATCGTGCCCGGAACAAATCCTCAGCTTGAAACTTTTAATAGAACAATACAAGAAGAACCCCAAGAAAGACCTCTACATCTCCTTTGTGGATTTCAAGAAAGCATACGATTCGGTTGATAGAGAAACACTGCTGGAGATTCTAAAAGAATATGGGATAGACAGAAAAACCAGGAAATTAATAGAACTAACACTCAACAACACAGTCTCAAAAGTAAAGTTTCAGGGAACAGTAAGTAGGCCCTTTCAGATAAAAACAGGGTTGAGACAAGGAGATGGTTTGTCACCGACACTTTTCAACGCAGTTTTAGATAAGGTCATGAAGGAACTTTGGAAAGTAAACACAGCAGGAGCAAAGGTAGGCATATCAAAGTAGAATGGAACATCAAAGTAGAATGCCTTGCATACGCAGACGCCTAGCACTTCTGGCAGAATCAGAGGAAGAAGCAATAAATCAAATAAACACCCTAAAGGAAATAGCCGAAAAAACGGGCCTACAGATATCGTTCGAAAAAAACAGAGCTCATGACAACGAACAAAAATTTTGGAAAGAAAGAAGTCAATACAAAATATGGTTCAGTAAATGTGACGCGAAAGTTTAAATACCTGGGAGAGACCATTTGTGACAGAGGATCAGAAAAGGAAGGTATGAAGGAAAGAGTTGCCAGACTGGAAGGACTGAGTTTCGCAACGAGTAACATCTACAATAAAAAGAATCTCTCCATCAAGGCAAAGATTCAAACACTACAACACTGTAGTGAAACCAGTAATTTTGTATGGAACCGAAACAATGAATCTCCCCAGTATGGAGAAACTGCTAAGAGTTGAAAGAAGAATCCTGAGAAGAATCTATGGTCCTAAGAAAACGGAGGAAGGATACAGGCTAAGGCCAAACAAGGAAATTTACAGGGAGATAAAGGATATGGAAACGGAGATAAGAGTTAGGAGATTGAGGTTCTATGGTCACATGGTGAGGATGCCGAAAGAAAGATTGAATAAAAATATAATGGTAAAACTCTGGGGATACCGGAGTGCACCGGGCTACATCGAACAACTGAAAGAGGAAACAGCAAGGTTGGGAATCAGGGACGTGGATTGCTTGGATAGAGACGAATTCAGGAAAAAGTTACAGGGGCTTGCAGTTCTTGAGGGGCCAAGGAGGACCAGTGGAGGAGTGGCTTGGACGGAGGAGAGGAGAAGGAAGCACTCGAACTTGATGAAGGAAAAGTGGGTGGAAAGAAAGAACAAAAAGAAGAGAATACAATCATAATATTCGCGTGGTCTACAAGGCCGTTTCGCGCCCAAAAAAAAAAAAAAAAATAATACAAAGAAGACAGAAGAAGGCTTTAGGTTGAGACCTAATAAAGAAATTACAAAGATATAAATGATCTGGAAACAGACATAAGAATAAGAAGATTTAAGTTCTATGGGTATATGGTGGGGATGGGCCCAGAAAGATTAAATAGAGAAATCTTCTATAAAATCAGAGGATACAAGAGTTCTGGGGGATATATCAAACAGATGAAAGAGGAAACTGAGAAACTGGGATTAACAGACCAGGACTGTTTTGATAGGGATGAATACAGGAAAAAACTAAATGTAATCAAGGTTCTTGTGGGAAGGGAAGGTGCGAGAAAAGGAATAGCGTGGACCGAAGAAAGAAGGAAGGAGCAATCGGAAAGAATGAAGAAAAGGTGGGAAGAGAGAAGGAAGGAGAGAAGTAGTAAGAAGTGAATGATATTCGCGTGGTCTCTAAGGCCGTTACGTGGAAAAAAAAAAAATAATAATACATGAGCAAATATAACTAATAAATCAAGTAAGAAATATTATTCAAATTAAATATATATGAATTATTAGAAATATCAAAATCGTTCAAAAAGCAATCCAGAATTTCGTTTAAATGACCAGATGAATATTTCCAACAGTCCCATTTTAAGTTTTTTTTTTTTTTGTTTTTTTTCAGTTGGAACAGAAAAAAACCAACAAGTCATTAAAATATTCTTGCCTAACATTTACATTCAGTCCTTTTACACCTACCTCAGATTGTCTCTTCCAGGTCCTGATATCTTCCAGGAGTCACTTTCATTTCGCCTCCTTCAGGGAGTTCCTATTTTTAAATCTATGCAACCAATAAATTCTTTAAGAAGATTTCTTGAAAATATTTTTAATTTTTTTTTTTTTTTACTATGCATATTTTGTGAATGGATTCATAGAGTTATCCATATTACTTATTTCTCTTAATTGATTGATTGTAATACTTACTCAATAAATAAATGAATTTTCAATAATGACTTTAATTAATGTCAACTTTCAAAATGGAATTCAATGTTTTTCAAAATAAATTTTTTATTCTTTTGATTCTTTAAAACTCTCCCCTTATCTGTCGGTAATTTTTTTTCCACTCAAAAAGAACAAAATATCATTATAATTTAAAGTATTTAAACCTGCTTGGCAGTGGCATTTTAAATTTATAAAAAAAATAAAAAAAAATGAATTTGAAAAAAAATAAATAAAAAACTAAATTCTACCATTTACATCAAGGGTACATTATTATGGGGTCAAGGGTCTGGGGAGAGGTAGTACCTTTGCTAGGGTTGACCTAGGCACTGGTCCTCCCCCAAGTACCAGGGGCACCAGCTGAGAGATCTATGAAACCTTGGCGGAGATCTGTATGAAGCTTGGTCCCAAGACCGTCCGTGCGTGGTGAAGAACCACATCCTGCTCGAGGTGGCCCTGCTTTCGACAAAACACGGCGGATCTAGACTGGGAAGTCAATAAATATCCCTGGTGTGAGGCAGCAGTAGCACCAGTACTGACATGGAGCCGAAGACAGTAGTAGTCGGCTGGGTCCATGTCAAGGTATCATCAGGCGGAGCTGGAGACCAGCAGAAAGGCTGATGAACTGCGAGGGGTAGATGGGGCTCCTCAGCCGTAGTGAAGGCGATCCATCCAGGGTTCCCTGTTCCCGATATAAAGAGGACCCTGTTGTCCCAAGGTAAAGGGGCCTTTGGGGCTTGGGCTAATCACCCACCCAAAGTATAGCAGATTCAAAGACGATTGAATAGCCTCGGAACTGGACAGTCTATTGGTAACGGACACGGCAGGGATAAGGACATTCGATTGGGAATATGGAACGTTAAGACCCTTTCTGGTAAAGAGATTGAGCTCGTTGGAGAAATCAAGAAGTACAGAATAGATATTATAGGCCTCAGCGAAACTAAGAAGAAGGGAAACGGCATCACCAGACTGGCTAATGGATTTACCATGATTTACTCAGGAGTGAATATGAGAGAGAGGGCCAAGGGTGGAGTGGCATTGGCTATGAGAGATGAGCTGTTTGATCGGATGGAAAGCTGGGAAGCTGTATCACCACGCATTATTATAGCTAGCATACAGCTCGCTGTTGGTAAAGTATCAATCATCCAGGTTTATGCTCCTACGGAAGACTCATCGATGGATGACAAAGACCATTTTTATGAAGACATGCAAAGGTCTGTAGACAAAGCCCGTACTGAAAACAAAATGGTTGTTATCTGTGGAGATCTGAACGCCAGGACAGGCCAGGACAACACTAACGCCCATGGAGTTTTAGGTATATGGGGTGGTGAAGAAGCTCTAAATGATAATGGCCAGAGACTGATCGAATTCTGTATTTAGAATGATATGCTTATTGGGAATTCTCACTTTAATCATAAGTTAATCCATAAGATTACTTTTCAAGCGGAAGGAAGGGAGGCCAAAAGCATAATAGATTACATTATCTACGACAGAGGAATGCGTAGATATTTTACAGATGTAAAAAACCATTACAGGGGCAGAGTTAGGCACTGACCATCGCCTGGTTGTTGCAGATACCAGAATAATTAAGCCACGGAAGAAAACAATTTAAAACGTATGAACGGATTGCGGCCGAGAAGCTTAGAGATCCAGAGGTGGTTAAAAGTTATAGAGAGGTGCTACAGACCAATATGCAAGAAGTAAATTATGACGACACTCGATGACCTATGGCTTCATATCAAAATAGCTATCCTTTCTAGCGCAAATGAGGCATGTGGTATTAAAAAAATTAAGCCTCAGACCAAAAAATACTAGATGGTGGAATGACCAAGTGCAAAAAGCGGTGAAAGAAAAGAAAGAGGCATGGAGTCAATATAGGCGGAATAAATCCCAAGCTTGTTGGGAAGAATATGTTAGATTGAGAAACAGGGCCAAGCAAATAGTCAGAGAAGCCAAAGCTAGATCCTGGGAGGAATTTGGAAAAGAGATCCAAGGGAACTTCGAAGAGAACCAAAGAAAATTCTGGAGTACCATAAGTGGACTGAGAGGAAGGAAAGGAAAACAGGTACGGAGTGTCCAGGATAACAATGGAAATTTAGTGACAAATGAAAAGGAAGTATGGCAAAAGCACTACCAGACCACCTTTTCCCTTCAGGAATATAGACAACATCCACGACATGATTGCCGCAGAAGACCTAGGATCCGAGAGAACCAGGCGGACAGTGATGAGAATGTTGAAGACGTGATAGAGGAGGACGAGGTTGTCATGGCCATTGAGAAAATGAAATTAGGCAAAGCAGCAGGCAGAGATGGCATAGTACCTGAATTTGTGAAATATGGAGGAGAAGAAATGGTCAAGTGCCTTCAAAACCTCTTTCAAAGGATCTGGTCGCAAAAGAAAATTCCCCAGGACTGGGAAAATAACATAATAATACCAATTTTTAAGAAAGGCAGCCAGATAAAGTGCGAGAACTATAGGCCAATATGCCTTTCCTCTGTAGTATACAAACTATATACAAGAATATTGGAACAGAGGCTTAGGAGGTTGGTGGAGCATGACCTGGAAGAGGAGCAGGCAGGATTCCGACCTGGGAGGCAAACCCAGGATCATATTTTCTCATTAAGAATGGCTGTTGAGAAGGCACGGGACAGAGGAAGAAGGTTGTTTTTGGCATTCCTGGACCTGAGGGCTGCCTTCGACTCCGTCCCTCGTCAAGAGATTTGGAATGCTCTACAGGAAAAACGGGTGCCATCTGATCTCATAAGTGCAATCAAATCAGTGTACCAGGATCCCAAAGGATTAGTACGGCTTAACGGATCTGAATCGGACCCATTTAGGTTTTATAAGGGAGTAAAAAACAGGGCGATAGCCTAAGCCCACTACTATTCATCGTCTGCATGGATGAAGTATGGAAGGTCTGCAAGCGAAGGACTCCCAGGACAACAATGGGATACTGGAACTTGATTCCAGTACAGGCACAGGCTCTCCTTTATGCGGACGATGTGGTCCTGATTGCCGACACCCGAGAAAAGCTACAGGCCGCTGTCGATGAATGGTCTGAGGTACATTATTATATAAAGAAATTATATTCTAGATACGGATACCTTCTTACCTCTGACACAGGAAAATTTAGAAATTTACTTCAAAAACTACATATTAAGATATCTAAGGGTCCTAGTTGCTTCGTTGAAAATACGTTTTTCACAGTTTTTTTTTGTTCTTTTTTTTTTTAATTTCACGGGAACCCATAACTAAAAAGGAAATTATTTGTACTATAGTCTGCAAAGTATTTTTTAACAATTGAAAGCATTACTGTTACGCAGTTTTTTGTACCTCCTGAAAACGTATTGCAATTTGAACTTAGCCCATTTTGAAAGCTTGAATTATTTATCCATTAATAATTTCATATAATAAATAAAAAATATATATTATTATTCTTATGACAGATCTACAGTATAAAAAGTAAAATACAAACGGAAGGAATAATACATGATAAAATTAGAAGTGAAAATACTGACATCTTGAAAATACTAATTTACAATGCGTTAGATCTTCTGAGTTGTATTCGTAGACCATCTTCTATATTGCTTATGTTTTTCTTGTAGTTTGAGTACCAGCTGTTTGAGTCTCCAGTGAACTACTGGATGTAGCTTCAACGAATGAGCAAAAATATCTAGTAGTCCATTTGACGTAATCTCTTAAAGCTTTTCCGGTTGCTGTTGATCAACTCAAGTGAGTGCCTAGTAGAATTGATTGTTTTGGATGTAAACTGCGTTTAAAAGAGATCACCTCCGAAGAGCTCTCCTCTGTTAGGAGCTACGGGATCATTTCTTTGTCTTGAAAAAGAAGGTGTTCTGATGTACTCCTTCTAAAGATCAGTTTTAGCCATTCGAAATTGATTATCTTCAGTCACACTGTTCAACACGTTAAGTACATAGCTTTAATACACCATACGTCAGAGACATATGATACTAATAGTTCAAAAACTCGTATTTATAACATTCCACTGACCGTACCAAGTCAACGACGTTTTACTTCAGCGTCCATTTAAGTCCATTTTAGTATCTACTTTCATCGCAGCATAAAATTTCTTCAGTATTATCAGATATCTAATGTTTCGCCATAACTTTGAGCAAATCTTCATATAACAGCTTAACTACATCGTTCGCCCACAAGAAGTCCAAGTGGTTGAAGTGGGGGAACGTCACCAGCACCATTTCGCTGTTCGGGAGCATTGCGTGCAGCTTCTTCACGTTCTACAATTCGGAAATCAAATTAGTTTGTTTACATTTTTAAGCTAACTATTCAAAATTATTATTTTCAATTATTATAATAAACCAACCTGTTCACGAGACAGCCAGTCGTTTTTGCCGTAGAAGAGTGTAACAGGAATCGAAATTTTAGAAAGGTCGTACTCAGGAGGCTCGTATAAGTTATACAACTCCAAATTTTTTTCGTAGGTGTAATCATAGTGACGAAAACGACCTACAAAAATTAAAATAAAAAATTAATAAAAGCAGAAAATTATGAAAAATCCAATTGATAAATTTAACAAAGCCAATAATTCATCAAACATTTTTTAAAAATATTTTAATAACAGGAATTACTTGAGATATGCATGAAGGTACAATTAGCATTAATGAATTATTTAACACTTCTATTAAATGTTTTTATTCGAAGATCAGTTTCAAATTTTAAGCATTCATCATTAGTTCTAAACATATTGATACAAAATAGTCAGGTAAATTGATATTTACGTTTTTCCATTAATTGGCGACATTCATTTCCTACTAAATTCAAATTTAAAATGGGACGAAATATTCTGGTTTTGAACGATTTTATTAATTCTAATTATTCTAATGATGTATTTTTGATTTTTAGACTACTTTTTACGTCATTTATTAATTTCACTCCCAAGTTTTAGTTTAACTGATGATTCATTTCATTTAAATTTAAACGAAGTTGAAATTCTGCTTCTTTTTATAGTATGCCCTTATACGTTCTTTCAGTATCCGATTTAATGATCGTCTAAGTTTATGATCGTCACCAAATAAAAGATTAAAAGAAAGTTTTAGAGCATACAGTAATAAGAAGAAGAATACCAACTTCGCCATCCATTTAAATGAAAATAACCTAAATTCAACAAAGACTCGGAAATGTAACTAATACATTACGTAGAAAAAAGTATATTTTATAATTAAATATTAAAGTATCATCAGAAACTATTAAATCGTTCGTAACCAACCCAAAATTATGTTTAAATGGCCATAAATGTTTCAGAACTATCCCATTTTGAATTTGTTTCCAACAGGAACCGAAAAACCGACCAGTCACAGGAAAAACCCAAAAGACTGCCCATTAACCTCACTGAAAATCTATTAACTTAACTACCTAACTTCTTCTTTCGTCTCTTTACACTTAGTCTAAGTTCTAATAATAAAACGTTGCATTTTTCATCCTTAGGTGTGCATTAACATGTTTGATTTCTTGTCTTAGATTTGTAAAAATTAATATGTAGAATCAATGTAGCAAAGTGGTAACTGATGTTTTGAAATTTAGTATGAGTTAAGACCTCATTATTAAAGTTTAACTTTCGAAGCTAGTCTTGGAATAATCAAAAACTAATAGAAGTAGCAAATAGTTCATCCATATCCTAATTGGTACAGTACAATGGTTTGGAGCACTGAAAGTAAACTTTAGAAAGCTGTGAATAATTTAAATGATGTTTAGGGAACGGATAAAGGATTTATACATATTTGTCCTACTTAATATTAATTTCCATAACTCTACTAGAAGTAAAAATCTATTCCATGAAAATAAAATTTACGTTTGCCTATTCTTTTTTTTTTTAATACTTGCCATTTGTTACTATTTGAAAAAAATGCAAAAGCTGCTTTACTGAGCACCCTGCTGGAATGTAAGTGTAGACAGCAGACGCCAATGTCTGTAAAATAATCAATAATTTAAAAAAATGTCACAAAATTTTCCTAGTCGTGATATGAAGAAATTAAATTTTCACATACCATATTCCATTGCTGAGCGTCAAAGCCTATGCTCATGAAGACGATATTGTTACAAATATCCCCGATGTACGAATCCGGCTTGCAAGCTTCTGCTAACCCGTGAACAAATGATGTTTCAGGAAGAATTTCCTTCGTTCCACTGAGTTGCAAGAAAAACTAGAAAAAAAAAATCAGTTATACTCTTATCGACTTATTTACAATAATTCGACCACTGTACTTGAAATACCTCTATCGCAGGAGACATAAATATCAGTCCTTGTGCGATACCGACCAAGTCTTCTAAGAAAACGATTGGTGCAAGAGCGGACATATGATTGATCTTCTGGTTATATTCCGGTCTAGTTGAGGCGAGGACGAAGAAGACGGTGCTACCCTGGGAGTGACCGACGTAGTGGAGGCTTGGGTAACCTGTCTGTTGAAGGATGTAGTCTATGCAAGCTGGCAGGTCGTAATAGCCCAGCTCGTGGAAACTAAAATAATTTCAAAGAATCAGAGAATGTATGAGCTAAGAAAAGTGGTGAAATCGACTAAAAAAGGATAAAAATTATATTCCGATATAATGTAATCTTGAGGTAACCCAAATCCATTCAGTTTTTCTATTCCCGTAAGTTTTCAAAATAAATTTTATTCTAATCATTAGCAATCCGTTACTCTAGATCATTTAGTTTATATTTAAAACTTATTTCCTAGTTTAATAAGATATAAACGCAACAGAAACTGTAAAGTGTAATTTAAAGTGAAAAATATTCATTACAATTGAAGTTATCATGCTTGATTTTTAATATGCAAGTGGCTTTATTATTAAATGATTAATATTATCTATATCATTACATAAATTAGTTATCGTTTTTATTTGTTTATGTAGTTGGCATTTTTTATTTTTTATTTTTGTTGATACAATAATTTTAATTTAATTTAATAATATTAATAAAATTTAATGATTTTATTATTAAAAAATTCACATTTACTTACTATATGGTACATATATATTATTATAGATTTTAAATTTACTATTACATATTTAAGTTCCTCTTTATTATTAAAAATAAGAAAATGTCTTTTAAGTAATAGTAGCTCTATTGTAAACAAACCTTGTAAACAAAAGTTGCTTCATAATTGGCAGTTTGCGCTAAGAAACTAAAATTATTGACTCAAGTCATTCCTAGTTGATGATCTGATAAAGTCAGGATCGAGAAACTATATCTCGACAAATATTTTATACGACAAATTAAAGGACCTAAGACCAAAGGATTAAACTGGAAGAAAGAGTGTCCTTTTAAAAAACGAAAATAAATAATCAATTTTTAGAAGGACAACAATGGCGCACTATCATTCGACTATCTTCAAAATCGTTAGATTCTGGAAGATCACCATTTGTCCTGTGAAAAGGATTGAGTGGGAATAGAGTGTGTCATTTGAAAAATTAAAACAATCAAACCTAAATCAAAAGGACGAAACTAATTTGTCGGGGAAGGAGTGTGGCCAAGTATGTCCTTCGGTCGTCAAAAATTGTCAGATCCTAGCAGATCTGAGACCTGAGGCTTTAGGAGTTTAAAACCATAAAAAAATAAATAACCAAATTGAATATCAGATTCGAGTTTACCAATCATTTTGATAATGACGAGCTTATATTGTAACTGTACATAGCACTCAAACTCCTACCTGAAATCCCAATATTCTGCGCTGTTTACGCTGAGATTTTGGTGTTTCTTGCTATAAGTATTCCCTCTGCTGTTGGCCATCCAAACGTCATAGCCCTGATCGGCAAGAATAAAACCTACAATGGTAGATATTAGTTGAGCTCTTGAATCATTTTCAGCAATTCAAGAAGACATTCTTACCTAAAGCCTTGTCAGGCCTTGACAAGACCCAGACTGCAGAGCTGCAAAGGATGGCATGCTGAAGTATGACTGGGCGGCCAATTTTCTTAGATTGGCTCTTCCCACGGGGTATTCTATGAAGTGTGAGAATGTAGCCATCTTCCGTAACGACAGAGTGCTGTTCGAACGGGTATCCCTGATCTCTTACCAGATTCTCCTATTGCATAGAGAAATAAATATGTAAATATATTTTATTTTACTATATTACGCTTTAATTTTAAACCTCTACGTATAACATTAATACATTAAGATATAATATATATAAAAATGGCTATGACAAAATATCAATCAATATACTTCATGTTATTATGTATTAAATAGCTATCATTTGTGTTAAATTTCACCGAAAGATTTTTAGGGGCCTTGATACACGGGGATTAAGGGTCTAAAAAATGAAAACCAATTTTTAAGAGGGGGTAAAAATAATGAAAGCTAATAAAGAAATAAGGAAAAAAGGCATAGTGAACCCGAAGGTTCGATGTTGACACCAACCTTCGACCACAGAGCTTACTGCAACCAACCCTATCAAAACCTAAATCTATAAGATCAGCAGACCTCTTATATTTAACCAGCGGGTCAAATCTGATTACCCATTTTTAAATTCAGTCATTATTAAACCCAACGACTTTACACACCCAATTTAACCTATAAGAGTATATTTACCGAATAAAGCTCTCGCAATTCCACACTGTGCAGCATTCTAAATTCTCTCACATGCCACTAAATTTTCATATATTCACTCCTTTTTTAGAATAGTTATTTTACGCAGTACATAATTCTCGAAAACTTTAAGGCGTTGTTCTTCCATTAACGTGAACGGCCATTTCGCATCCATATATATATATATATATATATATATATATATATATATATATATATATATATATATAAAATTATGAAATAATTCTCATTTTAATAAATATTTTTTAAATATATTTTTTATTTTTGAAGAGAAAAGATTTGACCCCGGTTGGGATTCGAACCCAAGTCTCCACCTCTCTAGCGTGGCGCCTTATCCACTAGGCCACCGAGCTCGTATCCGAACCAGGGAAATCTTCTCTCTTCATGATGGGTATGGATCAGTGAAGAGAGAAGATTTCCCTGGTTCGGATACGAGCTCGGTGGCCTAGTGGATAAGGCGCCACGCTAGAGAGGTGGAGACTTGGGTTCAAATCCCAACCGGGGTCAAATCTTTTCTCTTCAAAAAAAAAAAAAAATATATATATATATATATATATTATATATATATATATATATATATATATATATATATTTGTTTTTAATATTTATTTTCAAATTGAAAAACTGAAGAAATTAGCAATAATGAATTAAATGAGTGCCTTAACATCGAAATTACTCCTTCCATTCAAGTTCAACTCCTTCCATTGACCTTGGAGGAGGATTTAAGGAAGAACGATGAGTTTTTACAGAGATGGTTGCAAGTCATAAAATCAGATGTATAAAATAAAATTTTCTGTAGTGAATAGACTTTCTAAATGAAATCCTAGCTATATTTACCGAATAAAGCTCTCGCAATTCCACACTGTGCAGCATTCTAAATTCTCTCACATGCCACTAAATTTTCATATATTCACTCCTTTTTTAGAATAGTTATTTTACGCAGTACATAATTCTCGAAAACTTTAAGGCGTTGTTCTTCCATTAACGTGAACGGCCATTTCGCATCCATAGATATATATATATATATATATATATATATATATATATATATATATATATATATATATAAAATTATGAAATAATTCTCATTTTAATAAATATTTTTTAAATATATTTTTTATTTTTGAAGAGAAAAGATTTGACCCCGGTTGGGATTCGAACCCAAGTCTCCACCTCTCTAGCGTGGCGCCTTATCCACTAGGCCACCGAGCTCGTATCCGAACCAGGGAAATCTTCTCTCTTCATGATGGGTATGGATCAGTGAAGAGAGAAGATTTCCCTGGTTCGGATACGAGCTCGGTGGCCTAGTGGATAAGGCGCCACGCTAGAGAGGTGGAGACTTGGGTTCAAATCCCAACCGGGGTCAAATCTTTTCTCTTCAAAAAAAAAAAAAAATATATATATATATATATATATATATATATATATATATATATATATATATATATATATATATATATTTGTTTTTAATATTTATTTTCAAATTGAAACTGAAGAAATTAGCAATAATGAATTAAATGAGTGCCTTAACATCGAAATTACTCCTTCCATTCAAGTTCAACTCCTTCCATTGACCTTGGAGGAGGATTTAAGGAAGAACGATGAGTTTTTACAGAGATGGTTGCAAGTCATAAAATCAGATGTATAAAATAAAATTTTCTGTAGTGAATAGACTTTCTAAATGAAATCCTTTAGCAGAATCAGAGAATCGTCGGTCCAAACACTAGGAGAACTATCTTCTTTATTTCATTATTTTTTAAGAAAAATAAGAAGGAAATTTTGTTTATTCTGGGACTCCTTGTCCTCTTAGATCAACATAACAGTACAATGCAAATGCATTATTGTCTTGCTGTGAACAAATCACGCAGCAATGGCTGTACGTTATAAATTAGATAATTATAAAATAAATTATAAATTAAGTACTTATATACTTATAGATAGTATACAAAGTAGAAATATAAAATTCAGAACTAATCATCGAATTTATATAAAAAACACTCTTGTATCATTACACAATTTCGAAAAATTGATAATTTAGGAGGTTGATGAATAAATTTTTTTTAAAGGAAGCGAGAGAAGGACCATTGCGAATTGAAATGGATATGGAATTACAAAATATGGCTGAACGAATAATAAAAGATTTTTCTATTAAAAGCTATATACTAATCGATGATATATGTTATTCAAAAGATGAATGGAAGAACGAATGGCAAGGATGATGTAAATATATGAGGGTTTTTTGGACTTCAGTGCTTGGAAAAGAAAGATACCTAGTAAGTATTGTCGGCGAAAATTGGATAAAGCCAACTTAACTCAGGATACCAGCAAGTGATATGAGAGCGCTCGGTGATCCCCAAAATGAATCTTATGAAGGAATTCATTAATCTTTTCAAGCTCTCCAGACAGTCCTCCAATCCTGGTGAATTATTGTCCTGTTTTGGTGTATATTTAACTTATTGATGGCATTTGGAGAACGTAAGGAGAAGTAAATGCTGGACATGTTTTTTAAACGATGAGGGATATAACTGGAAATTGTAGCGTGTCGAACGAGTCGAATGCCTAGTATAGAGGTATATAATAACTAGATAGTTATTACTGGATTATAGAGAAATGTTGGTATTTCTAACTATGATTAGCTGGAACATATTCCCTTGGGATTGGTGGGAAATTGAGAAGAAGCTTCAGTTTAGTGAGGCTCATGCTTATTACTAAAATGGAAAGACAATTTTAAATTCATCGTATCACCGTACATATATTCTGTAAAATTTTTGTACTGCTAGTCACAATATCATCAGCAGAAGTGGATATTTTGACGAGTGGGTAACGAATGTCAATTATATTTACATTACAAATATTCAATTATAACATGGAGTACAGTTTAAACATTTTCTTCCTGATAAATAAATACAATTTTGGGAATATAAAGTTATTGAATGGAAAAGTATAAATACGTTTAATGGAATCACTAATTGCATCAACACCTTCACCAACACCATTCTCGAGGCTGCCCACTCCTCTATGCCTACCTTCCGCCCTTCCCCTCCTCACCTCCAAAAACCCCCTCCTCATATCATGGCACTCATATCAAGCAGGCGAACACTCAAAAATAGGTGGTACAGCAACCGAGACCAAGACGTCAAGATAGCCCTCAACGCCCTTACCACCCAGATCAGAAATCTGCTCCGCAAATGGAAAACTTCCAATTGGCAGGACAAGCTGAGGGCAACCCATGATGACTACCGGAAGTTCTGGAAGTTAACAAAATCGGCTGTAAAGAAAACATCCACTATCCGCCTGCACGATGGAGATCGACTCCTTACCCCCACTGACCAAGCGGAGCTGCTTGCTGAGTACTACGGACAGGATATTACAAACAGAACCATAGATGCCGAGCCTCTCCGGATCATGGCCCAGGAGAAAAACTTCATGTTCATCAGCCCTAAACAGCTGAAAACAATTCTAAGAAGAACAAAAGGAAACAGAGCTCCTGGATATGATGGGATACAGACAGTCCTGCTAAAGCAGCTCCCAAGAAAAGGAATGATGCACCTCACAAGCCTGTACAACTCCTGCTTGAGGTTGCGATACTTCCCCGTTCAATGGAAGCATGCTATACTGTTTCCACTCCTCAAGCCGGCTAAGACAGGAGACAAGCCAGAACACTACCGACCAATCAGCCTGTTGCCCCCCCTCGGGAAAGTCTATGAGAAAATTGTTCTCAATTATCTACGTGACTTTTGCGAGGAGAATTCAGTAATTCCGTTTGAACAGACGGGTTTCCAAGCACGTCTCAGTACTGAATACAACCTGATGAAGCTGCAAACTGAGGCATGCACAAACTTCAACAAGAACACTGCAACAGCGCTTATATCCATAGACTGCACGAAGGCGTTTGATTCGGTATCTCACGGGATCCTTTGCAGAAAATTGGAAGATCTTGAATGCCCTGAGCAGCTATACGGAGTCATTGTCTCCTTTCTCAGTGAGAGAAGTCTCGCTGTGAGGATTCGGGATGTCTGTTCAAAGTCAGTCACTTGCGGTGTGCCACAAGGAGCAGTATTATCTCCGGCGTTGTTCAACATCTACACTGCTGACGTAGTTGGCAAAAACTATGGTAGGGCAACAGTAGCGGCTTTTGCCGATGATATTGCCATTACCAGCAGCAGCATGAACCCCACAAGAGCACTACGCCAAGCCGAAACTGCCTGCACAGAGATTACTCAACGGCTGAACTCACTTAACATCCAAGTAAACCCAGCTAAAACGGACTGCGTAGTATTCTCACACCAGCGTGGGAAAAAGACCGCACTTCCGAAGACACTGCGAGTGGCAGACACCACCATTGCCCCCTCTAACTGTATCGTTTACTTGGGTGTCACTTTGGATAGAGGGCTGAAATTCTCAGCTCACTGTTACAGGGCGCACCGCAAGGTGAGGAAAAGATCTTACCGTCTCCACCACCTCCTCTCCTCTCCAGCACTTTCCCTGCGATTGAAGTTGTGCATCTACAAAAGCATGTTGAGGCCTGCACTCCTGTATGGTGCCCCTCTTCTCACCCGCCTTTCTGACGGAACTAGACGGCATCTGCAGCGATTCCAGGACTCAATGCTTAAGAAGATTGTAAAAACGACTTCCTTGAAGAAAAAGAAGCCAGAAGACTTACACGAGATCTTCAACCTCCCGACGGTCCCGGAATTCATCCAGCGCCGGCATGTCAAGTTTCTGGACTCTCTTCAGTTTCTGACAAACCCCCTGTTCAGAACCTTGACACCAGCGCCACCACCGGTCCGCTGGCAACTAACAACCGGACCGTAACCAAGAGATACCAACGGGCAAATCAGAACCCACTGGCCACTGGTCAAAAATGTGACAATAAAGACACTTCTCTCTTTTAAGTCGTAAGTGTAAATAGTTTTAAGTTTTCTTTACTACATGATTTAGGTGAGCCCCATCACCTAAACATACTCTTTCTGAAACCCACAGATCAAGATATCATCACAAACTTCCTGTTGGCCTTACAGTGTACCCAGTACAGAAAAAGGCCAAACATCCTTAGAAATTCCTAAATTCCATCCAACTCAAGAAATCATCCAACAGGGGCTAGAAAAAAAAAAAAAAAAAAAAAAAAAAAAAAAAAAAAAAAAAAAAAAAAAAAAAAAAAAAAAAAAACTAATTTATTGAGAAATTTAAAACGTTTATTGAAAATTAGCCTTACCCATCCAGGCAATTATCTGGCTTAGTGAAAATAGAAAAGAAACCTATGAGAAAGCTTAGGTCCTAATAAGTTTAATTTCACAATTCTTGGGGATCATAGAACCTGATAATATCAATATTATAATAATACTACATTAACAATACTCCTAACTAGTCTTTCCGGTGTGTGTTCGGAACTTAGATTCAAATAATAACACGGTAAATTCATTTCATTTGTAACTGAAGGGTTTGGATGAAGGAGTTACATCACATTTTTTTTTTAATACAATCTAGTTGGATGAAGGATTATGTGCAGAAGTCTTAGCTAGGAAAGCCTTAATATTTTAAAACTATAAAAAGAGGTATAGAGAAAATAAAGGGACTATGAACATTTTACCGCCAAAGGAAATTGTAAAAAAAATAATTTTAAACACCAATGATTTAAAATTGTTATTTATTAGTTAAAATTTTAATACCCATCAATTACTAACTTTTCTTAAATGAACTAATAACTAATAGGTTTACTCATTCCTGAAAAGGAATTACTTTTCGTTTCTATTTGGAGACCAATTATGCAACTCCCCATATCCTTCAAAAGACAGAATAAGAAAGAAAATTGCCATGCCTTTTAGGATTGCTCTATACAAAATAAACACCTTTAAATCATACAATTCGGCAGTAGTAAAATGACCTTGAGAGACCTAAACATTGTAATTTTTTTATTTACCGCTCTTTAAATAATTGTGCCAATGCAAAGAGTTATAGGAATTATGTCAGTATTGCTTAAATTCTATATAAACTTTCTTCTCTATAATATCTGTTCACTGAGTACATCATAATAATGATTTGTCTGCAGTTGAGAGCGTCTAATTTATAAGCCGTTAATACTAAACCAAAATGTCGAATGTCCAGTTTCTGTCTGGAACTGTAATTCAATCACAACCTCTGCTCTTTGGGGAAACAATCAGAACTTTGCGGAAACTATCGAGGAACTACGGGGAAGGCAACTAAAGTTGTTCCGATCAAAATGTCCATTATTTATGATCATTACATGAAAATGATGGTTTACCGAAGTGTTGTCACACCATTAATACTCAATCATAATATTAAATTATTCACAGTTGCAATTATTACCGAATTTTTAAAGAGCAACCCATTACATCAAATTTTAGTACACTAACATGCCAGTAAAAAGTTGGTCAGAATAACCAAAATATTCGAAATAACGATCCCTTCATGACTTTTAATAATACATTCCCCTGAAGCGAATTTCAAACTCGCAAGGTGTACTACTAGTCCTGTCAATGAAGGCCTGAAATTGGATGTAGAGTGCGTTTTCTGTAATCCAAGGTTTTTCTTCGGAAACATGTTCAGGGTAGACAGAAAGTAAAGATACTAAAAGTCCTGGAGTTATCGGGCCTGGGAACAGAAAGGTGGGGTGCGAAAGGTTTTTTTTTTTTTTTTTTGCGCTCATATTTCCAAAACGGTGGGTAGTATACAAAACATACTATTTACTAAATTAAAGTTGATATAAGAAGAAGATCCTCGCCGGAAAGATGCTACGAGCCCGTGGTCCGTAGTGGCCCAAAAAAGAAAAAAAAAAAATTAATATAATTTTCTGCAACATTTATTATATACATTTTCTGTACCGTTTCCGAGATATGCGCTTGACCAATATGAAGGACTTTAGTTTGTTTGTTTTACTATGAAAAGTTAAAAGTGATGTAACTTTTGACAGGTTGAAAATAAATTAGCACACATATGTGTATTTTGAAGAAAATTTAATTTTCTACAATATTATACATGAAGACTTTTGTCGTAGAATGAATGTTTTAGAAGATATGGAGGGAAGTTAAACAGAAAACGTGAGGTGAACATTTTTTTGTGCTATCACATGCTATCTATAATCCTTCATTGACTGGACTATTCGGTCCGTTCCTCATATGCTTATCTCTTGGGAGGATGAAGTTCTACGAATCAGTGGTAAAGAGAGATGGGTATGGGTACAAATTAAGTATAAAAATGTTGGGATAGTTACTTTTCTTCAATCCAGTTATGATGATATATAAGAGTTAAATTGTTGACATCATAGTATATATATTTGATTAAGTGTATGTATCTACTGCCAACTGTTTAATTCATAATAAACTACCTTTAAATTTTGAACATTTGAAATAATAGAGTTTCTATTTAAGTGAAATAAATTAAGCTAACGACACCGAACCATTGCTCCTTTCCAAAATATCTTTATATATCAATATAATTGAAAGTAATGTTATAACCTTCTGATAAACTTTTTCGCTTTAGAAAAGTGGAAATAGCGAAAATATCAATATATATATATATATAAAGAACTAAATTCATGTTAAAATTTATGTTGTTAACTACTTGTAATCGTTCGCACATTAGGGAAGCAGAAATAAGAAAATATCAAATTTCATATAAACTTTCCAACATTTAAAAAAAAAAAAATTTAGATAGAAACGTTTTATTCCATTAATACAGCAATCTACCTTACTCTAAGATAATAAGTAATATAGATAACAAATAATCTATTCCCAAAATATGTACAGTGAAAATTTATCATATTAGAGAAGTGCATATACGTAATAAAATATCAACAAAAACACTAAATCCATTTGAAATAAATCTTTACATCTGTTTACATTTGAAAAAAAAAATATATATATATTAATTCAACCCATGAAACAAAACAATCCTATTTAAAACTATAGAAATGAAAGTTAAAACATGGAGTGACAAGAAACAGCTAACAATAAATGTGATACTGAAAGTGAAGCATTGGAATCGATCTGGAACATTGATGCGGGTTTGACAAACTCGATATATATTGATTTTTTTGATCACCGATATATCGTGTATCGATATTCCGAGCTCAAATAATCGTCGATACGGAATATCGTTATTTTTCTTACGATGACCATCCCTAGTGGTGAATATTAACAGCTAAATGCGAACACGGTCCCTGGAAATGAACAGAATAAGGAGAAGGACAAGGTATTTTACTTTCATCAACAATGCTGACCAATCATTAATTGTTCAAAGTTCATCTGTGTGGTACTAGGTGAGATTGAGTTTAGGTGGTGTTAATGACTCATCTTGTAGGACTCCTGCTGATGACAATGGATGAGGCGAGAAATAAATTTTTAACTTAAATTTTAGTCTTCAGCAAACATATAAGCATTTAACAACAGATACTTTTACTAGTTATAGTTATTATAGAATAATAATTATAATACATTATTAACAAATAAAGCAATTAATTAGGAAGGAAATTAAAGGAAAAAGTAACTTAGATTCAAATTTTATTTTTAGTCAATTAAATATTTAAAAACTGAGCCACCTAGCAATGATTACCTTAAAAGATTCACTTTATGAGAAATCAAACCAACTTTTAAAAAATTAACTATGATTCTCCGAGTTATCGAATATTTCAAATTAGTGATCCTGATAAATTATTATTATTAGATTTGATGTAATAATTATTACCTTTAAACCTTTTGGTACATGAAAAAATACTAAGCAATGATTAATCAAGGTATTTAACGGACAGTAAAAAGATTATTCCAAGATTAGAAATAACACTGAATCATCACAAACTAAACAACTTAACGATTCAAAGTAATACACAGTAAATTACATACCACTGATGCAAATGTATTCCCAACAATGGTAGCAAGCGGGACAAACAACACTATCCTTAGTAAGCACTTCATCGATGAACGAGCACTGAGGTTCTCTGCACGTGCACAACAAATTATGAGTGTATATCTCCACACAAGAGGTGGTCTTATGTATCTGATACCTTCAGTAAGGTTATTTGGTAATGGTAAACACTCCACGCAATGAACACCTGCATTAATAGCTCTTGAGTGTTCGTCTGTCTCAGTGTTCTTTCCCATTACATGATGTAAACTTTGATCAGTGCGGTTTTTTTTCTCTGACCTAATTTCCGGTCTAGACAACCGAAATTAGAGTCCATCATGAGGGGCTACTAATTCAACAAGTTTTGTCTCATTTGATAGATGCTAATCCACTTTTTGTTCATTTTTCTTCAGAATTTGCTTCAGGATTTGAGATTATATACCTCAGGCTTCACTATGTACTTCTACGATTTATTTATTTATTATGACCTGATTAGGGAATGAGCCCGATACCTGCCATGTATAAATTAAATTTTCAAGTAAGAATCCTATTGTAGAGTTTTATATTTGAACATAATGAATAATTTAGGTATAATAATAAACCGCTGAAGTACTCCTGTATGTATGGGTGTATTGAAGTTTTTTTGTTTTTTTTATGTCCTTATTTTTTTATTCACACTTGTATATGAGCTGTAGTACAATGTAAATGGCATAAGTAGTAATCGAAAACTAAACACTTATCGATACATCCTCTTGTTCTTTAGTCAATTGATGTTAGGCAAAGGGTCTCTCATCCAACTTCTATTTAGCCTTCACAGTGCAAGGTCAGGTATTACTTTTTATAAGTTCCCTCACGTATCCATATAATTTGTCATATAAGCGCTTATAAAATAGTGCGGATCCAAGTTGTTGTATTCCTGATATTTTCCTCTCGAATTTTCCTAAACTTGGACCCACTTGATTCCACGACCACTTGTATCTTATAATTTTCCCATGACTCTCACTCAACCTTTTAGTACGGATTCTAATTCAGTCTAGTGAGCACGTGTACCATTTTTCATACTTGAATATCTGAAGCCAAGCCTTGGTGGAAAAGTCAATCACACGCCCTTACATGTTGGTTATGTTTTCTATTTTCTTCTTATAAATTTCGCACCTCCTCTATAAAACGCATTATATTTATATAGTTTTCTTTTCATTAAAACTCAAGACATACTTTGATTTTTACACAAGATTTAAGAGCAATCTGACAAGGAAACAGAAGTTTAACCATGAACTGGCAAGACAAAGGGTTGTTATTCTTTTGACTGCGAAGAAGAAATTATAAATCATTTTGACCAGAAACATTAGAGTGAAACCAAGCAAGAAGACATTATGAAAATTAATCAACCTGGAAAAAGAATTTTTCTTTGGAAACGATGATACCATTTGGACTACGACGGACTTCATCAGAGAGAGAACCAAGTTATTAAAATGATTGATAGGAAATTATAATAATAACGTTATAAAAATAATAATATTACATATTTATTTATGGAGATCTACTTTTTTTTTTTTTTTTTTTTTTTTTTTTTTTTTTTTTTTATAAATAAACAAATAAAAATGTTAGATTACTAATGAAATGTGGGGGAGAGAGGGGTTGGACTGAAACACATAAATCTAACAGATATGAACGAGGATGCTTTCAGTGTTTGCATTAAGACGATTGAAAATAGAATATTGGAAGAGCTGAATGAAGAACTTACAAGAGGAAATCCCCGAGAAATAATTGCATCATAAGGAAGGATAAAGCAACTTAACAGGTAGTCAAACCAGGAAAAATTAGCATGATTCATAACTCGACCAAAGGAATTTTATTTATCCCTACAAATCCTTTGTGCAGTAGAATCAGTAGTAGAGATAGTATGATCGTACATGATAAATCAAAAAATTGAATATTTTTTCTATCAAATACATGTTAAAAATAAAATTTACCTTGTAATTGTTTTAAATAAGGGAAAGTTTATAGTGTTAGGGACAGTGGGCAGTTGGTAAGACGGTTACTACTAGTTACATCAGCACGTGGTGCTCACCTAAGAATTTGTACCTAATGCACACTTCATATTTAAATCATGATAAACCACTTTTAAATTTTAAGCATTTGAAATAATTCTGTATTTCAGTTTCTATATCATTGAAGTAGCCCAATGGACTAAAACATGTGCAGTAGATATTTAAAGTTAAGCAGTGACGAGCGCGGTTAGCACTTGATGGGTGACCACCCTCCAAATAAGAACACAGAGCACACATACTCAGGTTAATACGGCGTGGGTTCGATTCCCACATGGGGGCAATACACTGTCCTCCCTTTTAGATCCACAGGGAGGTGAGCGACCCCTGTGCCTGACATAGCTCCTGGTCCTCCAGGTTGGGGGTTGGGCTTTAAAAGTTTTCCTATTACGTAACCTTCAATCAACCCTCGAAAATGTGTCTTAAAATCGGTAACTACTCCGGTTTTGTATAACAAAGATACCAGAGATCTAGATGCAACAAAGTGGAAGCGATGGCCCAACATAGGCAGAGGTGGAGCGGTGTAGTTATAGTGGTCAAATATCTACTAGGTCTGTAGAGCCAACCGAAAAAAAAAAAATAAGAAAACTGTACCTATTTAAGTTGTTATAGAAATTACTAAAACGATTAAATAATACATGAAAATCATTGTAACATGATAGAAACATTTAAAATGGCATTTCATAAATGTAAAATAATAAAAATAAAGCTTGTGTTCACCGATATACCTAAAGCTCAAAAATCTGTCGATATTGAATATAAATAAATCACAAGTATTAATGCCACAGTGATTAAGTAAACGAAAAGGAATTTATATAATTTTTTTTTAAGTTAAACAATTTTTTTTTTTTTAAACTTTTATAGCTCTCTCTCTCTCTCTCTCTCTCTCTCTCTCTATATATATATATATATATATATATATATATATATATATATATATATATATATATATATATATATTAATATGTATAATTGCCACCTCTATAGGAATTATTTTATTAGAATGCTATTTTCGAATGCTAAACATTCATCTTCAGTTCTGAGGAGGTGTAAAAGATATCTGTTACACGGAATCTTCTTCTATTGTAGATATTTCATAAGAGTGCTACCAATGGATAGTTTCTCTACAAGTCGTTGTCTTGTCATTATTTTGCATTGTAAAGCGCATATTGACTAGTTGTATTTCTGTAACAGTTGTAATTTTTTGTGAATAAAAAAAAAAAAAAAAAAAAAAAAAAAAGCTGTTTCAGGAAAAACCCTAAACGTAGTATAATTTTAGTTACTTGGTATTATTACAATGTAAGTCAGAAACAATGCATGTTATATATATTGCAGGTAGTATATTTTTTGTGATGAATAAAATAAACAAGCGAAATGCGATAAAGGAAATGAGTGGTGTTTGAAACATTGATATTAGATAAAAAATTCATTAATCATTTATATACACTCGATATATTATTTTTATTTCACGGAAAGGAAATTGAAGTTCTTATTTAACTAAGAACAGATATAGCAACTAGGTAAATATCTGATTTATAGTAATGTATTTTCTTTTTTTTTTTTTTTTTTTTTTTTTTTTTAAATATTTGAATTGAGTAAACATCACGATCAGCCTTGATTAAGGAAAACAAGTAATAAACATTTTTATGATTCCATTGACTAAGTATTTATAATATTTAAAAAAAAAAAAAAAATAGGACCTCTAACTAGGCTGAGTGAGAGAACTATAGAAAACAATTATTGTAACTTGTGATTTATTAATTACTCGTATATTTTATTTATTATTTCATAAATCCATTCAATCTCTTTTGAAGATTGAGTTTTCAAGTCAAATCAAAAATTGAATTACCATAAATAAATTTATTGTCATCCTTTACTTTCTTTTAGTTCCAGGTCCGAAATATGGGTATATTTCATCAGTAGTGAAGGTAATCGTGATAATCGATAAATCGATTTTCTGAAATATTTAAAATACAAATCGAAATTTCTTATAAATTAAAAATAAGATACGTCGAAAATGAAGTACTTGGTTTAATTAAAAGATAAGGTTTTGCCAATTTCATCACTGTTGAAGGTTTAACAGTTCAATTCCTGATGAAATTTATTATTTAAAATAACATTTTTTTTAATCAATATATATTTGTCATTAATATACATAAGTGGGAGGGTAGGATTAGCTGATAACTTTCATTATACATATACTTGGTTTTTTCAATTAATTCTGTCTTCAATTATTATTAGAAATATTATACGGAGTTTAATTAGGAGGTTTATTTATGAAATACCGAATGTTATTTCAATTTAATTATAAAATAGGAAACGTCTCGATTCTCAGAATTGGTTTGTCATCCGAGAAGAGGCTGAAGTTCAAGAAGATAAATATTTCTTCAAGTGTCAAGATATTTCCCTATCGAGTCTTCAGATAAGATCGTTCCTTCATCAGATCGCTTATTTTATTTTATTTTTTTGTTTGGTTAATTATTATATAACACTTGGGAAAGATAGTATTTTGTGCACCCGTGCATGAAAAAATCAAATATTCCATTAAGATTTATTTTTCATCGGATTTCGCTGAGAGTATATCATGAGATATAGAAATATATAACAATTGTTAGTATGTTCTTGTTTATTGGCTTAAAACTAATTTGGTTATCAACGCAAATTGTTTATTATATTTTTTTATGTGTGTTCATTTCTCAATATAGTTTCCTTGTGAAACGTTTTTTTCACCATCAAAATGTTACACATTTTTAGCTATATTGGTTATAATGAAAAAAGTCATTAGCCTACAATTTATAAGTGTGGGGCTATTTGATACAGTCTAGTTCTGTTGATGCAGCTCGGATCGAAATTTTACCGGATGATCCCTGATTAGAAATGTAATGGGGAGTAATATTTCTTATATATTCTATAATTATTGCAATTTAAATATATAATATTTATTTTGCTCTAAATATTTTCCAGTAGTCACGGTATGCCTGCAATTTATAAGTGTGCTCGAATCGAAAATTTGGTGACAGTTTCCAAATCAAAAATGTAATGAAGAATGTTTTTTGTTATTTAATATTTGTAGCTAGGACCTACCGTTTAGGAGCTATATCGGGCAGCCAAAGAAGCAGCATTATCGACAATAGATTCTACAAATATTTACAACTCACACATGGGTCCAGCTTTGGTAAGACATAGAGAATCAAAACTATTAAAAAAGAAACGAAAATATGGAAATGCTGAAATCGCAAAAACAAGAGAGGAGAAGTTAAGGACTTAAAATAGGCCATACTCGATTTACTCATGAATATCTTATAACAAAGGACAGTCCACCGAAGTGCGCAATATGCAATAAAATATAATTAACGATTAGACACATTCCAAAGGACTGCCCTCAATGGAATAATTATTTTCAGAAAGTACGAATAGAAAGAAACATCCAAACTATTCTTGGTGATATTAGTAATATTCCTAATATAGAAGAAACTCTCAAATTTCTCAAGAATATAAATTTTTTCATAAATTTAAATAGTAATTTATATAAAAACGATCAAATATATACATAAAATAATTGAACAATGGAACAAAAGAACATAAAGTAAATTAAAAGAAGAACATTGAAGATCCTCGATGTTAAGAGTCCATAAAAACCGAACTTAACCTTATTGTGAAATGGCATCATGTGGAGAAATGTTTACCTAACGATATGCGTTGAACGATATGTACGAAGTAGAAAGAATGGAATGAAGAAAAAGAATAAAGAAGGACCATAGAATAAGAGCAGAAAGCACTTTCCATTCGGTTGGGGTGGGGTGGAGGGGTGGTGGGTTTCCTAATGGAAGAATATTTTGCCAGACCTGTAAAAAACCATTTACTTCGTTCAACCAACGTGAGTTCATTCTTAGATCGCGCTGCCTCTTCCACTGTCAAATAAATTCTATTTTCCCTTGAGACGAGGGTGTAAATCCAATTTGAGGCTTCTACATTACTTCAACTTATCGTGTTTAAAGATTTCTTTCTCTACGGTATATAGGTATCGTGGTGGAGTGTAAAATGGGAAATTAGCATTTTATTTCTATGCCCCTGGAGTATCATCATGGAGCAGCACCAACTTGATACATTCATAAAAAAATAAGAAAAAAAAAAGTAGATCTAAACATGGCTAATCTTGTTTGTTGAGCGATGCTTTATACCCAAAGCATGCTTCTACGCTTTATATCCAAATTGAGTACATCACTAGAAACGAAATTCTATTAAGTCATGGTACTATTTCAATTCTGGGCCAAATTATAATCCAATTACTAATAGTTATCTCCATATTCCTGATTGAATGTTGAAATTTTATTACCATATAAACTTTTCGTAAATATATTCTGGAATCCTAATGATAGCTAAGTTTTCCATTCATGAAGTGTGTGCTCAGCCTCCACTGACATCAACACTCACCAGTGGAAGAGGCATTAGTATAAACTTCCTGGGAACTTATATACATGTTATTGGTATTTCATTGTAATTTATTGACCACACATTTAGTTATTATATTGTATTACTTATTTATTTATTTATTTAACTCAACAACCCGCAAGCGAGTCTTGGCTTCCTTTCTGTCATGGGATGCTGCCATCCCTTACTCAAATGGACCTACAATCCCCTGATGGCCAGATATCGGTTTTATTAAAATTTTTTTTTACACCGACCCATCCCACAGCCGCACGAGGTGTACTGCCCATCTTAACTTCCCTGCCTTGAAGATAGCAACAATATAGAGACTTAAGATTTCTCTATTACCACGCCTTCTATATTGTCCATTTTCAAAAGTGGGCCCGTATATTCTACGAATTATTTTCCTTTAAAAAAAAATGTCTTTTTTTTCAGCCTTTGTAGTGGTCCAGGTCTCAGAGCCTTAAGTTAAAACAGGGCGAATAAGGTTTTTGTATAGGATGAGCTTAGTGCGCTGAGAGACATGGCTGCTAGAAAGTTGCGAAAAGAGTCCCTTTTTGATTCGCTGAGATAATTTGGACTCTTTCGAGATTCTTTTGTCGCACGTCACTTGTGACCCTAGGTATACAAATTCAGATACTTGTTCAAACATATAAGTAACAAACTCTCGACAGAACTGGCCTGACACCATATACGTTACTTCGTTTTGTCTTGCCCCTAGCTCGGGAACCAGGAATGCTTGTACATCTTGGTAGGATCTGCCAACAATGTTTATAGGAACGCAATAAATTGCAAACAGAAACAATTGAACAGATGATGTTCATATTATGCAATTTAAAATTAACATGTGCAGAATTTTATTATATGATTTCTGAGGAAAACGACGTTTTGGATAAAGTAGGTGAAATACAACTAAGAATTTATGGATTTTTATTATTTTTAGAAACATTAGAGATTTCTTTATAATTGGCTTTTTAATTTTAATCTTTTTGTTTTCTCCTTAGAATAGTACAAATATTTTATATTTGTTATATTTGTATAATCAAAACTATTAGTTTACTGCCAAAGTGGAGATGTAATATATTTACTTTTGTTTTTGTTTTATATAAATGAAGTCTATAGAAGACTGAAAATGTTTCAGGTGGTTATTAATTTTAACGTCATTCATAAAGATCAAAAGATTAAGGATAGGACTATAAATAAGTGGTTAATGTTATAACTAAAAACTTTAACCTGTAATATAAATTATGAAAAGTAGCTTTGATTAATTAAAAATTATATGTTACTTATCTTGACAGACTTTTTTATTTTTGAAGTTAATTCCAACTTTAAAAACATACATCCGGCTTTATATAAGGTATGATTGGCTTTTAAAGATAATGTCCGGCTTTTGTGGCAAATGTCCAGCTTAATACAGCGCCAAGTCCGGCTTTTGTATTTTAGGAGATAGTAACCCTATACTCGGCCCAAACATCTTGTCCTCGGAAAACAATGAAGAACTCTTCATTAAACACTTAGAAGAAGTTCTAAACAGCAAAATGCCGATTACAGTTGAATTATCTAACTACCGGCAATGATATGAATTAGGAATGACTGCACCAAGTACATTTTGGTGCTAAGTCGCCTCCCAGAAAACCACTGTACTTTAATGAAGTTATTTGAGCCATATTCCACGTTATATCTCTTATACCTTGTACCTTAGAAATATCTGAAATATTGTGAGGGAAAAAATAGTTGTTTGTCAACAAATTCTGGGTGGTGGCCATCGCATGTAGACATTGCAATGCATTGCTCCTCCTAAACCAATCAATAAACGAGGATATTTTGAAGTTAGGGAGTTAATAGGCTGGTAAAAATCCAAATTATTTGGGATAACATTTTACTTTTTGTAAATAATTTTTTTGTCATCTGTGTGCAAGTATATTGACGAATGCTGTTAGAATTTATTTATCTGGTTATAGCTGTAAATTGTTCATTTACCTTTCCATGTACATGTTTCAAGTCCTGGTGTTCGTTTTTGTTTTTTAAAATTTGTTGTCTCACAAATATTAGATTTCCAAAAGTGTTTCCCTAAGAATCTGTGTGCAATTTATTTTATAGGTATCGATTTATTCCTTGTTTACCAAAATTATGGTTGTTCACGTTTTTCAGACATGTTTTAAGTCGTTATTTTGTTCTAAATTCCATTATATTATATCTATATAATTTATAATTTATTTATAATTTATATCTATATAATTTAAGCATGTCCTTTAATCAGTCGATTTAGAAAAAATAATAACAACATAGCTGTTAAAATAATGAAGCCCATTGTATATTTTTTTCTAGAAAGTTATGAAGAATAAAAAGGAATGTGATGATGACCAAAATCAACAGAGGCAGAGGTTACGCTCATTAGCGCGTCAAACGTGGCCCCCTCCCTTGTCATAACAACATCCTGAAAGAATAACAGCCTCTGTACGCTCTTCCATTACAATGAAAAATAACATAGTATTTCTGACCAAAAATATAGTCTTTCCCCAGGGCTAGGTTTTTATCTAGTTAGTACGAAAATTATATTCCTTATTAATATAAACACAGCAAAGAAAAATTTTGAATAACAACTCTTTCAATAAAAAGAAAATCTATATTTAGAGTTACAATGAAACATGCAACGCCCTAAATGTGAAAAACAACACGATTTCTTATTAATATATATCACACTACAATGTTCATTAACTAACTAGCATCTCCCATCAAGGATTCTCTCGTACTCATAAGTAAAGAACTTTGATAATTTAACTAATTATTGAAGTTTTATATTTTTATGAATAAACATTTTGCAATTAAGTATGTAAATGAGCAGTATTTCTTCAATGGTATTTTCGAACATAGCAGAAATTTTAATTCTGGTTAAAATTGCACGTATTAGGTGCTTGAAAATTACATAAAGAGCATAATTGGACATCCAATTTTTAATTTATTTCTATGAGTTGGTAATCCAGATGGACAAAAACTCTAGCGGATAACTGCATTATCAGTGCGTACAACTAAAAACCTTTGCGAAATATTTATATACACAATATCAAAAAGGAAAAAATCGAAATTTCGTATTGATGATAATTCTTATTTGGAAGAAATAATTTTGTTTATTTCATCTAGTTGTATTTTAATTTCTAACCATAAGAGTATACGGTAGTGTGTCAAAGCTCATTTCTGCCACTAAACATCGTGAATTTAAATTTTTATCATTTACTATAAATTTTACTATTGCAAAACCTTCCTAGAACTATGAACATTATGTTAAAGTTTGGGTTCAGTAGTTTCACTATTGCAAACTCTATTGCCGAATGGTATTATTATTAGGTTTTAATAATTTATAATGATAAATATTTGTAATCACAAAAACAATATAAATGTTCCTAAAGACTTTTTAATTTCTTAATCCGTTTTATTTTCGGGATCCCGAGAAGCACCCACGTTTCGCCGTTTTATTCGGAGCTAAAGTGGCTCATTCCTTCTTATCGTCTCCAGTAATTTCTGGTAACTTTTTCTTTCAAACCTTCCAATCCCAACGTCCACCTTACATTTCCGAACTCTTTCAAATCAAATCTTCAGTTCTTTCAACAGACTTTTCGTAATCCGATTCTCTTTTCTATGGAACTCCATCCTTCGCAACATCCGTCGTTCAATTGCCCTTTTCACTTTCAAATACCAGTTCTTTAGCCAACTACTATTCATTCAGATCCACGAAAACTGTCAATAGCCACTTTTCAGTTGTATAAAATATGAAAAATTAATATTCATGAAATTTATTTGTTTAAAAAAAAACAAACATGATTTTAAATTATATACTATGTACATATATACCGTCTGAATATGGCAATTCTTAATTCGGTACATCGGGACAATATCTCAAACGACATGTTAATCTACATAAATACAGTTGCACGTCTATAACTAAAAACCCGAATAAACCTGATCAAACAGCTCTCACCACACATTAGAGGAAAACAAAACATTCTTTTAAATTTCATTCCCCCAAATTATTTACCAGGACCAAAATCATTTTAAACGAAATATTAAAGCAATGATAACTATAGAAAAAGTTAAAGATCGCTCAATCAAAAAATAAGGCGTTCTGAAACTCAACACCTGTTATTCCAATTTAATTCATTTAGACCAATAATATACATTTCCATTAATGTACATCATATAAATCACTTTTACATTCATATATTACACCGAAATACGGAAATCCCTTTTTGTACCTGCATCTGGGAATACCACCAGTTTTGGAAAATCCCTGCTAATCTTTACCTTTTTTTTTCAAAATTCCCCAGGTCAGTTGTGTACTAGTACTGTTATAAACTAGTAGTAGATACCAATAGCATATTACCCAGTAACACTGTAAGTTGTTTTCCTACTCCTCTATTTTTGTAATTATATGTATTTAATTATTCTAACGCATGTTGTTATATATTTATATTGTAGCTAACTTTAGGTTTTGAAAGAACGTATATAATTTTATTGTAAACTGTTTTTTCACTGTAGGGCATGATTATAAGAACAATATAGTCTCGAAACGACGCGTCACCAATTAGTTGTTTTTATTTATTGACTGAACCTCAAGAACCTTATTAAATATCTAATAGTAACAGTCAAGAAATGTATTCCTATATATATATATATATATAATTTCATTATAAATTATGAAATAATTCTTAGTTTTTGATAAATATTTTTTAAATATATTTTTTATTTTTGAAGAGAAAAGATTTCCCTGGTTATGATACGAGCTCGGTGGCCTAGTGGATAAGGCCCCACGCTAGAGAAGTGGAGAATTGGGTTCGAATCCCAACCGGGTCAAATCTTTTCTCTTCAAAAATAAAAAATAATTTCATTATTATTATCAGTTATTTTTTATTTAAAATATTATTTTATTTTAAAGCTTTGAAGGCTCTTGGCTGTATATCATGTTTTGTTCTTAAGGGGATTAGGGTCCCAGAATAAATAATGGAATTTTTTATTATTATAATGATTTAAGATTGGGTAAATTTTTTAGTCAAAAATTTGAATTTAATTTATTTCAAGGGTTTTGACGAGGTGAAACAATAACAACATAACAAGAGTTTAGAGCAAAACATTTTTTTTTTAATTCGATTAAAATCGGTGACGTACAGTGCACAAGGTCTCGTGTATTGTTCCAAATTTAGAGATTATATTTAGATTTACTAAACCATAGTCATTTTTTAAAATTAATTTGTTATATATCTCTGTGTTTATTGAATTTTATGAAACTTGCGAGACATTTAAAATCTATAAGGGAGAGATTTCAAATTTCAAATACACTTCAAGATATCTTACAAGATGATAACAAATCAGTGAAGTCTCTTTTGGATTTCTTAAAGGCTATCAGGTTTTATGGACGGATATAGGAGATAAATAATCGAAGATGGACTGCCAATGACCCTGAAGAGTAGAGGCAATCAATCAAATAAATAAATTACTTGAGCAAATTGTTTTTTTTTTAGACAATTAATTAGAAAAATTTATTGCTCTGCTTGATTTTGTGAGAAGAACGATATTTTATGGATGATAAGGTTGTTTTTTTTATGTTTTAATCTGTTCTGCTTGTGATTAAATTGTCTTAACTTCTATACAATATAAGTGCGTTATGCAGTTGTAACGCCACATGTTTTATATATATATATATTTTTTTTTTTTTTTTTTTTTTTTTTTTTTTTTTTTTTTTTTTTTTTTTTTTTTTTTTTTTTCCTAGCCCCTGTTGGATGATTTCTTGAGTTGGATGGAATTTAGGAATTTCTAGGGATGTTTGGCCTTTTTCTGTACTGGGTACACTGTAAGGCCAACAGGAAGTTTGTGATGATATCTTGATCTGTGGGTTTCAGAAAGAGTATGTTTAGGTGATGGGGCTCACCTAAATCATGTAGTAAAGAAAACTTAAAACTATTTACACTTACGACTTAAAAGAGAAGTGTCTTTATTGTCACATTTTTGACCAGTGGCCAGTGGGTTCTGATTTGCCCGTTGGTATGTCTTGGTTACGGTCCGGTTGTTAATTGCCAGCGGACCGGTGGTGGCGCTGGTGTCAAGGTTCTAAACAGGGGGTTTGTCAGAAACTGAAGAGAGTCCAGAAACTTGACATGCCGGCGCTGGATGAATTCCGGGACCGTCGGGAGGTTGAAGATCTCGTGTAAGTCTTCTGGCTTATTTTTCTTCAAGGAAGTCGTTTTTACATTCTTCTTAAGCATTGAGTCCTGGAATCGCTGCAGATGCCGTCTAGTTCCGTCAGAAAGGCGGGTGAGAAGAGGGGCACCATACAGGAGTGCAGGCCTCAACATGCTTTTGTAGATGCACAACTTCAGTCGCAGGGAAAGTGCTGGAGAGGAGAGGAGGTGGTGGAGACGGTAAGATCTTTTCCTCACTTTGCGGTGCGCCCTGTAACAGTGAGCTGAGAATTTCAGCCCTCTATCCAAAGTGACACCCAAGTAAACGATACAGTAGAGGGGGCAATGGTGGTGTCTGCCACTCGCAGTGTCTTCGGAAGTGCGGTCTTTTTCCCACGCTGGTGTGAGAATATTACGCAGTCCGTTTTAGCTGGGTTTACTTGGATGTTAAGTGAGTTCAGCCGTTGAGTAATCTCTGTGCAGGCAGTTTCGGCTTGGCGTAGTGCTCTTGTGGGGTTCATGCTGCTGCTGGTAATGGCAATATCATATTTATATTTATTGGGTTGTATCTATAAAATAAATCAAGGCCTTATAGCTTCTTCGAGAGCAACACTGTCAAAAAAATATTTCTCAACAAGTCTTATTGAAATATAATTTTTAAACCCGTTTCCACTTTACTTGAAGTTTAATTTAACCCACATAAATAGACATAAATCTGCAAATCCTATTAAGAGCATGGATTCTCTTTTTTTACCACATTATCTGCCTTTGTTTATAAATCAATACTTATTATATAATTTATTTATTTGTTTTTTTTAATAATCGTAATTACAAATTAGTATGGAAAACCTTCTGGCTTACGGTGCAGGGATAAACCCCCTAAAAATGTTTCTAATGTACATACTAAATAATAATATACCTAAAATTATTATTATCATTATTAATTATTTTTATTATTAATTATATTCTATGCATCTCCCAATACGCTTATTTGTAGAGATGGGCCGTAAATGGCAAAAAAGCTAAGCCTATCATTGCTTCCGATAGAATTCGGGTGACATATATACAAATTGCTAAAATAGTAGTTTGGTTTCCGTGTTCCAAACTTTATATTAAAATTAAATTATGAGTTAATATTTTTTAAGTATTACAAAAACCAAAAAACAACTCTATTACAATTATTTGAAATAAAGAATAGTAGGCTGCGTAAGTTTTTTATTCAGTGTTGTAGAAGATATATAATTTATTTTTTGTTAAAATCATGATGAAGTTCGATAACTGATAGCAAAAAAAAAAGTGTTCCTATTCCTTTTTTATATAAATTAAATGTAATTTAATTTAATTCGAATGTGTACATCAAGTAAATGTGTTGATAACGATTACAATAACATGTCAAGACTTCAACAGTGCTACTCATCAGGAGTACTTCAATTAAAATCCTACACTTGAAAATCTCTAGGCCATCTTCTTTTCAGATGCCTCGGAATAGAGTTGGGAGCTAGTTGAGAAACTAATGGAATTGAGTGGTATGGAGCCTACTATGAAAGGATGGGTATCTGGTCTAGGCTAAAACAGCAACATATGGAACATTAAGATCTTTATGAATAAGTTTATTGGTAATAAAGTAAGGAACATTGAGAATTTTTCGAAAGATTTTGGATTGTAAGGATTGCATACGAGATAGGATGGTTTAGTTTCCTATCCCCGGAACAAAAACAAATTGTAAAGATAAATCCAAAATAAAAATAATAATCAATAAAGACCATATTCAATAATTCACTATAACAATAATTTGATAGAAATCAATTTCCCGAATATTATCGAATATTGATTAAGTTTTACTTTCTTAATTTTTAAAGAGTACAGTTATTATTTTCATTTTTAAGTAAATTTATTATAACTGAGAGAACCCTTCAACAGGAACTCGTTTAAAAAGCTGCAGAACGTGGGCCCTCTTTTAGAAGTTTTATATGGAAATAAGGGCTATGAGCTCGTTTGTTGGGCAAAAAGAATAAACACAATAAATCTGATAACGTAACGATGTTTTTTACAGCATTCAAGCAATAATTAATTAAAATATAATTCATATATAAATGTTTTTTTATTTGAGTATTTTTTATATTTACCACTGTATTCAACATATGTAAATGTAATTTAAAATAAAACGGATCGCAGGTGTCTTTTTTTTCGTTCTCTTTTTTCCGTTACCACCTTAGAAAGTATTTCCTCTTAAGAAATAGATTATATATTTACATAAAAAAATAAAATAGGCTCAGCAATTGAAAATTCAACAGCCGCATAATTTTTCAAAAAAATAACACTCGGAAATGTGAATTAATTATTATGCTGCAATAACACCCAGGGCTGTTTAATTATTGTTCAATGAATATATAGAATAAACATTATCTTAGGCTTTACCTAAATCTTTTGGGAGGTGCGGTACCTTTTACCAAGCTCAAGGAACTGGTTATCACCCCATGTTCAAGCCTAGCTCAAGATTATTATTTATTTAATATAAAGTTTGTTTTATGATCTGGTGTCAAGAGGTTCTTCTGAAGAACACCTAGTCTAAATAAAGAATCCTTTTCATTCGGAAAAATTTAGTGGTTGCATGCGATTCTGGCCAAATCAATTCCTTGCACAACCAATGCAAGTTTTCTTAAATGGGCTTCTTCCCAGAACAATCCTCTGAGTATTGTTGGATGAAAATACATGAGCTATTCGAAAACTTGTAGATAAAAAAAAATAGCAAACCGAATGACGCTGACCACCAATTGAAACAGATCAAGCACAAAACGATCACAAAAAAACATCATCGTTATGAAATTTTAGAAGCTTAATGACCATTTACTGTATGCAAACTGCTTTTCGTCTCCTATTCCTCCGGTGTGATCATTGAAAGTGAACAATGAATGAATCAATGCGGCATACCAGTTAAAACAATATCATTATTATTATTTTTTGTCAATAATTTTGTATTAAATATTTTTCATCTTTGCCATGTCGTTATAATGGAAAATTAGCTATCTTTCTTGAGGTAAACCAGACGAATGTCTTTGGAATGTTAAATTAGCTGAATACAGTAAATGTAACCCTGGAATGATGGAACAGATGAATTTACATTGATTATCAACCGCTAATGTCAAAAATAAAATTAGAACGGTTTCGGTATACAAAATATAAAATGCAGACCTGACCACAGCACTGGATGAAACTAAATGGTGTACTCAAAACGGATGAAAATTTGTGAACACATTAGATAATTCACTTTTAATCACTTCGGATGAATTCGGACGGTCATCGCAGATAAAGCAGTGAGTCCGGCTTAAGTTATGGGTCTCTGCATCAACAGTTTATTCTCCAGAACGTTAGCCAACCATAGTAGTTGGGGACTTTGACCACTTAATAAAAATAATTGATAAAAAAAGTAGTAATCAAAAGTCGATATAAATCAAATACGTTGGCAGAAATGTATCGTGAGGAATGAAGTATATTTTTATCAAGAAAAGAGTTGTTCAATAAAATTTTATTTTCAAAATCGATTCCATCGATTCTTGAGAAAATAACCAGAATCAGGATTTTTGTTGACCCAGAAAAAAAATATTATTTTTCATTTCACTAAATGTTCATACTGTTTTTCGAAACCTAATACAATATTAAATTCTACAGCCAGAGAAATATCAATGCATATTACATCTACAGCGTTTTAGTAGTATCATACCGAATGGTTTTAGTGGACCATTTGCGCTTCCTTTAAGTAATAAATGAAATTCAGAACCTTTGAAATATTGTCTCCTTAAATTATAATTAATAAAATTAATTACATTCTCTTCATTTTTTAAACGGAAATCAACTTATGTTGTTGGCATGTTGGCAATAAATTCTATTATTTATTCACTATTTTCTTTCTTGGGTTATTTTTTTTTTATTTTTTTTATTTTTTAAATATGATTTAGATTGCTTTTTTAGCTCTCGTATCGATTATTTTCTATGATTGCAACTTATTTTCATTGAGGTACCAAGAATCGAAATACTTTGGTACCGACACAGCACTGAAAAAAATAAACCTGCATTAATTTCAAGAAAACCCAATATTCTTGGATTAACATAAGAAGTCAGATAATGTACTTCATATGAATACCCCAATTATCCGATTTAGTCAAATTATAAGCCATTTAGTAATTTTCAGAGCAAGTAGTCCTGAATAAGTATACAAAACGACAAAGGTGATACTTATCTAGAACAAATTAGCCGAAGTACGTGTGCAAGGTTTGCGAGGATAGCGATCTAAGACAAAGGCCGTGGTAGTGGCACTTGGCATTCATAAAGTTGGTGACTGCAAACTTCACTTAACAATAGCACCAGGCCATTATACACGCTCGGGAATGAAGTTTGAATTTGTATATGGAGTTACCTGCCCCCCCTCCCACCACTGGCTGGCTGGGTGGCTCCCTTGAGCGTCATTAGTTGAGCCCTCTACTTCCTGTATATTAGGCCCCCACGGTTAGCTATATTATCAAAGCGTTGTTGATAAATATGATTTTATTTTATAACAAGACAAATATTATATTATATCATGACTACTTACTCTGAAAATTTCAAAATGGCTTATATTTTGACTAAACCAGTTAATCGGGGTATTCATATGAAGTTCATTATTTGACTTCTTATGTTAAACCAAAGATATTGGGTTATCTGTAAATTAATACAGGATTTTAAAAAATAAATAAAATATTTAATTAAGTAACATTTTTTCTGGACCAAAATACTCTTCATTCCTTTAGTACACTTTTATGCCAACGTTTTTGTTCATCTGAATAGATTTTCGATAAGAACTAGTGCTGAATTATTAAACAAATTAATTAGTGTAAACCATTTCTGATTTTTATCGACTTTCGATCGAAAACTTTTTTATTGATTATTTAAAAAAGGTCCTTAAAACCTATGGTTGACTAACGTTAAATGTCTTGATTGCGAACTCACCTACATACTTTCCAACAAGATCTTTAGTCTCGGCAAGAGTGATTTTTCAGCATTTTAAGGGTACAAAAATAAACAGTTGACGAATGAAGTGTCTTGGAGGACACTGCGTGAGAGACTGGATAATGGAATGATGGTAGGAAGAACGGAAATGAGAAAAATGAAATAGTAATAGTTCTCGATATGGTAGGAGAATGTGAAAGAGAAATACAGAGCAGATGTGGAATGGCTAGGAAGGAAATTCGCATCTTGCATCCGATTTTGTGGAGCAAGACCTTATTCCAAAAACGAATAGGAATAAAAATTAAATGAAAAATAAACATAATTCTGGGAATGACTGGCCCCTAAGAATAATTATAATACGCAATTACTGGTACAATTGCCTGACCCTATTACTTAAAAAAGGAGTTTTCTTTCAAAATATGTTCACTTCAGAAAGTTGTTAAAAAAGAGCAAAAAATCTTCACCAGTTCTCCTCTGCTGTTATACACATAATATATTTATATATTATATAAATTCTTAATTGATGTATGCCAAAGATAATAAAGTATACTAGTGCAACTCGCAAGATTTTATAAAAAAAAAAAAAAAAAAAAAAAAAAATTAAATTAGACACGTTCACATGTGAAAGAAAACTCCAATTTTTTTTTTTTTTTTTTTTAATTTATTATTTGAGAGAAGAATCGATGTATAATCGATTGGTTCCTCCGGACCAGAAAAAATCCGTGTTGCCGAAACAGAAAGGAAGGAGAAAAGGTAAGGTTTTACTGTTTTATTTATTGGTACTCTTTCTTTTTTAGGGTGTTGAATTGCATACTTATCATGCTAAACCACTTTTTTCCCTTATTTTCTTTTTGATACATAGTTCATTGTTTCTTCTTTGCGCTGTAGAAAACGTTTTTTTAAGATGTACAATAATACGTATAACGGAGATAATATTTGTTTTCATTTTAATTTTAATATTGTTTTAAAATTTTTAAACATCGTCGTTATCAATAAAATAAAAAAATTATCTGACCTCCAAAAAATATGATTTTTTGGTTTTAATTTAATAAATGTGACAGGACAATGAAATACGGTTCATACTCTTAAAATGTGTATAGGTTTGCAATGTCTCTTGTTAAATTGGAAATGTTGAAGAAGTGGGAAACGGGAAACTGTTTTCAATCTTTTCAGCATAAAGTTTTCAAGTAAACAATTTAGATTGCAGCTGTAGTTTTCTCTTCTTAAAAAACGTTGAACTATTTCTGCCCTTTGGAATAAAATAAAACCTACTGGATTCTTTAATTTAAATAAATCAAGGAGTTGAACAGATATTTCAATGCTCAATTGCATTTATCCCAAATATATTATGTAGATGAGGATGTCATATCTTTCTGCACGTGTTTGGTGAGTTTTCGCTACTCTTAATATTGGTAATTTGCGCTAAGCACTTCCGATGCTGTTTCAAATGTCCTCTACCAGCCCAATAATGTTCATCGTTAAATCGTATATCGTGTGTAGGGGAATGAAAGCAATACCCCTTTGATCCTTCCAAGATGTTTGTAGTTTTAAAACTGTTCAATCAACAATAAGCGACTTAGGTGAACTGTTATTGTCAAAGGTAATCCCATTTGTAATGGGATTATGGATACTCCACTCTCGTGGAGTAAACAACTGTATTTGTCAACAAATTATTTATTATTGTTTATAAGTGTGTTTTTTTAGAACGATTAGATAGGTTATCTAAACTTTGTGAGGCCTTATTAAAGAACACTAGATAAAGTGTAAATAAAAATTTCAAAAGCGGAAGAATATCACTTTTTTTTTCTTTTTTTTTTCCCAATGTCAAAAATAGCCAATCTTTTTTTTTTTTTTTTTTTTTTATTTCTCTTCCTCCTTAGTGTCTTTCAGCGTGGAGGTGCCTCTATCCAGCCAAACCAATCCTCCCTATCCCGAGCCAGCGCCCTCATGGCATTCCAGCCTTTGCCTCTCTTCTCTCCCACCTTGGAGATGTAGTCCATCCATTGAGTTCTGGTCTCCCTCTGGGAAGTTTTCCTGTTTGTCTGGCCTCAAAGTACTTTCTCGGGTCTCGGTCCTCATTCATCCTGCAGAGATGTCCGAACCATCTAAGTTGCCTCTTTTCAAGGGTATCATTTAGAGAGAAAACCCCTAGATCCTCTCTAGTCCTATCATTCCTGATCCGATCCCTTCTGGTTCGGCCCGCTACTTTCCGAGGTACCTCATTTCCGCTGCAGTAACTCTGCTCAGGTGCTTCCTTAATGGTACCCAGCTTTCACTTCCATATAGGAGAGTAGGCAGGTAAAAACTTTGAAGATATGTAACAACATTTTTCTCGACCTCCTTTTTCCCTATAACCTTGTTGCAGTGGTGGTAGTAGATTGAGTTTGCCTTCTTTATTCTATTGGATATCTCCTGGTCTACCTTACCATTCCTGTTTATCATTGTTGCTAGGTAAGTGTAGTCGTCTACCATTTCTAATGCTACACCCTTGCAAAATACCTCAACATATTCCTGTTCCCGACCAATTTGCATTATTTTACTCTTCTTGAAATAGCCAATCAAAAGAATAAAATCATATAGTTTTAAGTTTTGATATATGGAGAAGAAGATAATCAGGGATGCAGTCTAAGAGAAAAACAACGTTTAAGTAGAAATACTTTAATGCATGTCAACGTTCCGGCCTGCCATGCAGCATTCTTCAGCGCTATAATGAAGTAAATACTAGATGTGACAAAAATAACAAATTGAGAAACAGATGACAAATGCAATACAGAATGACATTGATAAAAAACTATACACAAAAAAGAACAGATATATAAATCACTAATAATACAAAACTGCAAGGTAAGGTTAAGGATAAGACAGGAATGATAAAGGGGAATATATATATACATATATACATATATATAGATATATAAAATAAAATTTAAGAGTAGTGAATAAAAGGATAATAAATGAAATATAAAAGAGGACAGAAGAAAATGTAACATAAATAAAAATATGGAAATATTGGACAGCGAAGGAAATATAAAGTAAAAGGTGATATAAGAAAATAAGGGGATAAGAAAATTGAATTCGAAATATATCTTTTCTTCATTCATCTTAACAGTCAACTATACTTTTATCACATTTTGATATAGTTATTTTTTGAGCTTTTATCTTACAATGAAGGTATTGATGATACTTTGAATTGAAAAGGGTAATAAAAAAATAATTAACTGAAAAAACACCACTATTAATATTAGCATCACTACCTTAGTGCCGCCACACAGAGAGATGAAGTTTGTTTTACAAGAATAAAAAGAACGACGTGAGTTGCGGTCGAAGATTTTCGTTCCTTCCAATTCGTCGGAATCGAATAGGAAGTAAATTTTATAAAAGTTAATTGCTAGCATTCAACATTCCCTCTTTCTCCAAAAATCGAATTTATTTCATTATTCTATACCTATACTACACTTTATTTAAGTATATATTTTATGTGAGAATACTATGTCATTCTGAGAAATTTCTTTTCTTATATTTCGATCCTTATCGACGCCGATAAAAATAAATCAATTAATACAATTACTGGTCGGGATTCCAAAATAAAATATGTGGTTATATAATAAATGACTTCTAAAATGCAATTTTGCACGTGAAAATCATCGAATACTTCAGACAAATCTACTTAACGATAAATGTACTAACTGATATTAGTAAAAAAGATTGGAAAATAATATAAAAAATACATCATAAAAATAACAAAATAAATGTTTATAAATATTGTAATATGAGCCATTTCACCTTTATATTTGAAAGATTTATTGAATTAATTTTTAAATATTCAGATAAATAAAAATATGGTGGTTAATCAGGTGATATTTATTTATTTATTTATGAGGTCTACAAATAAGACTATAGCGCCAATATTCTTCAACGGCGTATTCCTCATCTAAGTGGAAGCATTGGCAATATTTCTTATTCTCAAGAGCCTCTCTGTTACAGTAAACATTATCAGTGCCAGTGTTATCAATAATTGTGGTTTATCTCAACGCTACTTAAGTAAAAAAATTTAAAAAATCACATACCAGTTTTAGACCTTCAATAAGCAATACATTTTATTTTCAATGAATTGATGGGGATCAAATTCCCATTAATCAGATAATTTCATTAAACAAATGTTAGAGATAATAAAGTAAATAACGAAACATCAAAGGTTATAGGGGGTCACCTGTGGTGTAGTGGTTAGCATAGCAACCTACTAAACCCAAGATCGCGGGTTCGCAGCCCGGCAGATGACCTTAGGATTTTTTAAAGGGAGTAAAAAATCCTTAGCTATGCCGTCCTTCGGAAGGGACGTAAAATGGGGGTCCCGAGCCTGTGCGATGTCAGGTACTCGTTAAAGATCCCTATCCTAATTATACCTGGATAGGCAAAATTTAGGACTCCCACCGTAGCATCGTCCGATTAGCCTTAGCAGCATAAAGTGACGTTAAACGAAATAAACAAACAAACAATCAAAGGTTATATCATCTTTTATCGTTCTCAATATTAATCAAATTAATTATGTTACCATCGTCGAATGATTCGTTTGCTTTTTTGTCATATCAATCACTATAATTAAAAATTTTATTTTATTTTTTTTAATTTTTAATAACAACAAGATTGTTATTTTAGATATGTGAAAGGACAGACACGGTGTAATAACACCATGAAGAAATAACTGTTAAAGTCTGAGGATGGGACAAAAGTCCCGAAACATGTAACTTAATTGAGGAATAATAAAGAGGAGTTATGCCAAAATAAGTGTGAAATTTCTATAATTGTTGGCTCCTTAATTGAAGAATTGAAAATTTAAATCATTTGAAATAAATTACTTCTTTCATGAACTTTTTTTTTTCTTCTTCTTCGGCTATACAAATTTTTAATTTGAGTATAGTTTGCATCTTGTCACAATGTGTTTTAGTGTCATTATGTGTTTTAGTGGTATACTAATCATCCCAGAGATTAATGGTTCTAGACATCTCATCGGGTAACCGTCAATTCTGAGCGTTAATTATTAAATTTATCTTTTCTTGATTTTCTTTCCTGCTTAATTTCTTATTATTCCAATATATATATATATATATATATATATATATATATATATATATATATATATATATATATTGTTTAGTAAGGTTCTTTAGGTTGAGTCAATAAATAAAAACAACTATTTTGGCGACGTTTCGAGACTATATTGTTCTCATAATCACGCCAATGTTAGTGGATATGGGATGGTTACTAGTGGATATCATTCCATATCCACTAGTAACATTGGTATGATTATGAGAACAATATAGTCTCGAAACGTCGCCAAAATAGTTGTCTTTATTTATTGACTCAACCTCAAGAACCTTACTAAATATTTAATAGTAACAGTCAAAAAATTTATCCATATAAATATGTATTGTTTTTATTTTTATTTCATATCCATTTCTCTCCATCTCGCGAGTTTTGCTTCTATCAGTCGTCTTCGGAAATGTAGCAAAGTGAGAGCACCCACATTAGTATTATTTCTCCCCCCCCTCATCGATTTATAAGGCCATGGTTAATGCCATAAATGACCTTCTTGAAAAGGTCTTTTGTGTCTCAGGAATTTGTTTACAATACGCCTTTGTAAGTCTCTAAAAAAATATTAATGGCAGGTTGAATTTCAGGCGGTCATCCTTTGCTACTACTTCACTAACAACTTCAGATACTTTTATCTCAATACTCATAAATTACACTTTTTCTAATAAATGTATATAACATCATTTATTTTAAAACTTTAAAAACTATTCTAAAATATTTCCAAGGGAGGATACAATTAAAAAAATTTTCTAGTACTTGCAGAAAGATGGACAGGAATAGAAAACTGAATTTAAAGCATACCCGGATATCTATAGCTATTTTGTGTAGATACGAAAGCAAATATCGTCCCTACAGCTGTAAAGTATCGAATGAGAAAAAAAAAACGCATTTTTTTTATTACTTTATCAATTTAGGAATGATATACGTTTTAAAAAATTATCTAATCTGAATTCACTCTGTAAAGGGAAGGAATAACCCTGTCAAAGTGTCGATTATACAAACTATTTGATTATGTCAAATTAATGTAACAAATCACTAAATATTAAATGCAAAAATTGCGTATTTTCAGATTCGATACTTTGTAGTTGTAGGGACGATAAATAAAATATTGTAATTAAAATCATCTAAAAAAAACCTTCAACTCTTTATTACATTTATAATCCAATTCTGTTTTTATTAACTATTGTTTAAAATTTTAACCAGCTTATCCGTCAAGATTAAATAATATTATAGGCATTTCTAATACATATGATGATTTAATGCAAATATTCTCCGTTTCAAAGTGCTTATGTTTTAAATTTTTATTGTATATTTTTAGAATTGATGAATGTTAAACATGTTCCGATAGAAGTGACAAACAATTCATCAATCCTAATGTTTTTTTCAGAAGTTTATTTATTTATATGTAATAATTGACTTATAACTAATTGAGCTCAATTCAATAAGTCGGAGTTGGAAATATTTATTAACTGATGAATTCGAAATTTTATCATAAAATCCTACACTAACAATAAATAGAAGAATAAATATTTATTTGATATTGAAATTAAAAGATATGTACCACATGTAAGTTAAGGCAGCTGTGAAAACAAGTAACAATTAAAATATAAAATTAAAATTTTTATCTAAATATGAATCGAGGTTTATATTTAGAAACATAAATTAAAAAAACTGCCGTAGAAAAAGTTTGTCAAGCCAAGCTATGCGAAGGAAATATTTATCAAACTTACGACTGAAAAGCAAACGCAGACCTGAAAACATTCAAGGAGATAAGTAAAAATAAAAAATTAAAAAATTAAAAATAAATAAATAAATAAATAAAAAATAAATTAAAAAAAAAAAAATTAAATAAAAAAATTAGTCACAGCCAAAATATTTTTTAATCATCTTCTTATTGGTATTGATAGCATGGATAGGTCATGTGCATGAATGACCCGTAGATATTTGATATCACGAGTTTTTTGTGTTATCATGCATTGATACCATGCAGATATCTTTATTTTAGAGTCATTGAATTAAATGTCCTCCCAAGGAGATATTAAGCCAAGGATAGTAGAATATTTGGGATAATAAACCTCCAAAAAAATAAAATTTAAAAAATAAATTAAAAAAAATCCATGAAGAGATTAAGCAGCGTTTATAGATAGTAGAATATTTTTACAAATTTTATATATTTATTAGGTTAAAAGTTAAGAGTTTTGAACTTTTTTTTTATATTGACATGTGCTGATGACCGGTAAGTTTCACGCCTATAAACCACAAAAAACTACCGATCCATAACAATTTCTCGTATTTAATCAATCAAACAAGTTCTTTACAGAATACATCAATATAATACACTGACCGGAGAAAAATTCCACCAAAAGTGATACTCCAATATTAACATATTTCGCTCCTGTCTGGAGCTATACCTGTGATTCTACAGAACTACAGAAGTTAGAAGTCCAAAATAGAGGTGATAAAATTGGAAGAGAATAATTAAAAACTATTCAAATTCACACTAGAATTTAATATTTGTTATTTTGCCTTTAGTTAAAAAGTACAGACACAAAAATTATTTTCCCTTACACCAATTAACGTTGACCCCATCATACGGGAAATATGGGATTACGGCAAGACATGACTGAAAACACAGAACCAAAAAAGTACCAAACATATATTAATTGTCATAACATGACGTATAATCGATTTATATAAACAAATGTGTTGATTATATTTTATTTCAACTAAATATTCATGTATTTTAATTTGTTTATTTTAATTTAGGTATGTATTTTTATTGTAGGTACATTTTTATTTCCTAGAGGCTTACTCAATTATTTTTTCATAGTGCTGGTATATTTCTTAACATGACTCCAGAATATTATATATATATATATATATATATATATATATATATATATATATATATATATATATATATATATATTTATATTTTTTTTGTTTTTAATCTCGATAAAAAATAAGTAACGGTGGCCTTATGAGCTTGGTTAAAATATAGCAGTGAGGGATGTTCAATTACATTCTATGTCAAATAAACCAATGGCAAGACTTCATATATTCTTATAATTTTTGATTTAATAATTGTAGAATTTTTTGAAAAGTCCCAAATCTTAGTTATCTTAGGTATTACGTTTTGAGTTATGGAAGGACAAAAACGTGAAACATCAAGATTTTGACCTTGCTCGAAAAGATGTTATCTCAAAAACTAAACAGGCTAAAAAAAAAAAAAAAAAAAAAAAAAAAATCGGTGTTATTCTCTTCTGCTTTTAAAATTCTTTAATCTATACTATTATATAAAAAGACAAGCCATTTAAGCAAGTAAATTTCAATAAATACATAACAAAATAAAATAGTTTATTGAATTTTTTCATTATGAGTTTTTTATCAATATTCATCACGTTTTATTTTTCTCTTTACTTTTTTGTGAATTTTATTTATATCATTTCTATATTTTTATTATTATTGTTTTTATATATACTATTATATAAAAGAACAAGTCATTTTTTGTTTGTGATCACGAACCACAAAAACTACAGAACTGATCCGTGCCCAATTTTAACCACATCATCTTCATAGTTCCAGGAAGGTTTAGCGATAATTAAATCTACAGATTTCCAATTAATTCGTTGCAGCAAAAACGATAATACGTATATAACAGTGATGTTTGAAAAATTACCGATGGATGGCGCGTGCCATTCTACAAGAGAGGTTACAAATACATGGTGTTATATAGAGCTTGAAATATTAATAAAATTTACTTATTTTCAATTAAATTATTAGAAAATATTTAAATATTTGGTGCGAAACGTGGATTCCAATAAACTTTAAAAATCGACCGATATAAGGTGAGCACCATTCATTAATAGAGTTTAAATCATAAAACTGCTAAACTCATCTGTAACAAAATTTAACCACATTATTTTCTTACAAGGGGACGTTTGCAGTTGTAACACAGATTTGAATGCCGATTTTTGAGTGGGTGGTAGGGATCTATAATAGTGCAAAACTAGAGTTATAGCCGCCAATGGGCATTAGTTAAATTAAATATGAAAATCACGTTTTATTTTTTTTTCTCAGCTCTCTGTCAAGATAGAGAAATGATTCTTTCACGTTTAATTGCAGTTATGTATGCTATTAGATATAAAAATACTTTTGTTATACTCAAGACACACAATCCGGCTTAGGGCTTAGGGTGCTCAAAAATGACAAAATTCCAAGGAAATCCGCTGTAAATCAGTGGAAACTTTTTTTCACGAACAACTGACCTCAAATATCGATTTAATGCACCATAAAACCCTTCTATGTGAAATTTTATCAAAATAAAAAAATATTGATTTTTTACCCCTTCCGAGGAGGTTAAAATTTTGAAGTTGAAATTTCATCAACTTTTTCTACCAGCCATAACAACTTCTGTGTTCAATTGATTAAAACAATAATAGTATCCCTGGAATAAGCATACATTCTGCTTTTTATCCATGCGTATAACATTGGATTTACTCCCGATTTTAGTGGACAAAACTGATGTGAATGAAAAAAATCCAAGGTCAGCTATAACTTGAGATATTTCAATGAGGGAAGTCCTGCGACCTCCGGATTTGGGCTAAACTATGCAGTTTTAAGGCTTCTAGATGGCCTTAAAATTTTGTCTTAATCGGTTGCGAAATATGTGAGATAGCTCAAATTATTTTAAAAAATTCAGAAATTGACAACCCCTTGCCTTCTTAAATCCTACAAAAAGTATTTTTAAATCTAAAAGCATGCATAACTACAATTAAACATGAAAGAATCATTTCTCTATCTCGACTGAGAGCTGAGAAAAAAAATAAAACGTGATTTTCATATTTTATTTTTTTTCTCGGCTGCTAATGCCCATTGGCGGCTATAACTCTAGTTTTGCACTATTATTGGTCCCTATTACGTACACAAAAATCGGCATTAAAATCTGTGAGTTACAACTGCAAACGTCCCCTTGTTAGTAATAGAGTAATAGGAAGGTTTATCAATAATATAAATTTAAATGTAGAATGTTGAGTGCAAGAAAACAAGTTTGCAACACTGACATATACTTCAATGTTAAAAATTAAAATCTAACCAGATTAAATCAATAAAATTTTTATTTAATTAAAATGTCGATCCTTTGCTATTTTATATCATTTGTAAAAATATGATTTATGGGCTTTTAGTTGTAACCACTTATAATGTAGTCTATTGTAGTTTCGTCATAGTCTCAGTCCAACTTGATAACCAACTCATACATTGATCGATACACCTAATCAATGCAATTTTATAGAGGTTAAAAATTACTCCTATGCGTGAAAATGTCGTTGAAAAAATAATACTCAATTACACACTTTAATACAAGATTTTTATCGTAAACAAATAAAACTTCAATTATTAGTCAAATTAGTCAAATTTCGAAGTTCTTTACTTATGAGAAAGGGTGACTTTAATATACACGAGATAATGAACTTTTCTTATTAATCCCTTACAAAATAAATGCACTAAATAAAAAACATTGAAAATCTTAAAAGATTCTCTTCCGTTATGATTTGAAAAGAATATATGTATATTAGGGATGTGCCGATTCCAAAAGTCGATTCTTGGTTCCATCGATTCTTGAGGAATCAGTATCGAGAATCGATGATCCGAACTCGATTCTTAGAAACCGATCTATACCTTTGACGTTGGCAATAATTTTTCTATATCTAATTATATTATTGTAATACATCAATATTCTCCCAATTACTAAGCCTTCTTTGCACAGAATCAAAAACTGCATGCTAAACTTAAGTTTGTTCAAGATATAAATTTGTTATTGGAAAATGAAGAAATAAGATTACTATCCCCAATCAATGAATTAATGCCTCTCAGACAATAACACCATTTAGTATATATTTTTGTTATTGTTATTTTTGTCCATGAATAAAGATTATTTTTCATTTTATAACGAGTAAATACCAGTTTTCGAACTCTAATACTTAATTAAAACAAATCTACTACAACTTCAATATTTAGTGAAAGAGTTTGGTAACATTTTCCATTCCTTGATCAATAAATGAAACCTTGGAATGTTTATCTTCGTAAATAAGAATTTTTGAATTGAATCATATAATTGTACATTTTTTGAATTATGTTTCATAACATATATTATATGCTATGGATAATTAATGCTACAAGCGGTTTACTAATATATTTCTTGAACTAATATTTTGAAATAAAAATTTATTTTTAAAACTAGGTATTGGCACCGACACATCACTGATGTATATAAATATTGGATGTATAATCAACTGTACCTATGCTAAGTTCAATCGTGGAACAATGGGTTCCAATTTAAAAATTGTAATTATTCAGTAGAATAAGCTAACTTGGTACTTTAGTATAAGGAAATCCAGGTAAAACATATAGTAGTTTTCCTCAATTGCTTTGTATGTTATCTAGAGCTAAATCTAAATTTTAACTTCATCACCTCCAAAGATACCAAGAATAATGTACTTTCAAAAATCTACTTTATGTCGTTGTTTGCTACCAAATAATAATATCGTAATAAATAAAAATCTTTGAAAAACAAAACAAATTACAAAGGTATAAAAATATTAAATAAAAATCTGATTATGAATACAATAAAATTGAGAGAAATACGATAATTATTGATATTTTACGGCTTTGTTATCCTCCAGCCAGAGTAAATATTTACGTAGAAAGTTCAACATTTTACATTAAATTATATAAATAAATTGTCATAGAGAGAGAAAAAAAAAATTTATAAATTTACTTATAAGTGTTGCACTTACCACATTCTTCTCCAGCCATACCACCCCGACAGACACTAACAACACAAACAGTGCCAACAGCCTCATAACTAACTGGTCAGCTGTAGATAGCCCCGCGTTTTATAGTGACCTATTATCTAATAGATACGTCCAGTAGTCGGGGTCACTCAGAGTGGTCTGACTGTGGCCAGTCTACAAAACCTAGTTTTACAATATACAATAATTGTATTTTAAATTCAAAATTATCCGTATGCAAATACAATCGAAAAAGAGGAATTTTCCTATGTCTACATAGGAGATTCCTCTATCAGGATTCCTCTATTCCTACAATAAGGAGATTGTAAAACAAATAAAAATCAACATACCACCTAATTATATTTTGCTGTAAAAAAAAAAATTATTAATTTCATCACTGCTGCTACTTTCAATTTTTCTATCATAGACCATGATAATTTCTACTATTTCTGTAGAGCAGCTAAAACATTTTTTGAATAACATTTTCGCACTTTTTACTGGATCAGACGATCTTTAAAAATTGTCAAAAATATTCCTCTATACTTTTTGAATTCCTTGTGACAACATTCTTGGTATTTTATTTAATGATTAATATGTACTTAAAAGTGCCGAGAAAGTTTTTAACTTTTCATTTTAATGTTTTGTTTTTTTTCAATTTCTTATCAATTAGAGACAAATTATATAAGATAGACCGAAACCGTATAAAGAATAATCGTACTAATATATATATATATATATTTTTAGGAATCATATCTTAAATTTATTTGTTGTGTACTGTGACAATCAAACCAATATACTACTACCTAACAGGATCTTACATAGATTAGGCACTGTTTACATGATTTGTTTACTTTGAGATAAATTTATATTAATATTGTCTACTATACCAGAATATTAGTCTGATTTTAGAATTGAATAACAAATATTTTCCACCGATCTTTTAATTTTTTCCTTCTATATTGTAATAAAATCGTCCATAGTATGTATGTTCTAGTTTAACTGTATTCTCGTTACAGTCAGAAATACAGAAAGGCATTGTGTTTTAAATAATTTTCTCTTTATTAATATCTTTTCAATTTTCAGGTTAGAAAAAGTAGATAGTAAAAGCAGTTTTTACTTTAAATTTTTTTATCAGAGGAGTACAAATTTTTATAAACCTATATAAATAGCATATAAAGATATGCATGCAAACATATATGTATGTATATAATATAATAATTACAATAATAGGTAAATAGCAGGTAGCAGAAAATATTGTTGGTGTTTTTTTTAATAAATATAATAACAATAATAAAATACATTAATTACTCTTCTAACCGTTTCTGTATTCTGTGATTGAAGGTTTATTTTTATTTGATTTAGGTATATCAACCATTTTTCTCCACATTACAAGAATACAAAAAATCAAATAAATATAACAAACAAAAATTCATTAACAATATTTGCAGACACCACATCGTTAACATAAAAAAGGGGAAATAATGAGTTGCAGCACTTAGAAGTTCGAGGACCACGTTAAAGCAGTCATATCTACAAGTCTACTAGAAGCAGCTGTACCATGGCAACCTTTGAGTATCTGCTCCGTGTTTCAGTTATCCAGATCAAAAGGTAGAATCAATCGATTTTCTGGCCAGTATTAAAATAAATAATAATCACTTCATCATATATGAGTGGTTTAGATGCAAAGGGGTACAAGTGACAAAACCTCATTGTAGAGTTACAGCCAATCAAAGTATCGTTTTGCCACAAACACTTTCAGGATTTTCGGTAAGTAGTTAGATTTCTTCTCTATAGATGGCATCACCTAACGGGATATTCGCTTGTATCTCTTTGCCAAAGAATTATTTGTAACTTTAAGCTTCACAATATGAACTTATTCCATTTTTTCAAAATTTGCCACTTGTACCCCTTTTCATCTAAACCACTTTTATAGTACACCTACATCAGCCCAAACTAGAGACCTTTCAAACCAGATCCTTTCACAGTAAGCTTCATAACCACTCAAATCCACTAGTTTCCCAACTTGCTTCCCAATCAATTCCCGATAATCCTCCAAGGCGTCTTAAAAGAAGATGGCCTAGAGATCTACTGTAGATTTTTTATTGATATGCTACTGATGAGTAGTTTATTTAAAGTTTTGCCATATTGTTGTAATCATTATTAAAACATTTATTTGATGTATATATTTGTACAATTGTAAATATCAATAAATTGATTTATAAAAAAAAAAAATTATACACTTATTTATCTACTTTAATCCATATGGATATACGCCACACAAACATAGGATTACGAAAAATTAGCACCTAAAAAAATGCAAATATTTTAATCAGAAGGACTAATCACGAAATCAAAAAGCACACAATTCCCTCTGATTTACATGTACCCACCGGAAAATAACATATACACAACCTTTATAAACATTAATAACAGACTCTATGGACTTTATAACATACTCATTATTGGCATAGTTACCACTGACATGCCCAAAAATACTCTCAGAAGTTTTTACAGAAGATGAATGAGAGATCTGCTAAAATATTTACTTTATTTTATTATGATCCATGCTATAAGGAAATACTGTTAAATACGATTCTACCTATGTCTCTATGTCTATAAGACCAGGTACTACATGTATTGTCAGCAAATTCCCTTATCTTTGTATTTACAACAGGAGTGAATAAAGAAATGAAAGTGAAAAAAATAAATAAATGGCTTTGTATAAAAATTCTGAATTCTATGCCCAATGTATATTTATTACTCATGAAAATAATGCAAGAATTTACTGGTTCATTATGAAAGCAAAATGTGAAATGATAGACTATTGAAAAATTATTATAAAAGAAACTCTCTATGTAATCAAACCATTTTTTCAATATTCTAATGCAAAATCTACATTTTAAAATATTCAAAATTTATAATTTGTAAGTATGATAAAATTTAACTTGGCTTAAAATGTATGTATGATTTGACACAGTTAAATAGCATTTTTATAATTTGAAATAAACGAAACCAACGAAAAAAAAGATTCTACAAACGGCAATTTGTTTGCGTGGCTTTTCGATTCCTGCGTTTCGACTGACTGCGAACAAATTAACGCACCCTGTTTGTGAAAGCTATCTATCAGTCCAGACCAAGTAACATACGGCTCAGCGAGAAGAAAAAAATAATTAAATTATGTTTAAATTGATGGCATGGGGACCATCCACGGGCACACCCAGCCTCCGTAAACTGGGACTCTTAATTGGGAAAAAAAAACTGGGCGTTCGACAATGATCCTGTCCGAATCACGTCCTTGCGCACCGTTAGCCGTGAAACGGAAAATCTTCAGCAAGTACTGAGCCACTCACATTTTCATTGGATATTGATTTAATTCATTTTTATTAATTTATAGACGTGTAACTATTATTATAGTGATGTCTCAGTACCAAAATTCTTTGACTCTCGACAATTACAGAAAATGATGCACATAGGTGTTAAAAAAAACTAAACTTTTCAGACGTTTTTGCGTTTGCAATAAGCAGGACGTTAAAGCAATCACAAAAAATTGCTAGAAAGTTGCAGACGAGCTCAAACACTTAAACATTGATGGTAACCAAGATAAAACTAAAAGTATTGTAGTTGGTATGCGAAAGCATAGAAACACATTGAAAATTTCAAAATAGATATGAAAAAAGTAAGTGAATTTTAAAAATATAAGAAGAGAAAAACAGTATTAAAAAAAAAAAAAAAAAAAAAAATTAAATAAATAATTTTTTTTTTAATTAGATAAAAAACAGACGAAGATACAATATGAGTGGATATAGTTAGTAAAGAAATACATTAAGTATAACAATTAAGTAGTACATTGCAATAAAGGAATGAGCAAGATTTAGGCATAAATAGTATTATAACATTAAAAGTACATTAAGTGGTAAAAATCAATCTGTTTTGCATTCATTTTTGAAGTCTCGAGGCTACATATTCATCAAGTAACCAAAAACAACTATTCAAAAATCTAATTATATTCACTCTGATGCCTTGGTCAATCAAATTTCAGATTTTTTACAAGTAATGGATATAATATAATTTTTATTTTTACATTGTATACAATCTTGGCAATGAATTAGGAACTGTCCCAATGCCATAGGAATTTCTTAATTCTTGTAAATTGGGTAACATTTTTTATAATATATATTTCGGTAATGTTATTTGACATAGATATGTCTTTTTGGTGAGAGTCTACAGTTTTCTTGTGTAACGTTTTTTTCACCGTCAATATAGTAACATTTTGACATGCTCTAGTTTTGATGGTGCTGCTCTAACCGAAAAATTCGAATCCTTATCAGAAGCAGTAGATATTTAAAAAAAACATTAGATCATAGCTAGAAATATCCAAGGTCTATTGCTTTTCTCGATCACGTAGAAAATAAGTTTTTTTTTTTTTTAATTTTAATTTTTACTTTTATTTTATTACTCTTTTAATAAATCTGATACGTTTCATATTAAATAAAACTTAATGTTAAATCATATTCCATTAATCCCTGTTGAACAGATCCGCTACCTTGGACTCCACTTGGACAAACGTCTTACTTGGAATCCACATACGAGTACAAGACTAAAACGACAAGAAACTGCTCGTCGCTACAGACTACTTCAACATTTACTAGACAAACGATCAAAGCTCCCAATTAATTACAAAAGACTCATTTACATGATTGTGATTAAACCTATTTGGACGTACGGAGTTGAGCTTTGGGGCTCTACTAAACCATCCAATTCATCTCGTATCCAATCCTTACAATCCAAAATCCTTCGAAAAATCCTCAATGCTCCTTACTTTGTGACCAATAAACTTACCCAAAAATATCTTAATGTTCCTTATGTTGCTGATATAGCCCACAGGAGATACCTATCCTTCCGTAGTAAGCTCCATAACCACTCCAATCCACTAGTCTCCCAATTTGCTTCCCACTCCATTCCCGATAATCCTCCGAGGCGTCTGAAAAGAAGATGGCCTAGAGGCCTTTTAGTGTAGATTTTTATTGAAGTGCTACTACTGAGTTGTTCTTCACAAGTTATATACATGCCATTGTATTCTCTATCAACACATTTACTTGATGTATATGTTTTTGTACAGTTGTAAATATCAATAAACGAGAAAAAAAAAAAAAAAAATGTTAAACTATTTGGGAACTTAAACTCTTGTAAAAGAATGAAAAATTCAGCCGAGAAAATGAAAATAAAATTAGGCACTGTTCGACTCATTCACCAACTATTACATATACACTGAAAGAAAAAAAAAATGAAAAGACCGGTTAATCCAAAAGAGGTTCAACTGTACATTCAACTATAATATTTTTAAAAACGATAAATATTATGCAACCCGCTTTTGATTAAGTTGTACAATCTGTTATTTTTATGTAATGGAAAGTGTTATCTCGCTTCTAGATAGCAGGATAGTACAAAGGGTCATAAGGACCACCAGCTGAGACGAGAAACTTTAGTTCTTTAAACTTAATTAAGATCCCTTTGAAGATATCTCTAATAATTATAAAATAATATCCTATGTTTTCCTTCTTAGAATTCGCAAATCAATTATGCTCCTTTTAATTTCTTACCGTCTTGATTTCCACTTATTCCGAAGATCATGTTCCATTTAGTAACTAGTTCCTTTTATTGACTGTTCTGAATAATGGCTTTGAAGGAGCTTCAGTGCAGTCACCCCTTCAGAGAACTTCGTCGCCAACCCTTCGCCGAACACCACTTAGCCACTTCTATGTTTAATTATGTATATTTATTTTACTTTACTACGATCAATTTGTTCCCAATGTTTTACGCTCTAGTAAATCCAGAGGACAAAGCGTTCCAGTTATTTTACAAAAAGATTTTTCTCTTCAAAACTTCAGACTATTTTAATCATAGTCTATTAAACTCAAGGGAGTAGTTACTTATTTTATTAAGATTTTTTTTTTCTGATTGAATAGACAAACATGACACATATATTCTTTCTCATTCAATATTGTATTGTTTTATTTAATGCTTTTGTTTTATTTTAATATTATTTTATTAACATATTTTGCGTTGAATATCACATAATAATACTTTATTCACATACATATGGTACAACTAAAAATTAATATAAGTATACATGCTTTATATGATCGGTATAATTTTATTCAGTAATGAAATGTTTTACATCTACGAAAACCCATAAAAAAAAAAAATAATAATCACTTCTATGTACTGTAATATTTCTATATAATTTCAAAATGTTTATTTTGAATGGCACATAACATTCAGATAGAGTATCTAAAAAAATACATTATTTGTTATGTTAGTATATAAAATATCTGAGAGATATTTTCTCGGTCTATTACAAATATAGGTACCGGTCTAGAAGCCAGCCACCAACCACTATGCCCGCCCAGAATACCATTTATCGATTCAAACCTTCTTTCGATTTATTTCGGTGTTTTAGTAACTACTTTTTGGGGGGAAAGGTTATTCTCCTTCATTTACGGAGAAACTCTAAATCACTGTTTAAAGTAATATTAACTTCTGTTTACCTTCTAATATTAAAATGAGAAATAAGAAAATAATGAAATGAAAATAAGAAAATATCAAAATATAAGACACAAAATCAATTATGAATTAATATTATTTTAAATCAGAATTAACATAATGCTAAACCACTAGTAATGTTAATTCCTGATAAACTTTCTGATGTCAGGGAAGTGTAATAACAAATTATAAATATACAAAAGACAGAATCCTTAAGTATTTATTTGACATAACTCCTATTTATTTAACATTTGTAGCTACATGTTTCGGAGAAAATGCTATATCATCAGGCTTTTTACAATTTTTAAAAATACATTAATCTATAACATTACACCATCATCATTTACCTCTTAATCTGTGATTATTTTTACATTGTCTATTCTCCATTATATAATATAGGACAGAATCCTTTAAAAGTTATGATGTTAATTTCTGCTATATGTTCTGAAGGGAAGTGGAAATAAGAAAATATGAAACCTATGATATACTTTCTCACATTTATTTTTAGATCGATATGTTTTATTGAATTAATTATACAATCTGCCTCACTTTAGGCTAATAAGTAATATGGTTGACAAAGAATCCATTCACAAAATATGTGTACTGTAAGTTTAAGTTATCACTTAAATTGATACAACAAATAAAAATATATATAAAACACCAAATCCATGTACAAATTAATGTTCTTAAGTTTAATAACACTTTTACACATTAGATAAGAGGAAATAGGAAAACATGAATTGATAAAACACTTAATCCTTTATAAAACTCATGTTGTTAACTTCTGTTTCACTTATTTACATTTAAGAAGACTAAATATCAATATAACACACTAAAGAACACAATCCAAGTTGAAACTGTAGAAGTGATTGTTTACATGTGAGTTTATAGGAATGGCCTATCGACAAAATCTAAGCTCGAAGTGAAGCGTAAGGATCGAACTGGTCGGTGTAGCGCGGGTCAAGCCAGTTTGGTGGTGGCTGGCTTCTTTACCGGTACCAAAATATAGATATATATTTATTTTTTTAAACATTTATTTAGTAATTATTACAATCTGCCACGAATGTGGGCAATAAGGTATATAGATGGCTTCATGATTAAATTCATTCATTATGTGCTATAAGAGAATTAAAAAAAAAAAAAAATAAATAAATAAAAACATAACAGAAAAGAACTATGCTTTACATAAGCAATATACAATATAGAATACACATACAAGTGAAATATATGAATATATATATGTTTAGTAAGGTTCCATTTCCGAAGACGACTGATAGGAGCAAAACTCGCGAAAAGGAGAGAAATGGATATGAAATAAAAATAAAAACAATATATATATATATATATATATATATATATATATATATATATATATATATAATGTTTAGTAAAGTTCTTGAGGTTCAGTCAATTTTGTCAACTATTTTGGCGACGTTTCGAGACTATATTGTTCTCATAATCATGCCAATGTTACTAGAGGATATCATTAGACTCATAGACTTATAGACTCAGTCTATTCATATCCACTAGTAATATTGTCATGATTATGAACACAATATAGTCTCGAAACGTCACCAAAATAGTTGTTTTTTATTTATTGACCGAGCCTCAAGAACCTTACTAAGCATTTAATAGTAACAGTCAAAAAATTTATCCATATATATATATATATATATATATATATATATATATATATATATATATATATATATATATATATATATGGATAAATTAAATAAATAAAAAAAATTTAAATAAATAAATAATTAAATAAATTAAATAAAATGGATATATATATATATATATATATATATATATATATATATATATATATATATATATATATATATATAAAACCAAATAATAATAAAAAAAACCAAATTAAATTAAAAGTTAAAACTGCAATAGTACTTTTAGATGATATATAGTAAAAAAAACTTCTAAAGTTAGTATATATATAATAAAAATAAAAATATTCCAAAACTATTTCATTTTTAATACTTAAATTAAATCATTAAAAATATAATGTGCATAATCACAACTCGATTTATTATAATATTTAAATAATTTCACTATTACAACAAACCTTAAATAGCTAACATAATATTTTATTTAAAAATTATACTCATTTAACAATTTAACCTCTTTAGTCCCATTAATTATTTTTTTTAATGTATTAGTTCGACAAAACAAAACTGTTAATTGTTCACTGTTAAAAAATAAATGAAATTAATTAGTGAATTAATAAAATATTGAGCGTGAGATTTATCTTTATTGAAATTTTTTTTTTTCAATATTTATTTATTTTGTTAAATATTGGAACCTTAGGTTAGCCCATATCACATAACATTATATGTAATAACAAACTTATTATATATATAAAAACTTAATTATGAAATGAAATGAAAAAAAATAATCTTTTTTCAGGGAAATACGTTAGTAGTAGATGATTATTTTGTGTGTGAATCATTTGAGGGAAGATTTATTGTAATTATAGCTTTCTCAGATAACGGGATATTTTTAATTGATTATTTTTTCAAAGTATGTTTTACTTTGAACACAGACGTAATGTTTGATTAGTTTAAGATTAAGATCGCGCAGCAAAGTTGATATTTTTGTATGTTGAGGGTAATCATAGATGATCCTCAAACACAAGTTTTAAATTCTTTCCACGCAGGTGAAGCATACGTAATCTGAGCTTGAATAACTGCTTTCTATAATATAAGTTTGTATAGCGGACTTAATTTTGTTAACTATGTATTGATATTGAAATACAAACTGTTAGGTTCAAGTAAATTTGAAGAGAATAATTACAATGGCATGTAAAGAACTACTTACTGGTCACTTAGCCATCTTTTTTTTAGACGCCACGGAGAATTATCGAAAATTGAGTGTGATGCAAGTTGGGAGACTAGTGGATTCGAGTGGGTATGGAGTTCACTATTAAATGATAGGTATCTGGTTTGTGCCAAATCAGAAACATTGTGCCTTTAAATCATTTTTTGGGAAACAGTATTTTGGAACATTAAAATCTTTATAGATCAAAGTATGTAAATTTTTGGGACATTACTAAGGATGTTGGGTTGAGTATTTCTTGTTTTTTTTTACGGAGGATATATTTTTTGGATGACAAAGAAGTGGTAATGATTTGAGCTATACCATTGTTTTAAAGATATTTAAATTAAGATGAATGTTTTTTTATCAAACAGATAATTAACCAATCACAAAAGCCTATTAGTAATTTATGTTATGTATACATAATTCCGTACTACTTTTTATAAATATTGTTATTTCCAGGGTTTGTTAATGTAGAAATAGCCAAGAAACTTCGCCCAAATCGTAATGAATAATTATTATAAAAGAGGTACAGTTGCTTAATTTTTCATTTCTATAATTATTTCCTAAAATTTTAATTACAAATACTTTTTAAATTCTAAAGAAAAGCTAGTCGTCCTGGTTGTAATTCAGAAGACACTAATTGCCTGGAATAAGGAACGAACTTCATTTAAGTTTCAGACCGTTTGTCATATTCAAGCCAGGATGTCGAGTAGTTTGTAAGTTCATAATTTTATTTTATTTGAAACTGCCTGTCAAAAATGAAAAACTGCTGAAATAAAAAAACAAAAACAAATATCTTATAAAAATATGTTGTATATTATGTAGAGTGTTTTATATGCACTATATCTAGGAAAATAAACAGGAATAAATAATAATTTTTTTCTCTTCAGACTATAATGTATATTTCTAATTTTGGACTGGATTTCAAAGAATTTTAACCTGTTATTTCTTACTGGAAGTAAACAGAAAGGAAGGATGCAGTAATGGCTAAATGAGAAGGCAGATATATTAAATTATTAAAGGTCGCTGGTGAACAAATTTAAGGATAAAATATGAAAAGAAAAAATATATTTTATCAAAAAAAGAAGATTTCTGTACAGATATTTTTAATTTAGTTTGAAATTCTATATACAAGACTAAAACGACGGGGAACTGCTCCTTGTTATCGACTTCTTCAAGCTTTTACTTGACTTACGCTCTAAAACGGACTGAAGAGTACTGTCCGTTTGGCTTCGTTAGTTGAGTACGATATAACGTATTTGATTTCTTGTCTTACATTTAAAAAAGATTAATATGTATAATTTATGTTACAAAGTGCTGATATGACTTGAATATTTTCTTTATAGAATATTATATTATTAGAATTGATGAATTATTGATCATCATCAGTAGTAAAAACATGATAAAAAAACCACTCAAAATATCAGCACATTGCTATATAGGTTAGATATCTTATTTTTTTTTAAATGTAAAACTAGTAGTCAAACATAATACACACCTATGGAGGCAAAATGCAAAAGCTTCTGAAAAATATCTAAGTCTAAGAGATGAATGTGTGTAAAGAAACGTTACACTTTTGTTTGACAGATAGATGGGAAGTTCTTTAGGTTTTCCCTATGACTGGTTGGTTTTTCTGTTAGGGTCGGTATTTATTTTTTTATACACAAAAGTTTTTAAGTCCTACAGTACCCTTTAACAATATTCCATTAATTCCGGTTGAACAGATCCACTAACTAGGACTCCAGTTGGACATACGCCTTACTTGGGAATCCACATACAAGACTAAAGGACAAGAAATTGCCCGCAGTTGTAACGGACTGAAGAGTAATCTGTCTAAAGAGTAATCTGTAGATTACTTCAAAATTTACTGGACAAACATTCAAACCTTCCTATTTATTACAAAAGACTCATTTACATGACAGTTATCAGACCTATTTGGACGTATGGAGTTGAGCTTAGGGGCTCAAATAAACCTTCTAATTCTTACAATCCAAAATTCTTCGAAAAATTCTCAATGCTCCTTGCTTTGTCACCAATAAACATATCCATAAAGATTTTAATGTTCCATATGTTGCTGATTTAGTCCAAACTAGACACCTATCCTTTCATAGTAAACTCCATAACTATACTAATCCTCTAGTCTCTCAACTTGCTTCCCACTCCATTCCCGATAATCCTCTGAGGCGTCTGGAAAGAAAATGGCCTAGAGACCTTCTTATGTTATTGTAATCATTATCAACCCATTATTAGATGTATATATTTTTTATAGTTCAATAAAAATAAATGAATAAAAAAAAATGTTTTCGGACAAAGCTAGCAGTCCCGAGAAGCACTTCCTTCTGGATAATGTTTGTTCATAGATCCAGGCCTTTCAGTAAGTTTAATGTAACTTTCAGGAATAATCCATTAAAGGATAAGATCGACATAACCACTTTTTCAAAGCGATACAGCTATTTCGACTCTTCTCCAAGATTTATATATTTACGAAAGAGCTCCTATTTCGATTAGCTGCTGATTTTTTTTCCGTGTTAACAAGGAACAAAACCATCCATTGTGAGGGATAGTGTATTCAATTATGAAAGCTTGGGGCCGATGTAGCTTATTGTGATTTTTCATCAATAATTCCTTTTCGGCTTATATCAGCAATAAAATACTTGTGTTCCGTCCAAGATCCCAAATTTTGAATTATATTAACAAATATTTATTACTAGTTATACCTCAGAAAAAATTTTTTACCTGACAGTTATTTCTTCGCCACATATACGACGTCTCTAAGCATTTGTAGCGATTACCTGGTCGTGAATCGCAAGTAGGAATCCTGTTTCCAGAAATATTGTACCCAGCCACTCTTATACAGCCACGTAAGAGACGCATTAACGTCAGTTCCAGCACTTTTCATGGAGTGGTAGAACCTTCCATGCAATCCTTTAGTTCTCCAAGACAATAGAAAATTTTATCATGCTGGCCGTGAAGAAGTGGTTTCCGTTGATGCTAAATAAGGAGCAGCATTTTTTTTATCCTGTGTTATAATATGGAGGCAACTCGAGACGGGTAGTTCAACATCTTTCTCCATTTTTTCTGGGAAGATACAATTTCGCTACGGAGGATCTGAACTCGATTATTATTATTAAAATCCAAGGACCCAATGAGATTTCTAGACGTATTGCACTTTATCACTGATATTTTTCTGCTTCATCTGAACTTTATTCGTTCCAAAGAATACTTTCTTACACGTAACTCAGATTTTCTCCAAAATCCAGCACTACTTCAAAATGCCCTTTTAACCAACAGCTATTCAATTATAAAGTTTATTTAACTAATCGTTTATTCCATTTAAGAATATGTCTTCATCACATCCTTTTGTTCATTGTTTCTAAATATTTTTATGATGAAAGAAATTTCACATTGCTAAAATAATGTAGAATATTTTGGCAAAGTAGTCGACATTTATTGTAGAAAGAACTGGTAGTAAAAGCGATTTCATTACTGGCTATAAAACCTTCAAGTTTTATAGCTTCTTTGCCATAAATGTTCAACCGCATTTTGATCTGTTCTTATTTTTATCCTCAATTAAAATATATCTGCATTATTTTTATGACGTCATGTATTAAATTAAAGCAGGCTTATGGTAATACATCCTAAAATTTATAAGTAATAAACATGTCATAAACCTTAGCTCTGATGATGTTTACATTTTTCATTTCCTTTCTTTATTATTATTACTTTATTGTAATTTACTAATTTTATTTTATTTTTATTTATCACAAATTAGTAAAGTGTCTTGTTTACTAAAGACTGCTGCAGAGGATATAAAAAATAGATAATATAATACAAATGAGTTGGTTTGAAATGTTACTACTCGACTCTTACGATTCTTGCGAAAATCGAGAGTCGATAATCCAAAGTCGATTTCTAGAAACCGATCGATATAGCTGATGGTGGTAGTGTTGTCATTCTTCATTATATAATTTTTGTATTTCGATTTTTTTCTCAAGTGAAAAAAAAAATCAACATATTTTTCCATCTTTTTATATTTTTCATGTAATAGAATATAGTTTAAAACATGTCTCTTCGAAAACCAAGCGTTACTACAGCAAGGCAAACATCATTTCTGCTATAGAATATGTAGGGTAATTAATTCAAGATTCTACAGCTAAAGTTCTAACAAAATGAACGTAACCAGACAACTTTTGTTATTCTTAGGTGATTCCTGTTATCCCAGAATACATGTGTGTATATATATATATATATATACATATATATTTTTTTCATTACATGTTCGTACTAGTTTTGTACCCTAATACACTAAATAAACAACATTCAGATAAAGTGCAATTAAAATGTTAAGTTGTCGGTTTTAGTAAGATTAGTGTTTTCTTAAGCAATGAAAAACCCAGAATCTTTGGAATGGTTACCCTCTTATATAAGAATTGGTAAAATGAATTATTTTTTTACACATTGTCAGAATTACTTGAAGACTGCAAATCTAATTACTATAATTGTGCAATAAACGTTTTATGTAATATAACTGTAAATAATTCTTTAGCCCATTAAATTGAATATTCTTATTTTTATTAAATTATACTTTAAAAAACAGCGTTATTTTCATTCTGTATATGTTGCTTTAAAAACTTTTTAGTATTATTTATATTATCAGAATTTTATTTTAATTACTAATTTTACTACCAATCGAATGGGTCACCTCAACAACAGCGCAACCCTTGAACCGTTTTTTACGTTCAACTAAACTATATTGAATGCCCAAGTCAAAGTCAAAGATGAAAATAATACATAGATTCTGGCAACTTAGTAACCAGCACGGGTTACGCCGTTGTTGCACATCCCCCTGAAAAACTGGATGGTTTGAAAACAACTCTTTGATAACAAAAAAAACAATAAACGGCAAGCGTAATGATTCAGCTGCTTGGGAAAAGACGAAATGTGGTTCTTAATGAGCTCAATAATTTCACCACTTGCTTTGTTCGAACGATTATTGTGAGTTCAAAATAAAAAACTTTTGGTCTTTTATCTATGTTTAGGCGTTTTCGTCACTTTATGACTGTTTCGCTTAAGTGACAGGAGCCATGTCGACAAGGTCATGACAAAGGGTTACAACCTTGTTGCCGAGAAATATCGTCAACCGCTCTTCCTTCCACGGCCAGAATCAGAATCTTTCTTTTTATTTGTTTACATATTACTTTTTACTACAATAATATGTGTCATTTGAGATATAATTGTATCCATACATGCAATTGTGTTATAATTGGTCAGTTGGTTTTCTATAACTATTTTGAAATAAAGTAAAATTTAAATGTAAGTAATTTGACCTATCTACTAGACATACGGAGATGAATATTGAGGCTTCACTAAAATATTCAATAATACATCCCAATAATTTTGCCCAGGCCAAAAGACTTCTAGCCTTGAAATGGTTTATTGGGGACGTTCCTGCGCAGTATCGCGGCTTCTGGAAGTTCCAAACACTGAAATAAAACAGAAACTGGAACAAATGGATAGCATCTCTACACTATTGAGACTATAAGGCTAAAGTGGTTGGGGCATGTTATGAGGGTGGGAGAGAAGCGATGGCGAAAAATAATTTCTGAATGGAGGCGAAATCCTTCTTGAAATCCCCCAAAGAACTCCATTGAGTCACATATAAAGTAATCCATAATTATCTTAATGTCTTAAATATTACTAATTTGGCCTAAACAGCTACGTATCCTGTAGCTACGTATCGTCATATTCAGGGAATATGACGAACGTAATGAGATGCAAAAAAAAAAAAAAATTAAAACAAAACCAAACTGGGAGAGTTAATGAGAGAGTTATTCCAGAGTTAAATGGAGCCCACCATTCCTTGAGACTAGGGTTCAGTTATCGTTTACTCCTAAGTCGTTCCATATATACCCAATCACTCGCTTTGGTTGGCCTGCTCGATTTCATTTTAATGGTTGTAAGCCTTCGAATAAATCGAAGCTTATGGACCAACATTTACAATACAAAATTTAACAGACTAATCTTTTGAACCACTCAAGACTTCGAAATAGATCTCCGCTATTTCCGCAAGGAGAATCTAGGACCGAGGAAGGAACTCTGATAAGTTATAACGTAAATCCTAAAACTTAAGTCGTATGTCTGCTTCCTTGCTGACTTTACAATGATAAATCTATGTCCATTGTGGTTCCTTCCTTTTTCATCGCCTTCCTCTTCTTATATTTTATCATCCAAGCTATAAATGTCTGTAAATTCAGGCGAATCCAATTATATTTGTCCTATAAGGGAATCGAAGCCAATAATAAAATTTGTCCTACTTTTTCTTCTTTCCTCAATTATGTACGTATTTACTCCAAAGCTTTATCCACTTCCTCAATTATCGTATTTTATTTGCCAAAAAACATTTTTCGACACAATATTACCAATAATTAGGAATGTTAAACAAACATACATTCATACATACATCAGTATAAATCAATACTAAATTAAAACCAAAAATTTAATTATATCTTGTTGATTATTAAGAGGGATTAGTCACTGAAATAAAAAATAAAAATTGTTTAAATAAACCACAAATTAATTAATTATGTCAACGTTTGACTACAGTGTAGTTAAATATAACTACAATGTAGTTATATTTACTATGATGAACTGGTCGATCGAATTTCAGATTTGTTACAATTAATAGATATACAATAATATTTATTTATACATTGTAAACACAACGAGCTCATGACCACCGTCAGATAAAAGATCGGGAGCAATACTTTTAAGAGGGTTGAAGAGTTCATTTACCTTGGCTCCCAAATGAACTCTAATAATGACATGAAGCCGTAGATCCAGAGAAGAATCTTGTCAGCCAATTAATGCTATTTTGGATTCCATAAGCATATTAGAAGTAAAGTAATCTCCCGATCAACGAAAATAATTATTTATAAGACACTAGTTAGACCTGCGTTGACTTGTGATTCGGAATGTTGGGCAGTAATGAAAGCCGAGTGAGTCCATCTCCTAAGATTTAAACGACGTATAAGTAGGATAATATTTGGTCCTTTTCATAATAAAGGCGTATGGAGGATACAAACACAGAGCTAAGATAATTGTACAGAAGCTCTGATATTGTAATGGTAATCAAGGTGGGTCGGCTGCAATGGGCAGGACATGTTGCAAGGATGACACCAGACCAGATACCTCGGGAAATCCATGATAAAAGAATATATGCCACCAGAAGAGTGGGAAGACACCGGATATGATGTATAGATGGTGTGTACGCCGATGTGAGATCCATCCTGGGCGTTCAAAACTGGAGAGCAGCATCAGCCAACAAAGATGACTGGCGGACCAAATTGAGGGAGGCCTTGCCTCTCCAAGAGTTGTAGTGCCACAGAAAAAGAATAAACACTCTACATATAAATATATAGATGTAAAACCAGTTGTTTCCGTTTTATCTTTTAAGCACACTCAAATAAATATGTTCATGTGTGTTAAATTATGTATTTGCTATACTGTAGACTCTCACTAATCTCTAGGATGAGAGTATATTGAAAATAAAGTATGATTGTTTATTTAACTTTTAATTTAATCCAATTTTCGATTTTATATTTTAACTTTTTTTTATTATAAAATTTATTTTATTGTATTTTTTACACTTTTGGTATTATTTAGTTCGAGGCTCTTTATTTATTTATTTTATTTTCTAATTTTTTTATTGTATTATATATTATGTGGTTCATTATTTTTTTTTTCTTCTTTCAGTTTTTTCTTATTGTACATATTGTGTGAATGGATCCCTAAATCCGTCCATATTACTTATTGCCCTATTTGGAGCATATTGTTATACTTTCTCAATAAAAGATTTCCAAAAAAAAAAGTCAATAATTTCTAGAATTTCAAAATATCGCCAGGTCTGAAATCATCGTGCACCTTTATGTAATCCAATGCAATTTCGAAAGCTTTCTTTGGAGGGGCGTGACTTTTTTTTTGGACGCTCTTCATTTTTAAATCCTGGTGTTTTAGATACGACAAAAGATTTTTCGTCAACTTTTCCCACCCACTCATCACTCTAAAAGATGTAAATTGTTAACTCTAGGGATTCCGCGAAAATATTCTCCTCAACCACTCGTAAACCTCACGGTCTGATAACTCCGAGTGTCGTTCTAGCGGGAGGAGAATAAGTGAAGTCCCACTGTAATTACCTAATTTCTGTATAACAAATTATAGTTATTATAGTATTATTTATATAATTAGTATATATAAGCTAGTCCTTCTGCAAATGTACTGTATATTTTTATTACTCCAATATTAAGATAAGCCGGAGTAAATTAGTTAAAATCCTTTCCTTTCAAGTAACAGCTAATTCTTTGGTCTGTTTTTATGTAAATTTCATTTAATTCGGGGAGATTTGTGCCTTTCCAAGAGTTTTCCTTTGCACAAAGCGTCTGGTTCCACACCTAATTAATATACAGGTAGACTTAAGTGTACAAAGATAAGAATTATTATAAAATCGTGTATACATATGCTTTTACACATGTTGCTCATCTTTGTTTTTATTTCGGTCTTATTTTCGATTTTCGATTAAGTATATTTAGCTTCTCCTTTTCGTCAAGATATTTAAAAAAATATATAAAATAACTGTTGTAATTATTATAATTAATTAAGATTATTTTCCATTTCATTTCAAAATTATATACAAGTGACAAGTGACTCAATGACATGTCAATAACCCTTAAAGAACTACTCACTAGTAGCACTTCAATAAAAGTTATTAGGTCTCTTGGCCATTTTTTTCCAAACGCCTTGGAGGATTTTTGGGAATTGAGTGTGATGAGAGTTGCGGGACTAGTGGGTTCAAGTGTGATTGGAATTTACTATGAAAGGATAAGTGTCTGGTTTGGACCAAATTGGCAACACGTGGAACATTAAGATAATTGTTAATAAGTTAATTAATGTTAATTGTTAATTGTTAATTAATGTTAATGTTAATTGTTAATATGTTAATTAACAATATCTTAATATGTTGTATATAATAGTTGTTATAATAAGGAGGATTTCACTTCCTTTCGTATTGAGGATTTCACGGAGGATTTTGGAAAGTAAGGATTAAATACGTGAAAAATTGGAAGGTTTATTAGAGGTCCAAAACTCAACTCCGTATGTCCAAATAGGTGTAATTGCTGTCATGTAAATAAGTTTTTTATAATTTATTGGGAGCCTTGAACGCTTGTCTAGTAAATTTTGGATTAGTTGGAAACGAAATGCATTACTTATTTATTTAAATTTTTGCGACAATAAATCTATATTTATAAATAAATATTTCTTATATAAGGCTAATATCATCATTTTCTATGATGCACCGAAAATGAAACAGGTGCATACACCGAAGAAGATAATCTCCACAAAAGAAACTTCCCTCATTATTTCCCCCACTCCTTGCTATATTCGATACAAAGGGAAGATGCAGGCACACTGAAAGAGAAAATAATAAAAACATCCTCTGCAAGGAACCCTTTGATATAAGGCTCCTATTAGAATACGTGTATAGCCCTCCGTGCAGAGGCTGAAGAGTAAATGGTCGGATCCTAAGCCCTTTGTTGCAACTATGAGGAGATACACACACACATTACCATGGCAGCTTTGTATTCCGTCCAGTAGGGGGACGTTGATGTGGTTACATCAATCGGTCAGGAGATGCAATATGTGCATAAACTGAAACAGTGGTTCACATTACTGTGGTATTGACCATAGTTAATATTTGTTTATAACTATCGAATATGCAAATAGATTCAATCAAACCAAAGTTTCCGTTGGATTTTAACTTTCGTAATTGAATTATTCGACTCATCAACACATCAGGAGACAAAAGGGTCAATATTTTTTGATCTTATGCATTGGTCACTTTACTGTAACGATAATGCGAGAATATTCAGTGTTGATCTGATTTTAAATGGAAATATACAATTTTTTATTTATTTATTTATTTATTTTTTTAATCCAACAGAAGACTGTACCTACTAGATCCATTTAATTTTTAGCATTCTGTAGTTAGATTCTATTATTTTTTTTTAATTTATTAGTTTTTGTTGTTGATTGTTTCTTAAGGGCAAAAAACTGCTATGGTTATTATTGCCCATACCCGAAATTTACACAATAACCAATTTCTAATCAAATTATATTAACCTCCCCCAAAAAAAAAAATTAACATTAAATTTTATCACATAATCCAATTTGCTTGATAAATTCTATGGTATTACAAATGTACTGTTCACTATCGCCCAAAGCCATACAGAGCTGACTTGGTACCCCACATTTATCCATATCTCTCCTGTACTGAGGACACTCCTCGAAGATATGCCTCACTATTAGAGCAACTCTGCAGAGTTGACACTGAGGGGGATCTCCCTTTGCCATCAGGTAGTCATGTGTTAAACGACAGTATCCAATTCTTAGCAGTGTGATTATCACCTCCTCCCTTCTACATTGTCTTCAGAAAGAGGCCCAGCCACAGATGTTCGGTTTGATTTCTTTCAATTTCTTATTTCCCGATGCAGACTATGCACTCTGCCAATCACCCAAAATCTTCATGTAGAGTGGTCGAAACATGTCTGCCACGTACAAGAAAGTGGGTGTAATAGTTTCTCATTGGTGAGTTGGTGGCTTCTCTTGCTGCTCCATCCACCTCTTCATTTCCGGGTATACCTAAACGGTTGGGTACAATATCACCATTACACTATTACACTATTACACAATATTACCCATGGTACAATATCACATCCAGATTTCATACAAAAATTTTCATAACAAACTACAATAATTCGTTATAGGGAATTCGCAGAATTCTCTAGAACAGGAGTGGAAAAAGAGTGGCTCTTAGGAATTTAGAGCTGTTTTTGACTTTTGGCATCATACCAATTTCACCGGTCTGATATTTCATCGAATGCATAAAATTTCATCAAACAACATTCAGCACTCGCGAAGGAAAGGATCTATCCTGTTGCGTGATAACGCTCATCCCCATATTCTCCTGGCCTTTCCCCTATATGCTAACATTCTTTTTAGGGTCTTAGATAATTTTATGTGAGGAAAATTGCCTATAAAGATTCAGACAATAAAAAAGTATTTCCTGCATTCATTTTATCACGAGAATCAAACTTTTTTGAATTCTAAACCGGTCGCGCCTACTGGAGTCACGTATCCAGGCACGCAATTGAATTTATCAACCACTGCAGTTTTCTTACACTTCTGAGAATATATACGCTCCTAATCAAAATTTTTTTGTATTAACATCGATTCTTACTGTTTTTAGTTGTAATAAGAGTAATAAATCCTTTAAGTAATGGATATTTTTATTATTTTACATTAGGAAAAATAGTGTACTACAAAAAAAATATGAGTAATAAACTTTTAATTATAAGACATAGTATACACAGTTTTTTATTACTTTATGATTATGATCAGTCATTTTATTAACAAGTTTTCACAGTTTAAACATTTTTTTAAGTCTGTCTTAACCCACATGGAATCATCCTTTCCAAAGGTAAATTATTTTTTTATCTGATCTACAAAGGTTATTATCAGAATAAGCTTCCTGCTCCAGTGTATGTCTAATGTTCCAGATTAGAATGATTTATAATAGCATCTTCGGAATCAGAAGTATCAAACTCCATTGATTTGCCAGTGCATATTCTTGTTTTTTTTTTGGGTTAGATTGCTCATAAAGCTCTTGTAAAATAAGGTATGTCTTAAATTAAAATATACATATATATATTTTAGTTTATATATATATATATAAACTATAAAACAACAAAAAAATACATGACCGGACCCATGGTTGTTGATTATTACGAAAAACGTTACAGACACTCACTAAATTAAGTTTTAAACAGAACTAAAGGGTCAAGGAAGAATCGGGGGAAGGGTAAAAGCGACTGGAAGCAAGTGGGATCAAGTGCGGGAAAACTGAAGAAACCGGCTCTCCCAGTTTAGGGTTAAATCTGGCAATGAAACTTGGTTAGTTGTTGGTAGAGGAATTTTGAAAAGCCTAGTCAATATTTTGAATCGTAAACTACATTTCCGATACAAATTTTATAGTCAAAAATATAGACTCATTACACGATCACCCTGGTATGTCAATAACACAACATTAAATACACACTTACACATACCCATGGTAAATCATATATTAACATATTACATATAAATGACTTAAAACAAACTATGATCTCGAAAATCATGCCTGAGAGTACCCGAACAAGGCTAAAAAGGAGTTAGTTGAGAGAACTATCGATTCCATAAAAATGAATTAAATATCATGTTAGGAGTAAGTACCGCTACAAGTCATCGTTCATATCAGCAGGTTTCCAAAAACGGACATTTCATAAGAGATAACCTAATAGACAATTTTATCAGCATTGTGTTCATATATTTTTTCTAAATTTTATAGCGTTTTTAAGCTATATTTTTTTTAAAACAATAACATGTACTGTACTATGATTGATTTACGTATTGAATCTAAAAAATAGGATTGTAATCAATTTTCCGATGTAGCTATTTTCAGTACGCAATTTTCTTTATTTTTTAGTTGATTGCTACAATATTCATTTAACTATCACAATACTGTATTTATTTAATTCAAAACGTAAAATGATTCACTGATTTCCAGAGGTTTAGTTCACATAGCTCGTATAGTCCTCAGAAATAGTATGTTTTTTAAATAAAAAAAGGTACCTAATATGTATTAAAAAAAAAAAAAAATTTGTTTCATGCATTCTTCTTTTAATTGTCCCTCTATAGAACTGGGGACTAATCAGAAATCGCAAAGGCGATCGAAGATGTCAGGCGAATAAAGGAAATAGAAGAGAAGCGTTAAAGCACTAAGTTAGACTATTCGATCAAGACGTTTCAAAGAAAGAAGAAAGAAGAGAGTCGTGAGAAGCCCTCACAAAAGAAAAATTGAAAAAATTGGTGGTTTTATCTTCCATAGTAGATCTTTGTGTCAATATCACTTTTCCAATGCCTAGGGCAGTATTTCATATTCAATATAACTGAAGTAGAGGGCAAAATACTGTGTAATAGTCTTGTAACTTAATATAGCTCAAAAAAGATTTTATTTATCAACTTCAACAGAGTTTTATTCTCCAAGGCATGTTATCTTTTTTTTGTAATTTTATTTTGCATTTACACCGGCTTGTAAATGATTTTTCATAATATTGCAAAGTTGTCAGCCAAGGTCACTCTCAATATATTATGGTCTAGCTTTTTAAACACTTAGCAAAGTGTTGATATTTTGAATTGTGTTTATGTGTTGTATTACAAAATTAAAAGTGCTTATATATATCAAGTCCTACAGCAGGCTGAGTGTAAAGAGACAACACACAGTGGGGAAAAATGAATATAAAGCGGAAAACTCTTTTTCTCGAGAATAGTTAGTCCTACCGTGTTGCAGATAGACTAATTCGATTCTGAATGAAAAAATACTATAGGATTTAAACTAAATTATAAAAACTTTATCATTTTGTTCTTCAATAATATTAACAACTCAAGTGCAGATATTTTAAATTGTTTTATAAAATTTAATTTAACATAATTTTAATCTAATTTAACATAATTAAGTTATGTTATTAAATATAATAACATAAAATAATAATTTTGATGTCGATTACTTTAGAATAACCTGGTTCAGAATGGCTCAGAAGAATTCGTTATTTACCAATGTAATGGAAATAATGATAAAACGACCTACATCATCAATTGGACTGCTTTGTCACTGATGGGAAGGTGTTTGTTTTGTATTTTTTAGTTTCAGGCCTCATGTATGTTATCCAGCTGAAGATTCTAGCAGCTTATAAAACACATCCTCGTTCGTGGCTGTACGGGAACACTTCCTTGTTAAATGTAGACGATAGTACTTATAATCGTCCCTTCTTTCTTGTGCCTCCCACGAGAGTAATCTAATAGGAATGTTTTTTGTGAGTAACAGATACTGAAGCTAGCTCGGGTTTTCGTGCCTACCTAGTAATAAAAAGAAAAGGATATTGGGAATAATCAAAAGCTATCGTGTGCTAGTTGTGAAAAGATAGAATTACTTGAATAGCAAAAAGTATCCAATTAAGAATTTCTATCGGAATAAAACTTTTTTTTCTCCACCTGATTTTAATTCTGGTTATGGTTTTATCAAATTGACGATTGAATGGCTGTTACTTGAAGCATTTTCACTGTTACTTATACTTGTTTACCGAACTAAACTGTACTCTAGAATGAAATGGAAAGAAAAGCATTTCAAACTTTGGTTAAAAGATGGAGAAAATAAAATTCAAAAATCAACGAATGTTAATACGTACAAAGAAAACAATGTTTAACATTATACCATTTCTTTAAAAAGGCCTGAGAAATAATTGGAAAACATGATTTTTTATTTCTTGGAAATAATGTAGGTAAACTAAATGTTAATGCTGATAATTTCAAAATAAAACAAAACATTTCTCAAAATGAAAAATAAAAATAAACTTCAATATTTTAATGGAATATCGAGAAATGCGCTTTCGTGGACTTAAAACCTAAATTGTGCAAATTTTTGCAGTACTCCCAAAATGTGCAATTCTGTGCGATTGCACGGAAATCCGGTCTTTGGTTATGTATATTAATTTTTACAAATATAAGAAAAGAAATATGATAAATATTTACAGTAGTCTCTTTTTAATTTTGCATTCGATAGGAACTGGAAAAAACCAGCCAGTCATAGGGAAAACCACTCTTCCTGATATCTTTCAAAAGTCAGTTTGCCTCCTTAGGTGAGTACCAATATATTTGATTTCTTGTCAACGTTCAATGTTTTGACAACTTATTATGTCTTAGAACTGATGATGAACTTCTAACATTCGAAAAAAGTTTTTAAATAAAATAATTCCAATAGAATTGACAATTAATTCATCAATCCTAATCAACATTTTTGATTTTTTATTGATTAATATATATATTGTATGTAGCAAAGTGCTGGTGTTTTAAATTTTTTTTTATACTTTTAAAAATGATGATGAATGTTTCACATTCGAAACCAGCCTTCGAGTAAAAAATAACTCCAATAGAATTGGCAAATAATCCATCAATCCTAATCCACGTAAGTTATTATTTTTTAGAACATGCCATTCGTGAAAATAACAAGACGATTAAGATCACCACAAACTGCTGCTACCCAATAGATCCTAACCCTATTCACTGAAGCACTCAAAGTGAAGTCCTCAGTAACCGACTTTGCTAGGATCATTAAGGTGGAGGGTTTGCCTAAGCCTGTCATTATCAAGTCCGAAACTTCGCCATTATCAATCTGCAATGGACCATTCTTTCCTCGCCCGAAATCTTTTAATGACTTTCAGATAAAACTGTTCGCTTAGTTCGGGAAAAAAAATTTAGGGTTCTTTAAGACCCCTCAAACTGGCGTAAAACTGATGATTATAGCCCGAGGTACGGCATTCTTCCAGCTTTTTCTTCTTGGAAATTAAATATAACACGGACAATAACTATACAAATTACAATTTTATTTAAAAAAAAAATTCTAAGACAACTAAACTAAATAATAAAAAAACAGAAAAGAAATCATGCGAAACAGCGTTAGTTTGAAGTCCATTTTAGAATAATTATATTAATGTGAGATTTCTACTTGTTAATATTTATTTTTTAAATACTAAATAGCTACACATGTTAAAAAAAATCTTATTGAACAGTATTCCTAAAAAAATTAATTTAACCAAGACAAGAAATCTTCTGCTTTTTCTTTTGCTCTTTTGCCTTTCAAAGTCGGGACCAAGCTTCAGATCACTTCCGTCATATCTTCTTAGCTTCAGTCATTTAGCATATCTGGTCAAACGTGGTTTCTCATATATAATCCAGCTCTGGGTTGCCCTACACATCTCATCCATACCTAAAGTCTTGGTATATAGAAACCATTTGGTATAGTATGTGTTTGATATTCGCCATACTTGTCCCAAACACTTGGGTTGTTTCCATTCAATCTTTTCTTTCAGCAATATTATTTCCAATTTGTAACTGATGGCTTCGATACTTATGTAGCCTCTCTTTGGCTTAATCTAAATTCTCCTCAAAAAGATCATCTCAGCGACTGCACTTGAAAAATCCTGCTCCAAATCGGTCCTATGTTCCGCTCCAAATAGTAACACCGACTGAAATATTGGTTGGCATATCTGTTGAATTCATTCTCTCCCATTATTTTCTAGCTGATTTAAAAGAAGAAAAAATGTCTTTGTATATTGCGGGAGTAAGAATGAAAAACATGTACACACACCGAGTCTATAAATCGATTTCACAAAGGTTTCTAAGAACGTACAGTCAAGTACAAAATATTGGCGCAGCTCCAAATAATGGGGTGTTTAAAAAAAAATGACCGTTTTTGAAGCAAATTTGAATCATTATTTCTTTGATATAAAATACAATTAATACTCAAAGTATAGTTCATTGTTATCTACCGTCATTACCCATCTGCTAGCAGATTGCTCGATGGCACGCTGATACCATTCCTTGAGATGGCTGTTAAACAACTCTTGGACAGCATTTTCAACTTCCTCAAAATTATCAATTTTTTTCCCTTGAAGAAAATGGGCCATAGGTCGAAACAAGAAGTAATCCGAAAGTGCGAGCTCTAGACTATATGGTGGATGAGGCAGGAGTTCAAACCCATGAAAATCTGTAAACTTGTCTCAACTTTTGTAAAATTGTTAAGGGTAAGTTCGTGAGGGACCAGTCTACAAGTCTTTTCACGTTCCCCATGGAGAGAAGATAGCGACTAACAGTATCGTTCGACACACCACACTTCCCGGCCAATTCGCGAGTACTTGTGGACGGATTAGACTCAACAGCTTCCTTCAGAACCTCATCAATACCCATTAATGGCCGCCCGAAACCCTTCTTCCTTTCCAACGTCGTATCTCCATTTCTAAATTTTTCAAACCAACGCCGAGCAGTGTGCACTTCAAGGACACCTTCCCCTTTATACCTATTTTATAATTTCACGAGTTGCTTCAGCGGCTGTGAATTTTTTTTTTCCAGTAATGTCTTAAAATTACGAGAATTTGGTAGGACATTGTCATGTTTCTTCTTTGAAATAAATAACTGAACTGAGGCTTTTTTTTTTTTTTTTAAGAAGTCCAGTGTTGTAAACAAGCTTACAGGCTTGCTCTAAAGGAATTATTAAGTATTGGTAAATAATAAATAGCATTTAAGATATTTGCAGACTTTTGAACCCTTGAATTTGATAAAACGGTCATTTTTTTATAGGCCCTATTAGTATTAACGGAAGTTAGAAAAGGAGCTGGATAAGATATCTTCTTGATCAAGTTAAAATATTACTCAGAAGCTAGGAACAGCATGCAATCGTGTAACTGATTCACTAATTATTATTATTAATTTCTTAGACCAGTGTTAAAAAAGCAACGTCAAATAACAACTAACAAGCAGGGACGGAAACAGTTATTTTTTTATTCAAAAGAGTTATGAAATAACTGTTTTAAAAAAACTTTTACTTTAAAGAGGTTAAAATAAAAGTTCTGAAATAACAGTTAAATAAAAGTCCTAACGATAAAAGTAACAGTTAAAAAAAAACTTTTATCTGTTAACACTTTTATATAAAAATTAAACTTTTACTTTTATCATTTAACATAAAAGTTAAAAGTTATAATCAATTTGATTCGGCTAAATGAAATTTAATAATTATATTTCTTTCAAACTTACAAACATTTTTAAAGAGTGTAACCAGTTTCTTTAACAATTAGGGGAGAGGTTTAACTAAATTAATACTTTAAAGACGTAACGGCTGATTTTAATAAAGTTTGATAATTTAGTTCTTTCATACTTACTAACATTTTTAAAGGATGTTAACGGTTTCTTTAACAATTATATGAGAGGTTTGACTAAATTAATGCTTTAAGGACGTAACGGCTGATTTTAATAAAATTTGATAATTTAGTTCTTTCATACTTACTAACATTTATGAAGGGTGTTAACAGTTTCTTTAACAATTATATGAGGGGTTTGACTAAATTAATACTTTAAGGAAGTAACGGCTGATTTTAACAAAATTTGATAATGTAGTGCTTTCAAGCTTACCAATATTTTAATAGGGTGTTAACGGTTTCCTTAACAATTAGGGGAGGGGTTTGACTAAATTAATACTTTTAGGACGTAACGGCTGATTTTAATAAAATTTGATAATTTAGTTCTTTCATACTTACTAACATTTATGAAGGGTGTTAACAGTTTCTTTAACAATTATATGAGGGGTTTGACTAAATTAATACTTTAAAGAAGTAACGGCTGATTTTAACAAAATTTGATTATGTAGTGCTTTCAAGCTTACCAATATTTTAATAGGGTGTTAACGGTTTCCTTAACAATTAGGGGAGGGGTTTGACTAAATTAATACTTTTAGGACGTAACGGCTGATTTTAATAAAATTTGATAATTTAGTTCTTTCATACTTACTAACATTACTTTCATATTTCTTCATAAGATAGATAGATTCATAATCTATTGACAATTTTTAAGCTTGATAAAGCTCTGAAATATTTATTATTTTTTATGGTGGGTGGGGCGGAAAGGTGCAAATCGAGTTTTTTAAATCAAAACTGATTTTCATATATTTAGTAATCAAGATTTTTAGGCATAAAAAAAAAAAAAAATTCTGCAAGTAACTGAACTAATTTTTTTATTATTTGTGGGGATCACATTTTAAATAAAACGTTAATTGTGGGGTAAGAAACAGGGGCTGATTGGGGTATATATTTACGTAAGATCAGTTTTCTGTTTTTGTTGTAATTAGATACTAATGTATCTTTGGTAAAGTTTCCTTTCTTAAATAAGTTGTAGGTATAAGAGCATAAATTCTAAAAAAAAAAAAAAAACATTTATTTTTAACACTGTTATATAAAAGTTAACTTTTATTTATACCATTTAAGATAAAAGTTAATAGATATAATACCTGTAATGCAAGATCATTAATGTTTTCTACGACTTATGTGATTTGAAACTGAGTAAATTAAAAAAAAAGAAAAGAATTTTTACAGTTCTTTTAGCAGTTTTGCTCAGTTGTTTGTAGTAGAGACATATAATAGTGCAAAACTAGATTTATAGCCGCCAATGAGCGTTGGGAGCCGAGAAAAAAAATGAAATATGAAAATCACTTCTTTTTTTTTCTCAGAGAAATGATTCTTTCGCGCTAAATTGTAGTTTTGTTTGCTGTTTGAAATGAAAATACTTTCGTTATGCCTTCTAAAATCCTACAAAATTTCAAGAATAAAAAAAATTTAATTTTTCATGCTGACGAAAATTAGTTTCTACATGTTTTTTGAGATGACGAATCTGAAAATGATATCAGTTTTTAGTTTAAAAAATGTTTTCATCTACATTTTTATTTCAAATGGCTTTGAAACCCTTAGATTGACAAATAATATCAGGTTTTAGTTAAAAAAAAAAAAAAAATCCGCTATCCTATGTCTTTAAAAGTTTTATTTAAAATTTAGTGGGTAAAAATTAAAATAATAATAGAAATAGACCATTTTTAAACGTTTTATTCACATAATATAGGTGAGGAAAACTTTTAAACTAAAAACTGAGATCATTTTCAAATTCCTTATCTAAAAAAAACATGTAGAAACCAAATTTCACCAAAATAAAAAATTAATTTTTTTATCCCTAAACTTTTGTAGGATTTTAGAAGGCTCTTTTGGTTGATTTTGAGCACTCTGAAGCCGGGTCGTGTTTTAAACTTAACGAAAGTATTTTCATTCCAAATAACTTACAAGACTACAATTTAGCGCGTAAGAATCATTTCTCTATCTTTACTGAGAGCTAAGAAAAAAAAATAAACGTGATTTTCATATTTTTTTTTTCTCGGCTCCCAAAGCTTATTTGCGGGTATAACTCTAGTTTTGCACTATTATAGGTCCTTACTATTTATACAAAATATTCAAATCTGTGAATTACAAGTCAAAACGACCCCTTGTACGTAAAAAATAATATTATTTGATAATTATTTATTTATTAATTTTGTATTTTTTAAAACTCTCTATTTCAACCTTTTTATAAAGACCATACTCAATTTTTGTACTGAAAAAGAAAGCCCTGAAATTCATATTCCCACAAGAACAATGAAGGGACGTGGACTAGCCCGTGACGTAGAAATAAATTGCTTCCTTTACAGGAAATTTATTAACTTGTCACGTTTTAAATTGAACTTTGAATTAATTGGGTGAAATGGGATTCCTCCATGCTGTAGGGTGCATCCTTCACAACGGCGAGATAGAACGTTGTCATGACATAATTCCTTGTCCTCAAATTGGAGTTTTGAAATAATTTAAGTTGGCGATTTTTAAAGGAATTGTACCCAAGATTCTTAGGTTGAGCTATGTTCCCATACGTACATAGTCCTTAGTACCTTACCGGATTCCAAGAATATATTATCTTGAGGAATCTCTTGGGTTTTGACACTCAACCCCTATTTTTAGAGGAAGAAAAAAAAAGTTTTGAATATTTCTTTAATATAAGCATAAGTCGTACCTATTCCTAGCATTACTAGAATAGCAAAAATTTCAAGCATTGTAAAATTTTAACGTTTCTGACTAATTGTAAGTGAGAATTAGAACAATTCCAAAATTTGAAGGTCTTTCAGCTCAATCCAAATTTTCAATTATCCATTAAAAAAAATACTCATTACAAACGAATGATTTTTTATTTTATTTCCTAAGGACCTCCTAATGTAGCACATGGAGAGGATAGTTTCCTTGCAAGTTATTGACGTGTCATTGTATTTATTCAACAGCACATTATTTGTAAATATTTTATTACTGTCGTAAATATCAATTAATATACAAATGCAAAAAAAAAAAAATTAATTTAATGATAGTCCACTTTTTATTCAATGCGTGTTTTTTGATTTACACTCATTACACTTTAATTCATATAAACTGCTCTATTGAAAATGGTCTTTTTTGTCTTTAGATCAAGAAAAATAAACATTGGTTTATCTATTTTTAATGCGGAATAGAAACCTTATATCCTTACTTATTTTCTGAATTAGGTGGATCATGGCCCGGATCAAATGTATTCCGATTCAAGAGTCAAATAATCCATTAATCCTCATTCATCATTCATTCTATACCATCATCCGTAGTTCAAGAGAAACTTATACATTACAAGAATAATTGGGTTCTAGCAGCAGCAGTTCTCCATTTACCTCGGTGTTGTTTCTATAAAAAGCCTATACCTATGGGGTAATGAAAAGAGAATCAACAACGGCAGAAATACTTTCTTTGTGAGGAGCCTACACCAAAAGAATAAAACTAATTCCTTCCCTGGCACAACGAAGCGAGCTAAATCGAATTCGGCGTTCAAAGAACAAAAGAGCCTCTTGGTAGCGAAGTTAATTATGATAACGCTATCCCCCTCTCTTCCCAGCACCCCCCCCCCCCCCCCCCCCCGGTAATAGCGCACTGCTCAGCAATCACAACTTAATTTGCACTATGTCATTGCTAAATTAACATTTGCAAATTAGAACGTCTCAATGGACATAGATAATTGTTTTGTAGTTAATACCCTGATTGCTTCCAGGCTAATTTGTGAATAAAAATTGCAATCCCTGTTGCTCAATTCTGTGTAAAGCTGAATATAATGACAGCGCTGGTAGCTCAAAATTAATCCAATTTCACATTTTTAGTATGCAATCACAGCTAAATTACTAAGGGTTTCTTTCATTTTTTTTTTTTTTTTTTTTTAATTTGAAATATTTATTCCTTATTTTCTTTTTCAAATTGCTTTTCCCGTTCTTCGTAAACCAAAGACTTCTAGTCCAGCAGTATCATAAAGCTCTTCTAAACAACGCTGCCTAGGCCTCCCTTAAGATAAACGTCTTAAAATCCACATAAAAGACTTGAACGGCAAGAAAATGGTCGTCGTTAATGCTAAAACTACTGGCATTTCATATATACTTATTTCTACAAAAACGTGTCACATGATCGCATTTATAGTATTTATAGTATTTATAGTGTTGGCGGGGGCCATGAGTCCCTAGAGGATCGTAGAGCCAAACTACTCGTAGATAAATAGACTAATGTATCGGTAATGAATATTATTTTTATTAACATTATTATTATTACAGGTGCGGTAGACAAGTCATATGACACATATTTTTCGTTAAATAAAAAAATTAATAGTTTAAAAAAACTATTAAAAAAAAACGCTTTTATAGCAAATCTAACTAAAAAGCTAAGTGTGGTGAACAATTTGCAACAGTCAGAACTTTTAATTTTTTGAGTTCATTCGAAGCTAATTTCTCTGTACTATTCGTGATTTTGTTTGCATTTTTAGCACAGTTTATACAAAATCAAACAACAATTTCTGTTTTTTTGACATATCTCAGAGTAAGAATGGAAACATTTTTACTTTAAAAATCCTATCATGCACAAAATGTAATGATCAACTTTTAGTATGTAACATTTTTTGATTGAATTAGACATTTCTGCGTTTTAGACTCTTAAAAATGATCAAAACTAACTTTTTAAGGTTGGCAAAATTCTTCAATATTTGTCAATTGATTGCGGCTAAAGAAAGGTATATGATCATGATATTAAAAGATTACCATTTAACCATACAGAATGAATATATATATATATATATATATATATATATATATATATATATATATATATATATGTGTAATGAAATGACAAATGACATTTCGTTAATTCAAATTTGCCGCGCTTCGCGAGTGTATAAATTCTCTGTGGTGCACAGAGCGGATTGACCCTGAATTACGGACAGATGATGTTCCGGTTATTTTTGTGCAATTTACTATAACGATGGTATATATTGAGGAGTCGATATTAATGAACATTAAATGTTGTTTCATTGTATTTTCAGGTGAGATAAAAGTGTAATTGTCACAGTTAAACGATAATTATTGTAATAGCTGTTAATTAAAATAAAACATTGTATTTTCAGAGAAACAATTTTTGGGTAATTTTGAAAATCCTCAATAATATATCATATATATATATATAAAATGTTATCAGTAGAAACCATCGATGGTGTAGAACTATGGCCCCTTAGCGGAAACTAGAGGTAGAAAGAAGATTCAACCTAAAGTGCTCCCTCGGGCTAAATTTTATTTTTAAATCCAAGACAAGTAGGGGCTCTTAACATGCTCTTCGCGAATGTTTAAATATTGTTATGAATAATACCACTTAAGGAGTATATCCTTGTCTGAAATCTTAATTTTAAACAAAAATTTAAAAAGGGTAAAAAAATTATTTATATTCTGTTTGGGATATAAATAAATTAAAATATTTTATTTATTTCGTTTAACGTCACTTTATGCTGCTATGGCTAATCGGACGATGCTACGGTGGGAGTCCTAAATTTTGCCTATCCAGGTATAATTAGGATAGGGATCTTTAACGAGTACCTGACATCGCACAGGCTCAAGACCCCCATTTTACGTCCCTTCCGAAGGACGGCATAGCAAGGATTTTTTACTCCCTTTAAAAAATCCTAAGGTCATCTGCCGGGCTGCGAACCCGCGATCTTGGGTTTAGTAGGTTGCTATGCTAACCACTACACCACAGGTGACCCCTAAATTAAAATATAAAGGGATACACATTATACTATAGCGATATAAATACCAGTATTATGTGATGATACCAGTATTGTATATGACCAATATACAATATGTAATATGACCAGTATTGTAATGATGAAATTACAAAAAAAAAAAAAAAAAAAAAAAAGGGCAATATTTATACTTATATATTTATATATTTATATATATTTACCCTGCTCTCCACCTTGTTGTAAAGTAAAAAGCATGGATATTGTAAATTGTGTGCTAAACCTCGAATAGCTCAATTGTAAGACCAATCATAGTTTCATCATATACTAATAATTATTCCTTACATAATTGCCACTGCATTAATAGGGTAAGTTTGCACGATAAGAGAGTAAGAATCCAATCAATCAAATAATTCAGGCATTAATAGATGGGGCTATTGTGCCATCAGTGACTATACTTAATAATGATAAACTATACCGAATAAGTATAGAATATATTTCTAAGCTATGGATCAACATATCAGCTGACAAAAAAAAAAAAAAAAAAAAACTACACTAACCCAAATCTACATTATGATTACTATTATTTAAAGTAATTTAATATTGTTCAATGCTAACTTCGAGGTAGTTAGCTGTAATCTACTTAGTAATACAGGTTTAACTAGTACTTAGGATAAAGTAAAAAGATACAGAAACAATGGATAATTCGTTCAAACAGAAAAATAACAAGCTAACAACAAAGTATAGAACACAAAAGAAGATCTGTATTCAAGGAAAATGACACGAAATCCTGACGAAAAAAACTGCTTGTCGGATTAGCCTTCATAAAAAAAAGAGCTTAAAATTGCTCAGGTGTTCCGAGTTCTTTTTTTTTTTTTTTTTTTTTTTTCTTTTTGTAAAAGTTTTACAGTGCCTACCTGTTTTATACTTTAAACAATTTTACATGTTAAAGAACTTTTTTTTTCCTGTTCGCCTTCATGTCATTAGAAAAAACCTATATTGCAACATAACTTCCCAGTCCCGTGGATTATTAAGAACGGTTGTATCGGAAAAGTGGTTATAGACCTGTGAGAAAATGAAAATAAAATATAATTCAACGGAGAAATTATTATAAATTATGATTTAATATATTTATTATATCTTCATATTGTTTTGTAATAACTGCATTAATATTCGAACAAAATAAAATAAATTGTAAAATTTTAAAAAATAAACCCATCATGGGTCTCAGGTTCATTATTTGGTAAGGAAGTACTGTTTCGAGACCAACGTTTATACAAGGAAGTGTTGCGGTCAGCAACCACGCTCAACCACCAGATTTTCTCCGCAATTAAGTGTACCCACTTTATAGAGGCTGGTTGTGCCACTGGAGGATCTCCAGATCGCAAAGTCGATTCAAGGTCAAAGAAATAGAATTTAAATTTTCTGCCTTCAGCTTAGCTTGAACTCAAGCACCGGATCTATTTTAACAAACTCTTTCTTTTAATACCACGACTATATGTATAAATATATATAAATATATATAAATATATATATATATATATATATATATATATATATATGTGTATATATATATATATATATGTATATATATTATATATGTATATTTGTTTTCATGACTACTTTATATTATATTTATTTTGTTTACGTATTAATTAACTATCTTATTTAATTCATTTACTTTTGTTACTCATGAAATTCATTAATCCTTGTTGTATTCCTTCTATTTGATCCATTTTTTTCTACTTCGTACATTTACACGTATTTTATAAAAAAACATTTTTTTTTTTTTTTTTTTTTGCCCAAAACTTCCATTGAACTCCTCTACTGGCCTGGGTTGGAAGGTCAAGATTCATTTCCTGGGTCCGCCGCGAAATAAATTTTAACCCGTCCAGGTGGGATTCGAACCCACGACCTAGTTACGAGCGCACCGAGATCATCGCCCCAGCTCGCTTGGTCATCGAGTCTCCTTTATATAATACTTACTGTGTTTATTTTTAATTCTTTATAATTTCAAACTACTTCTTGTCATATCTTTTTGTTTTGTTTGTTTCTTATAGCTCTGATGAAGACTTGCTATTTACAATATTTCTAAAAGAAGAAAATTTTAAAGTAAGAAAAATATATAAAAATAGAAATAATAAAAAAATGCTAGTGCATATAAATGTATATTCTTTTGTACCGACAGTGGATTGACACTGGGGTAAGAGGATACCCATATTCTGTCGTTAATTATCTTCGATTTCTGAAAGGAAAAAAAAACAACTCACTTTTAACCGAATTTCGAAATAATATGTTAACCACTGCCTCCACCCCCCTCTACCTTGAGTACTATATTTGTTGATTTTTAATTTACTCCCTGTAATTTTTGAGTGATTTTGTTTAATCATCTTTTTCAAACTTTATCAGAAGGTTTGTACTAGATTTGGTTTAAATTAAGTTACCTAGCACAATGTAGTTTTATCTTTTATACATTTTTTGTTATATTACACAAAAGTAGGATTGTTGAAGAAATGTGGGTTCGAATCAAATTCAAATCATTGCGCTTTTGTAAAGAAAGATGTGGCATCTTTCCCCGAAGATCCCACTCACCCTATCTTCCCTTATGCGAGAGAGACACGCACTGGGTCTTAAAATAACTTGCCGAGATAAAACGGCTGGAGAACTTCCTTTTTTTTTTTTTTTTTTTTTAATATCATTCAACTACGTTGAAGATATATCATAAAAAAAGAAATAAAATGGATCTTATAAAATTATTAGTTGAATAAATTCCAGTTGGTAAGTATAAATAAATACATATTAAATATAAATAGTTATTACTATTACCTGTTTTTAACCATTATTACCTCAAAACGTATTATGTTTGTTAGAGCGTAAAACACCTGTTCCTTTATAATAATCGAATATAATTTGTTTATGTTTATAATTGTATTACAATATAATTTGATGTTCGTTTCATTTAAAGACTGGTCATAAAAATAATAAATTTTAACACTTTTATTCATTTATTTTCCAGTTATTATTTACTTTACTTAAAGGACATCATGTGCACCAAATATTAAAAACAACAATGTTATATTTACGGAATATAATATGAAATTTTAAGCAAATTGAAATACAATTTACCTAAGCATGAAGTGTTATTTCCCCTCTCATCTATAACATCATCAAGAATGAGTTCACTATTTTTAAAATAAACTGCTGCGTGCTGTTCAATTTTTTGATACCATATAAAAAATATTTAAATTAATATCAAACGAAAAAAATAAACTAACACAAAAAAGAAAAATACGATCTCAGTATCTGGCGCTGAAGGGTGGGAAATAAGGTAATGTGTTGCGGCCTTCTTCCTATCTGGCAAGCTAGCCTTTGGCTACCTTGTATTATTTTATTTTTGTTTTTTCAATTTTTGGAATTTCTGAGGTTTTCCAGTTATACTCAACAGTTAATATTTTCGAGAAAAATAAGTCAATCGAAGAATGTAAAATGACAAAATAGCTGTTCCTTGACTAATCGCCTTTCAAGTTATTCGTAGATGTGAATTTGAACATTAGATCCAATTTGGGATGCTTTACCACGTACTTCTTATTCGGCTTTACAGTTCTTGATGAATTTTGGCCTGCCACACAATTATTTTTTAGCAGTGTCTGTCCAAAGCATTTCTTCTTGGATTTTGCACATTTTTATCAGGTCTTCTTCCTCTTCTGCAATCTACTCTTAAATAGATTGACGGTCACTTATCTTTCCGTAGAAACCTTTTTTTGTCCATTCTTGTCTGGCATCCTTTCTGGATGTCCTAACTAGCTGATTCTTCTAAATAAAGAAACCTCTTAATATATTCATGATAAGGTTATCCAATTCTTGGTTAGGCCTGTTTCGCCATGCTCCTTGAGCGTACACAGAACCGAAGATTTGTCTCAGTATCTTATAGCACACAACGGACCTGATAAGATATTTGAATAGTCTTATTTTAGTCCTAGCCTAGCAGGGTTGACTCTATAAGCTTCGTGAGGCCAAAGTAAATTCTGTTGCGTCTCATTCCATTTTCTTTGACCCCGTTATTTACAAATTATTATTTTATTAAAAAATAGATAAATTTAAATTTTACAGAAGTTTGCCTTGAATTCAATCAAGCTCTGAAAACGTCTGACAGAACAGGTTTTTCATTTTGAGAAGACATGAACTGGCAATTGCTCAGTCGGAAAAATAAATTGGGTATCTCATTACCGATAACCCATTTCAGATATCTCTAACCTTTGAATATGACTCGTTATCTCTGACTCAAACAACGTCTAGATATTTAGGATACTAACATGGCTGTCTAAATAGTTAGAGATTAGATACTGTTTCATATTTACAGATGATGGTCAACGGTGTATCATGTGCGTTTTCGTGGATAAAAATAGAAGAAACATTTTATCTTGTTGTAATTAGAGATGTATCGATAGGTACTATAATTCGAAAACATTAAATCGATTTTCAATTCTGAATCGTGATACAGTTTAAAAACTGTTTTTAAAATTGCAATTGTGGAAAAGTTAGTGCATACAGGAGTTTAAAATTAAAATAGGGTATTACCAAAGAAACAAATTAGTGAACATGGTTTTAATATCGTTGTATTATCTGGTATATAATAAATGAATTATTGTAATTACAATTTAAGATAATGTTCAAAGAATTATTGTACTGTAATTTAAAAAGACATTTCAAACATTTTGGGTCTAATAAATTTTCAGATGTTATTAATGGTATTGAACAAGGTTTCAGTGAACATTGTTGATGAATGAACGTACCAATATTTCACTGAAATTGTTTTAAATGTGTTTAAAGGTACAAAAGTTAATATAAAGGAATAATATTAATAAAATAAACACATAATTTGGTACAACAAACTATATGTCATAAAAGCAATCAATATTTGAAACTTCCTTAGTTACCAATTGATCCTGAACTTAAGAACCGACACTTATGAATCTATTTCGTATCAACTACTAGAAATAACGATACTTTTCTCAATAATCGATGGTAAGGAGAATAGGTTTTTGAAGACATATTTTTAGTGGTAATAAAAATAGAAGGTTATTCATACTGAAGTATATGCTTGGTCCTTGTTAAGTCACAGATAATTAAATTTAAAAAAAAATTAAAATATCAAAATTCCCTACAGTACAAAAATAAGCATTGTTAAGCAACTTTAAAGTTTCAATAAAAGTTTAATATATTAGAAGGTCCCAAGGCCATCTCCTTTCCAGGAAACTCGGATAGGGGATAAAAGTGGAAGCATATTTTGATAATTGTGGATTTTGAAAGATATGAAGCATATTGTGGAATGATAGGGATTTTGTTAGGGCCACAAATGCACCATTTGAAGCATTAAGGTTGGGAACTGGTGTAAATATAAGCACCCATCCCTACTAAAGGGAGATATTGAAGACTGGCGGCGAGGGCAGTCTATGGAGCTATTTGCTAATGTAAGATAGCAGTGCGCAGTTGGGACCATTCTTCCAACTTGTGTGGATTCAGTTTGAGTTATTGTGCAAGTTGGTGTTCATTCTGGACTGTGAAATTTTGAGGGACGTGTTAAATCGTTTTCGTTTCATGTTCTTATGTTTATTTTAAAATATCTGCAAAGCGGAGATCCTAAGCTACTTTTTGAAGCACACCTTTAGCCACGTAAGATTTTAGGTAACCTGTGATAGTGGCCATCTTTCTTAGGTGATGTTAGTGTAATTATGGACCCCCATTTCCCTGGAAACTTCAACACATCTCTTGCCACAGATCACAATTTGCATCTTTTGATAGAAAGTTTTCTGAAAATACTCAGAAGAGGAAGAGGTGTGGGTAAAATTTACGTTATTTATTTAATTTATTTTTTTATAAACTTTAACGTCAGTTTTCTTTTTATAGTGTAAACATTGAATTGTATCTGAGAAATACCGCGACTATGCTCGTGAATATATTTTTTTGGGGTGGCGGGCAAATTAGTCTGAAAAACTTACTTTTCAGAAGACAAACAAAGCGTTGAATATCTCCATAAAATAACAATACTCATCAGAAGAAAAAACAACACCATTGTAAATACTTGCCAATGTTTGTTTGTTTGTTGGCGCTAAAATTCGTGAATATTCAAGGCCTTCCTTAGTATGAGCCACCAATGTTTTCTATCTTGTGCTGCTGCTCTCCAATTTCTTATAGTTAACATTCTCTCCGCGTCTGCGTCCACACAAGCCACCCACCGCAGGCATGGTCCAAATATCTTTTCATCCAGGAGCCTTTTGAGGATTTCGTTATTGCTCGTTCTAGGAACATGCCTTGCCCATCTCAGACGTCCGGATTTAATAAACTGTAAAATATCCAGGTTTTTATATGCTCAGCGTTTTTTATCAATATCCATACCCCGTTGTCATACACAGGCCCAAAACCCTTCTCAGAATCTTCCTTTCAAATCTAACTAGGGACGATTCTATGGCTTTCGTCATCGTCCAGCATTCTGATGAGAGCGGGCCTGATCAACGTTTTATATATTTGTATCTTTGTTGTTCTGGATAGAGATTTGCTTTTTATAAGCTTATAATTTATAATCCGACAATCAATTCAATAATCGTCATTTATATCTGTAAGATTGATTTGTATATAAAACTGCAAGACTAAAGATTCGGTACAGAAGTTATAATCATTTCTTAATTATAAAACGTTTGTCTTTTCAAAAGGCCTTAAAATAAAATTATTTTGTAATTTTTTTAGTATTTATATTTAATCCGAAACCCGTATACGGTAAGCAGCGTACAAAAAGAAATGTTTGGGGACTATCATATGTTAAAGTTAAAATAATACATTTAATAATAAAATAATACATCACGACCCTAAGTGTAACAATGGGACCGCGTATTAGGGTTTATGGAATATTTTTAAAGGATACTGTCGGATAGGAAGTCGTAGGTTTAGGACTAAGGGTAAAGTTTTTTGATGGATTTATTTTTATCCTTCAATATTGACTCCGCTCTTGAAGGTTTGTGATATGAGAAATGATTGGTTGGTTTACAATGAGACGATAATCTCACTGGTTCTCACATAGTGAGGACGAAATTCAGCATTTAAAATAATAAGACGTTATCAAATTTCTCAACACCTAAGACACAATTGACATATCCTAATAGAGTGAAGTCTACAAGTAACTCCACTGGCTAAAGTCAGCAAAGACTCAGTCTTGGAACTAATACATCAAGTATAAAATAGTCTAAAATGAAATATTTGTGGATCATTAAAAATAATGATGTCATTTAAATGCAATTCAATTTTATATGTTCTTAGTTTCTTTCTCCTAGCTACAAGTAAACCGATCACGAGGGAAACCTTAACTCACTATCATAAAAAAATTTTCAGTCCTTATTGAGCACTGCAACAAGGAAGATCACTTGTCTCATCTCCTCAGAAACCTTGGTGAGTGCCAACATGATTTTTTTTTTTTTTTATTTAAACTATTTATTGATATTTGCAACTGTATACATATATTTAATTAATAAATTTGAAGAAATTATTACAATGTCTTGTCAAGAACATATGAAGAACCACTCACTAGTAACACTTCTATAAAATGAAAAAAATTCTTTATAAAAAGGTCTCTCGGCTATCTTCTTTTCGTCTCGGGGGGTTATTGGGAATATAATAGGAAGCAGGTTAAGAGACTAGTGCATTAGAATGGTTTTGAATTTTACTATGAAAGAATAGGTATCTGGTTTGGGCTAAATCAGTAACATTTGGGACATTAAGGTCTTTATGTACAGGCTTACTTGTGACAAATTAAGGAGCATTAAGGTTTTTTCGAAGGATTTTGGATTGCAAGGATTGAATACCAACATGAATTAGGTGGTTTGGTGGAGCCCCATAGCTCAACTCCGTATGTGATAACACATGTAAATGTGCCTTTTGTAATTAATCGGTAGGTTTGAAAGTCTGTCCAACATAAATTCAATTTCATAATTTACGTTTACCCATTTGAAGTATAGATATAAGTTATATTTCAAATCGCTTATGTTTTGGATATTTGTATAATTTTGGAATTGAAAATAACCAATTCCCATTTATAATGATTATCTTAATTACATAATATGTTTTAATAGTAATTTTAGCGACCTCTTATTAATTAATTAATAATTAATTGTTATTATATTTTTTTGAAATATGACACTTCTTGCAAAATAATATGAATAAAAAATACATCTTTATATTCTCTGTATCAGTATCTATTTGTACTTCGGTGTTTCCAATATTCTTTTATTTTATTTTTAATCCGTCGATCCAATTCAGAGCGCCCACAGTCCATTGTTTGCTCTTGGATAGGCATGTTGTTAATATTAATATCTGTATAGGAATTGTGTTTACTGTCCCAATACCTCCGTTGTAGCCTTATTGGTATTGCCGGTCTCGAAACGAGGTCAAATGAAAAAGAAATAGCTTTTCTGGAAATGGAATCTAGTATAAATGTTTATTTAAAAGTATAAATGATACCAAGAGTTATATACATTAATTTATTGTTAATGATGATGAAAAAAAAATTGGTTTTCAAATATTAGTGAATAGTGTTGATGGTTAATTAAACGTGTGTGATTAGTTTTTTTATTAAAATTGTTGTAATTAAGAACTATTATGTCATTATTTTTTTTTAACTTTAGTTATAATTGACACATGCCCTCAAGCTGAAGACAATCAGCGAATGTATTAAATACATTATCAGTAAGACAGTGGCGTGTCATGAATGTATTCAGTGGTAGATTCATTACATAAGGAAGTGGTAATATGACACCATTATCCTTTGGTACTTCCTCCTAACTTTATAACAGGTTATTATTACTTAAGTCATGCAACTCATTTTTAGCCTTCCGTATGTATTGTTTTGTTTTGTTTTGTGCTAAGCTTTTGGGATGTTCTTAAAGTTTCTCGTGTACTATTCTGTATTTAGTATGTTCTAGTACTGTGGGTATGTGTAAGTCTGTATGCAAAATTATATTACATAATTCAGAGGAAGAAGCAGAACATAAACTTTATCCTGGGACAACTTGTCCCTTAAGAATAACGCATGGCAATCTTCTGGCTATGACAATTGATTAATAATTACATTATAAGTTAATTTTTTTTTCTCATTTATTGATATTTACAACTGTACAAAATAATATCAAGTAAATGTGTTGATTGTGAATACAATGGCATGCAAATAACTTGTGAAGAACTACTTAATAGTAGCATTTCAATAAAAATCTACACTAAAAGGTCTCTAAGCCATCTTCTTTTCAAAAGCCTCGGAGGATTATCGGGAATGGAGAGGGAAGGGAGTTGGGAGAATAGTAGATTAAAGTGGTTATGGAGCTTACTATGGAAGGATTGGTATCTGTTCTTGGCTAAATCAGCATAAGGGACATTAAGATCTTTATGGATAAGTTTATTGGTCACAAAGTAAGGAGAGCAGTGAGGATTTTTCGAAGGATTTTGGATTGTAAGGAATGGATACGAGATGAATCGGATGGTTTCGCGGAGGCCCAAAGCTCAACTCCGTACGTCCAAATAAGTCTAATCACAGTCATGTAAATGAGTCTTTTGTAATTAATTGGGAGCTCTGATCTTTTTTCTAGTAAATGTTGAGGTAGTCTGTAACGACGAGCAGTTTCGATTCGTTTCAGTCTTGTATGTGGATTCCAATTAAGACGTCTGTCCAAGTGGAGTCTTAGGTAGCGGATCTGTTCGACGGGGATTAGTGGAATATCATTAAAGAATACTGTAGGACTGGAAGTCTTAGGTTTACTTATGTTATTTGTTGGGATTCATTTGAATTTATTTTTATTCTCCAATTATGACACCATTCTTGAATGTTAGTAATATGAGATTGTAGTGATTGGGTTGCAACGAAAGGATTATTATTTATTGATAACACACATGTGTCATCAGCGTAAGTGGTGAGGACAGTAGAAGGATAAGTCGGGATGTCAGCTGTATACACCGTGTTGAGGATGGGACCTAGGATACTACCTTATATAGGTGGGTTGTTTTCGAGAATTGAAATATGAGTTTATCTAGAATGTATTGATATCAAAGATTGGGGTAAAGCCACTCAATTTCAGAATACCTGAGAGATATGTGAGAACTTCTAGAGAACCCGAGAATTAATCTTCTAAAACAGTTCATTATTCTTTTAGATCTCATTTCAAGCTCATCGGACAGTCCTCCATATACAATCTACCCGTAGTCAAATAAGGGAAAAATGAGAGATGATACCAAAAGTTTTCGAGTACTTAATGGTTCATTTATATATGTATACATATTTAATGTATATACAACATACACGAATTTCTGCAATATTAACCTTTTAAAAGGTAGGTTACGGTATTTTAGTACTCGATTTCTAGATTTTGGTAAATTATCCTCCCACCCCACCCTTGCCTATATAGGCTATTGCTTTCCAATTCCCTGTATGTACTTCCGAAGCATGTTCATTAATTCCGTATGTCCTCTGGTATATCTCCTGCCAGGTCTCTTGTATATCTCTTGCCAAATACTATGGTATTCATGGTCCTGATGGCTCCAACTACATACCCCCTCTACACTATATTAATATTGCTTTCCTATCCTGTGATGTAGACTCACAAGGTTTAGTAAACAATTCTTCCTCAACCTTCTCCACCCCTTAAAACCTCGATCCCAGATTGCTTCGATTATTGTAAAATGGATTTTCTTTCAGAACTCTCTATTCTGCTTGTTAAAATCCCAGGTCCCAGAAACTCATATCGTATCCAGCTTCATTACAACTCAATTACGTGTTTATGGAAGGACTGGAACAGAAATTGGCAGCAATCTCCTAAATTAGACAGACCCCTACTATAACTCCACAGATCTATAAAACACAAAGAAGTACTAATTATTAACTAACTCAATTGCTTACAGAACACGGTCCATTACATGAAACGATTTCACCTACAATACTCAAACGCTTGTAAATGTGATGGGCGAACTCTACAAACTTTCTCACACATTTTAAATTACTGTCACTTACGAATACGAGAGAGATACTTTGGTGGAATCCTCCCTAATACAAGGAGGTCATGGCTTCTACAACCTAAACTCTAAATATCAAAAACACAAATAAGAATTGTAACAATACAATTAGCTTGTAATGAAGATAAGTATTCTCTGTTTGGACTTTTAGTGTATTATAATTTTATTTCAATTATTCTCTTTTTCTTTTTTTTCTTTTTTTTAATTTTATACATTCATTTTATTTTTTATTTATTTTATTTCATTTTTCAAGTCAGTGATTTCAAAAACGAATTGATATTTAAACAACTACACTAAACATTGTACTGCATATGACATGTTGAATGTATTGCATCCAAAATACATGCCACTTCTGTCGTGTTTATTACATAAGAGAAAAAAAAGTACGTGTTTATACTTTTTTAAAAACATACCCTCAACTTCACTATTAAGAGATTATTCAGGATTTCAAATACTAAAAAAAAAAAAATAATTGAAAACCTCTAAGCATGTAAAATGTAAATTAAGTAACGATTCCTATTCTGTTGCTTCTTACTACGACCATATTTTTTTAACATATTTAATTTAGTTTTGTCTTATGTTATTGGAAAAATTATACTTTTCATATTTTTTTTTTTATTATGATATAATTATAACAGTAATAATAACAAAGATGTGTATATGTATACAGTTCTATAGTTGGATATAGTTCCAGTACGGCTGTGGCTGTTTTCCACCGTGGTTCGACTTCGGAGGCACACACATACGCAAGAGGGGAAAACTGGCAGTTGAACGTGATTTCAGCCCAATCTGCTCCTGTTACTACTTTTAAGAACTTTACGTATTGTAATAGTAAAGGTGTTTTTTATTATTACTTGTTTTTTGTTTAAATGTTACAGAAACTCTTAAATATATATCTTTCGGTCTGTAAATCCTTTACTTTATTTTTTTTTTTCGTTTTGACCCCTTGGATCACGTTGTTCCTAACTGCAGCGGCCTTTCTGGGTCCAGAAGGGGACTCCACAATAAAAGTAGGTAGCCGAGAAGGGCCCAGGCTTTTACCTGACTCGAACAGTCTGGAATGTTCGATGAGGATATAAACTGGCCAGCCCCCAGCCTGGAGAGTCTGTATTCAGTGGCAGTAGTGACTATCCAGTAGTAATAAGCCTGTGTCAGTGAATTTAGTCATTTAGTATTTAGTGACGATCCTGTCAGTGAATGTAGTATTAATAAGATTGTTTCATTGAAAGTAGTAACACCCACTGTGTGTGTCAATGTTGTATTTAGATTCAGAGAATCGTATGTGTATTTGTGAAATCTAGAACTAAGTTATTTAGGATAAGTATTACCTTATTATAGAAATTTGTGTAATTAGATATAAGTTAGATCTAATTGTAAGTGATAATTGTTATTGTATGTTATATTAGATTAAGAATCTAGTTTTATTTATTAGTTTGTAAATAAATAACTGTTTAATATTTATGTGTAGTTTGATTAGTCATACCACCAGTGGCCCGTAACATGATGATGAGAATACATATGGTGTCAAAGGCACGAGGGATAGCAAAACTATCTTATACTATCATTTTTATTTTTTTTTAGTTAAGATCGTCTGCCTATAATTTCCATTTAAAATATTTCCTGTAACTTATCCTTAACAGTAAACTGCTAAAAAAGTTTCTAAAAAGTATTCTGTAAGTAAAAGGTCTTTATAATGTGTTTCTAATCTCGTTTGATTACTAATAGGATGTTAGAAAAAATTACTGTTTTTTAGGCAAAAATCAAGATTTTTTTTTTTTTTAATAGTCAAAATATAAACCATTATGCCCTATGCCTATGCCTTTCGCCATTGTAAGCCAGATTTAGAATTCCTTGATGATATCTCCTGTGGGTTTGGAATCTCGGGGACCCGTTTTTAACCTCATTCAAGTTGGTAAATGATTTTCCACGATGGAAATAAACCTTCTCCTAAGGCTACATACAAATAAGCCTGAATAGGCTACATAGGTAGTCTGGTAGTGCTAGCTCTAAGCTTTAAGCTGGGTAAAGAGGAAACTCGATTTCATAGAAATCAGATAGATTTTCTTATGTGTGGTGAGAGATGTGAGGCCTGGCGTTATCTTGTTGAAACAAGACTTGCTTCCTGTTGACTGAACTGAATATCGCAGAACCAACACGTACATTCTCTGCATTTGTTCCGAGCAGAGACCCGAATTCACAGAATTACTAAAGCTTCCTCGTTGGCTACTGGAACACACCTTGATAAGGATAAGTTAGGTAGACTTGAAAGGAAACAAGGGTTTCCCTTCAATTCTACATCACTATTAAATTTTTGAAATCACCTTCATGCCGTCTTTTTGTTAAAAAGTCTTCATCCTCAAATTCACATACTAACAAAACTGTTTCCCAATATGAAGTAAAATTACGAGAATTTCGTTCTCTACCATCATTGTGGACAAAGGAAAGCTGAAGAAGTACTGAGCCCTAATAGAGAACATGCTGTTTACAATATGATTCAGGCAGGATCAAACTTAAGGATGGAATTACGAATCAAAGTTCAAATACAAAGAAAACGGTCATTTTTTTCTGGCTCATCCTTTAATCCATTTTTTATAAGATTATATTATTATACATTATATATTATAATTATAAGGATACTGTTTTCAGAGCTGCCAGGATCTGACGATTTTTGGCAGCCGAAGGACATCCTTGGCCACTCTCTTTTCCGACAAATTAGGTTTCGTTCTTAAGGATACTATTTTTTTGTAATCTTCAAAGAAGAAATTTCAATACATTTGGTTTACTATTCAAACACCTACTAATTGAAGATTAAAGGGAACATAGACTTAATCACCTGAAATAATTTCTTTTTTTTTTTTTTAACATAATAACTTTATTCACAACTGTACACAATGGACAACCAGTGAATATGAAATTACATTGATACAACAGACATGATCAGGCATGAGGGAGTCAGCACCCAGTGGTACAATCTCCAGGCGTGAAACTAAATTATTAGCGATTAGACTAGGAGATCCCTCATCCACTTCCTTTTCAGCCTCCGTTGAGTTATGTCTGGTATCTGTACTGTTGCCATATTATGTATCTGTTTGTTAGTGTGTCCACGTAGTTTCTCATGAAATTGTCGATAAAGTTTATGAATATGGCTCTTAACTGTCGGAATACGTAAGTCTGTATGTAGTATATCGTTTGACACATAAGGAGGGGAGTCTGTTATCAGTCTTAAGAATTTAGATTGAAATGTCTGTATTTTCTGAATATGTGTTCTTTTGGCCGGTCCATAAATTTGCGATGCATACGTCCAGATGGGTTTAATCAAGTAACTGTAAATGTTAAGCTTTTGTTTTAAAGGTAGTTTTGAGCGTCTGTGAAGTACTGAGTATAGAAGTCGCAGTCTTAACTGTAACGTCTGTTTTTTTGTCTCGACGTGTGGGCCCCATGTCAGTCTTCTATCAAGCGTAAGTCCTAAGTATGTCATTTTTTCAGTTTGATGTAAAGGTTGGTTGTCAATGTTAGGTCTTGCGTCGTAGTGTAAATGTAATATGAAGGGATTTGTCATAATTAAGTTTTATTTTCCATTTCTTACACCAAGTTTGAATCTCGTTGAGGTTGTGTTGAAGTGTTAAGGTGGCTTGTGTAGGGTCCGCGTCTCTAGTCACGATTGCAGTGTCATCTGCGTAAGTAGCAGTTAACACGTTATTGTTCGTCGGTATGTCATAGGTATATACTAAGTATAGAAAAGGTGCTAAAATTGAGCCTTGAGGGACTCCTGCTAAAATAGGTTTGATGGAGGAGATATCTGAGCCCTGGCGAACAGAGAAAAAGCGGTCTGAAAGAAAAGATTGTAAGATAAGGTAGTAACGGTTTCAATTTTACGAGTAACCCCTGGTGCCATACTCTATCAAAAGCCTGGGAAACGTCCAAAAACGCCCCAGAAACGTAAAGTTTTAGTTCTAAAGCAGCGGATATGTAATCTGTGACTCTATGTAACTGTTGTGTTGTTGAATGATATGAGCGGAATCCAAATTGGTGATCAGGTATTGTATTTAATTCAGTCAGCAATTTAGTAATACGGTCCAGTAGTAATTTTTCAAGTATTTTAGAACAGAGCGGTAAAAGACTAATAGGTCTGTAGGAAGAAGGTGTGTATTTGTCTTTGTTCGGCTTATTAATCATTAATATCAAGGAATGTTTCTATTGTAAGGGAAATTTCGTTGTTCTGAGAATGGCGTTATAAAGGGTTGTAAGAAAAATTAATAATTTTCTGGGTAGTTTTTGGAGTATCTCAGCTGTGATGAGATCATAACCAGGAGCTTTATTTTTTGGTAATTGCTTGATATGGTTTTGCACTTCAGTAGGAGTGAAAGGTTTGGGAGGAAGTGACACTGGTAGGGGTGAGTCTAAGATTGTCTCTAAATGTTCCTCTTGGAGTGCGTCAGTTAAGTCATCATGTGGTCTAAATACAGTTGAAAGATAATCAGCAAAAATTTCTGACTTTTCTCTGTCCGAGACAGCCCAGGAACCATCATATTTTCTCAGTGGGACCGATGGTTCACGGTGCTTCAAGAGGCGTTTGGTATGATTCCATAGACTGTTATCATCGGTTGTCAAGTTTGAAAAATAATTGTCATAGTTATTTTGTTTAAATTTTCGTATTTGGTGTTTAAGGTCATTACTGAATTTATTATACGTCTGTCTGTCAGAAGGGAATCGGTCTTTTTGCCATTTTTTGCGGGCTACCTGAAATAATTAGAAAAAAATTTCACTAGCCAACAACAATAGTTAACAAAGTTTTAGAAAAAATGTAAATTCGATTATTATGATCTTAAACTGTACACCAATTGTCTCTGTTGACGGACAACACAAACCTTAGCTGAGAGACAGGAGAAGGAGCCCATCAAGAAAATCATACATAAATATAACCTCAAATGTACAACCAGTGCCAGCAAAGAGTTACGAACTAAGCAATTTTGTCAAATATATTCAATATCTAAGTTTTTGTACGACTTACAGTTAGTAAAAAAAGATTTTGTAATATTGAAATACTAATTCTTTTTTTTTTTTTCAATTGAGTAACTTTATTTGGAAATTTCGTTTATGGGTGTGATTCAAATGAAGGTGCCAACTCATACCATCTAATAAATTATTTTTGTTGCCGTTATTCCGGAATTATAGTAATTTAATAAGAAAATGTATGACAAAAAAGTCATTGTACACTATTCATAGACAATAAATATCCAACCAAAACTGGTTAGCCCTCTGGAGCATTACGGGCATAGTACTCTTCTGATCTATTTTTAGTCTTCTAGTATCTGTCGCCGTAAGGAAGTAAATTAAAATTTATGTTAGTTCTCATTAAGTAGATTTTCTTAGAAATCAGAAAATTAGTCATCATTTTAAGAAAGGAATTTTTGAAGGAAGATGAGCAAAATAATTTTCGGAAATCACTCTACAAACCAGAAAATAATCAACAGGTTTGAAGAAACTGTGTACTTTCATAGTTATAATATGTCTGCATGTCCAAAAAAAAAACTTCAAAGCGAACATTTGTGAGAAAGAGATGATCGAATACTCAAAGTATAGACTGGATACAAGACTCGAAGGTATAGACTAGCTACTTGATTTTGGAGTGTGCCTTAATATTGTCTGCTTGGAGGTAAAAGTCACTAAGTGCAATTTTTTTTCCAAATTCGACAAAAAGTCATTGTGTGTTGATATTATCATTTCCCATAAGTATAAAAGTCACCAAGTGAATATAACTGCTATACAGGGTGTCCCAGACATAGTGTAAAAAAAAATTGGGTAATACTGCATACTAAATGGGGTAGAATGGCGCAGAAACTAGTTTCATATCTCAATCTGTTGAGGAGATAGAATTTTTTTGTTTTTATTTTTAAAATCTTTACTTTTTCTGAAAAATGGCAGTTTTCTCTACTTTGGTTTAGCGTAGAAACAAAAACGATGTGATTTTCTTAATCAACATTAAATTTTCTAAAATATGACATAGGTCTAGTTATTTTAAATTCACTTTTAGAGGGCCTTTTAACGCGCAAAACACAAAACATTTATTAAAACTTAAATTTTTAATATTTTTTGAAAATTTCTCACTCCCCACTGGAGCACCCTAGAAGCCGTCAAATTTCCCAAAAACTGCGGAATTTAGTTAGCTTTTTAGTGGTGTAACTCATGATATAATTGCACTTCACCTTTTGAGTCTAACAGAAGTTTTTCTGATGAAAAACACGCTAGAGAATAAATACTTGATTGTTTCACGTACCTACTAGATTGAATAAATGTATTAGTTCCCATTTGAATAAATATACATATTCCCGTTTGAATTTCCAAAAGGAAAAAATTTGATTTTGCTACTGAATGACTTTTACCTATGTACACATAAACATATAGGTCCATAATTCCGTCGGTCACTTAAGGTTTTCCAGATGTACTAATACACCCCCATACCTTGATTACACGCCATTCATACAGTGGGACAAACATTTTTAGTCATTAAGTCTGTTTTTGGTTTTCAAAATTTCTCGCATAAGTACCCTTCAAAGTTTTTACAGACCAGATCTTAGCCGACTGTGAAAGTTCCCATTTTTTTCAAACCCGTTGATTTTTTTTATATTATATAGTGATTTTAAGGAATTCTTTTGCCTTTTTTCCCCCAAAAACATTTCTTCCTTTCTTGAAATTATAGCTAATTTTCTGATTTCTTCGAAAATCTCCATAGGGAGAACCAATATTATTTTTAATTCACTTCCTTGCACGGCAACAGATATTAGAAGTCTAAAAATAGCTTAGAAGAGTACAATGCCATTAATGAAAGGAAAAAACAAATTTAATTAACATCCAACTTTTGATTTGATATTTTCTGTCTATGAACAGTGAACACAGACATTTTTTGAATATACATATTTTCTTATTAAATTATTATAATTCCGAAATTACGCCAACAAAAAATTTTTGCTTGGATTGGCGCATACTTTTGATATATCCATAAGCAAATAAAGCTAGTTTTTTTTTTTTTTTTTAAATTAATTACGTATTCCAATAATGGGTGTATACTGACTTTTTTCCTTACTGTAGTTATCTGTTGATTAAAGTTTTAATAAATATTAAGTAAAAAATACTCAGTTTTCCTGGAGGTTCTTAAAAAGAAAAGATAATAAAATAAAAAAAAGCACGATGGATTTTTAATGAAATCGGGCCGAGGAATGAAAAGGTATAATTGAATCAGCACATCCAGGAAAGGTCTACACATGACCCGGAAGTGACCCGAAAGTTATTCCCTACTTTCGTTACTTCAACATACAGTTTAAAATATATATACATAGAGTTTGATAAGTGTCCCTAAGACCACTGGCCGTAATTAACTCGCACAAACAGGGATAATCCGCAGTAATCCCCTCTTTTATACATCGATAACATAGTGTTCCAATACAATTTGAGCATTTTTTTGGCATTTTCCGATATATATATATATTTTTTTTTTTTTAACTTTTATTGAGCAATTATTACCATCTGCCACAAATGTGGGCAATACCTAATATAGATGGCGTATTATTGCTATCAAACATAATGTAAAATGATAAAAATAGAATAAATAGATAATATATATATATATATATATATATATATATATATATATATATATATATATATATATATATATATATATATATATATATATATATTATCGAGAATCGGCCACTGTGAATTCTCACTTGGCTAACTTCGCGGCTTGGAGCCCCCTACCTGTGTCAACTGTCAGGAATCCAGGACAGTAAAACACATATTAGTAGATTGTCCACAGCTTTCATCTCGAAGGGAGAGATTTAAAATTTCGAATACACTGAAAGAAATCTTACATGATGATGAAAAATCTGAAAAGTCATTGTTAGATTACTTAAAGGCTATCAGGTTTTATGGACGGATATAGGTGATAAGAAATCGAAGTTGAACTACCAATGACCCTGAAGGGTAGAGGCAATCAAATAAATAAATAAATAAAAGTTAAAAACACAATAGTACTTTAATTTCTGAGATTAATATAATTAATTCTAGATATTGTTGAAATGTAGTGATTTCTTCAGTATATATTTAGTCTAGAGTCTATCCCCCTTTTATTGATAACAGCTGTGCACTCTCCAGAAATTTATTCTTGTTAAAAAATGAGTAAAACCAAAATGTTTTTGGTGTTCCAATTCTTTCTACACTAACTGTATCTGTAATTCATTGCAGTTGATACAGATGCACTTAATTTTGATTATAAGCAATAACTAGCATGATTTCCAATTAATCGAGGCTATGGACTACTATGAGGTCAATATACAAATTGTCTGAACCTGCACATACAAATCTAAGAATCAAAGTTCAAAGCAGAGGGGGTATTTGAGGTATAATAGCTTCCTGGAATGTTCACCTTTTAACTAAAACACATAAATGAGAAAGTAAATTCCAACATAATCCGAAACTGTTACATAACATTATGTAAGAAATTATCTACATATTTTCATAGTAGACATGTGTAAAATAAATTATGGTACAAATTCATTATTTTATGTTAATGAATAAAAAATTCATATAAAATTTATTAAAATGCTTTGCAATGATTTGATCAATCATAACTATCTTACCCTCCATATAAAAAAAAAAACAAAAAAACAAATAATAATTGGAATGGAATGATCTTCTGTTACCTTCTCAGCATTTTAAGGTTTGTTGCTACGACGTATAACAGTTCCTGGCACCTTATTTGACTGTTGTCTTGTTCAAGTGAGGAGGAATCACTCTGCTGGCAATATCAAGACTATATAATTATAAAGCAAGGTGTTTGTAATTGTTTCTAATGCACTTATTGGGTATCAATTTACCTCGCTAGCTCTGCTTCCTTTCATTATTTCTTATCACAAAGTTCCTATTATCAATATTTTTCTATCATTCGCTTTCAAAGTGCCTCTTGAGGAAAGAAATTAACTGGTTTCTCTAGTTGTCCAGTAACCAGGTTGTTTAGATGAGAAAAATACAGATTTTTAAAAAGATCTATTTTATGTTTTTTCTAGAGCTGAACCGGGAGTTAACTGTTTGAAATTTGATATATTGGCTTGCCCTGTTCTTTTGATTACAGTTCAAATAATATGAAAAAAAATCATATTTTTATATAAATTAGAAAATTTTTAACTTGTCTTACTACATTGTCAAACCAATTATAATACAAAGAAATGGACAGTTATTCATTAGCTACTATGACTTCAAATTCTACATCCCCTTTACTACATTATCACATAATTAATTGAGTTTACCAAAAAAGCTTTAGATGGATTGGATTATTTGTTTATTCTTTTTTTTCTTTTGAATGTTTTGTTTTCTTTTTTCAATAATTTTATTTTAATGCTTAATTTTTCATATGGAAGAAAAAACCCTGATAAATTAGCATATTTTATAACCTTTTTGGATTTTTATTTAAAAGTTTTTTCCTGTTTTTGAGATGGCAAACTTGAATTTCAGATTCAACACTACAACACATAACTCAATTCAAATGAAAACTTATATATTTTTTTCTGGATTCATTTTCCTTCTAATGACTTGACTATAGTTCTTTATTAAACTGCTTATGTATGTTTTCAAAATTTCCTCATAAATTCTTGTTCAACTACCCTTAATTTACTACTTCATTAACTATTTCATTAAAATATCAATTTCCTACTCCTTATCAGATTGTTATCACTCTGAAACACGAAATACATATCTTATATTAACTTATGTTTCATTTATTCCATGTCTGTTATTAAAAACCTCGGTTTCAAGTTTTACTATTACTAAGAAAATAAATTTTCTTACTCATTAGTTTTAATTTGTTTATTTTAATATTAAAATAGTATTTATTTAAAACTTATGTTCACATTGAAAGTTTAACAATGTTTCAAAAATAAATTAACAATATTGCAATATTTATCATACATACCCCACTCTTCACTTATTACTATTTATCCCACTGCCTATATTTATGATGGTTTTTACTATTATCAATTTAATATCTGTTATCCTTTGTTGGTAGGGATTATTTTAATGTATTAAATAAATAATAACCCATCACATAATTATTGAGATTCGTGAACATTCCTTCTCATGACATTTGTTCAATCTGATCATTGACTTCTAATTGAAATTTCTGTTCACTAAATTTACAGATTGTTTATAGAAACCAGAAATTTCAAAAAGATTAATTTTTTTGTAGCTTGTCAGTTTAAAAATGTACTTTTTAATACGCTTTAATTAACTTCACCTGTATGTAACGGAATCTTTCATCGTGATTTTCATCAATTTCCAGCTATCTGATTATCTTGAAAATTTTCACATGTTTCAAGGACCAATAACAATACAATAATTGCACAACTTTGTTCTAATCTTCTCACCTAGTCTAGTAAAATTACCACCAAAATGGAGGTCTGCCTTGCAAAAGGTGAAGTAGTAGGTTTTACGTTTTTATATGATGCAGATTAAAGTATCAAAAATGAAACTAAATTTGATGAGGGGAAAATGTTTGTTGGGCAAAAAGCCCCAATCTTTTTGAACCTTTTTTCAGATTTTGGAAAAAAAAAAAACATATAGAAAAATGTTTTCAATCGAAAAATGCTTTATTTACAAATTCAAAGTTTATTAAATTGTGCATCTAAAGGCATCCCTTAAGTTGAATTTGATTTAGGCGTTTAGCCACAATTAGTTGTCAAGCATCGAAGAATTTTGCCAAATTTAAAAAGTTAGTTTTGGTCATGTTTAAGAGTCTATAATGCAGAAATGATTAATTCAATCAAAAAATTATATATACTAATAGTTGTAGATCATTACATTTTGTGGAAGATAGGATTTTTAAAGTAAAAATTTGCCCATTCCTACTCTGAGATATGTCAAAAAAACGAAATTTGTTGGTTGATTTTGGATAGACTGTATTAAAAATGCAATCAAATCACAAATAGTACAGGGAAATTAGCTTCGAACCTTGAACTCAAAAAATTAAAAGGTCTGACTGCTGCAAATTGTCCACCACACTTAGCTTTTCAGTTAGGTTTGCTATAAAAGTGTGTTTTTTGTAGTTTTTTTTAAACTATAATTTTTAATTAATGATATAACAGCAATTTAAATCAAGAATTAAAAAATAAAACTAAATTAATAAATATGTTTTCCTTTAACAGACATTTAACAAATATTGACTCACATATAAACACAAACATATTTTATAATTAGAAATAATACTAAGGAATAATATGGTTATTGCAAAAAAAAATTGATATTTTCAGCACAAAAGCCAGCCTAGCTCTTCCTGTTATTGTGCTGAATCAGCTATTTAGTTGGAGCTATTAAAATATATTTATACCTATTCCAGAATTATATACGATTCAAGACTGGTATATATTGATATAGATTACTTATTTTCTCCTAAGAATAATACAATGGCACAATGAAATGTTTCTGTTGTCTGGCTACATTAATTTTGAGCAAAGATAAATTTAATACAAGAGAATTAAATGAATAAACAATAATAAAATTAAAACAAAAATTTTTAATTAGATTTGAAACAGATAATGCTTTAGGGTGTTATTGCCTGATCAATAACTACAGAATAATTTGAAATAAGATCAGGGTTGTTTCACATTAAATCATGTTAAAAATGAACATTGACAAAGGTTAGCTTTGAGTTATTTCTCTGTGACAGACATTAGTGAACTCAAACTTGCTAGTAGTCACTTTGATTTAATCACCCTTGTATCACTAATCAAATCAGCTGTCCCAGTTACCCACCCACTCAATTAAGAATTCCTTCCATCTTTTATTCATGTCTACTCCTCCCTTCAAGGGGAATGAATGATATACTATCAATTTTTATTTTAAATTTCAACTATATCCACATATCCCTTGATTAACAGTTAATAACCAGATAATTAACCATTTTAATTAAAATTTTTATTTTTTACAAAATATCGATAATTGTTGTGGGATTTCTGCACAATCAATTGTTGATATTTTGTGATATCAATATTACATAATATTAATAGATCAGTGCAAATTATTATGCGAGTAATAAGAGTCAAAATCTTATTATAGATTAATAATTTACTAGTTTTTAGATGATTTCAATGAAAAAAGAACATGTCAAATTTAATTTTTATAAAATATGATTTATCATAGTCTGGAATGTAATTCTCAGAAAATAATCAGTTATTTGATTCATTCAATCCCATCGGTAATGTAATACAGCAAGATCTTTAGAAACAAACTTCTACCCTAAACTAATTTTGGATATGAATCAGATAGGTTATGATTCAAATATTTTACACTAATACAGCAAAAAAACACAAAATTTAATTTTTAACAAAGGTTTTTCAATTTATTGTCATAGACTATAATTGCCTTGAAACTAAAACAAAGTCATAATGTAATAAAATAATATAAAAATATAACCAGTTAAATGGTGTATTTTTCCCAAAACGGTTTTAAAATTTGTAGTTGTCAGGGTCAATAGAAAACCGTTCAAAACCAACTTATTTTTTTTTTTTTTTTTTTTTGAGCAAGCTAGCCTTCTAGTAAGGAAAGCATTAATATAACGATGTTATTAACTAATTATAAGAGTTTCCTCTCAAAAAATTAAAACAATTTTCAAAAGGAACAAAATCTAATTTTTCTGGAAGGAGTGGTCAAGGATGTCCTTCAGCTGTCTTCAGAATTATCAAAAAAATTGTTAGAACCTGGCAGATCAGAAATCAGTATCCTTTAGTGGCTTTTATTTAAAATGGTAATTAAATTCCATTTTCTAACTATACTCATTTTGCATAGTTATCTTTTTTAAAATTACATTTATGTGTAATATAATATTCATATTAAAATATAATTAACAGAAGAAAAAAATAGCAACCACTGATATAGGAGGGTAGAATTATTTAATTATTATCTTATTAATGTTATATTTTAGTAATTGTCAAGTTTAAATCATGTAAATTTATTTTTTAAATTTAATTTATAATCCAAAATAAATTATTAATTATAATAAAATTTATTAAACTTACAATTACACTATTTTAATGGATTTATCTAAAGAGTTAACATTGTTGCCTTAAATCAAGTCTTTTCTGATCAAAATAATATTTTTTAGGTATTAAATGTTATACCCAAAATAATAATAATGCACAATTAATGGTTTAAGTGTCTGGTTGTATAAAATACAGTTCAAAATACCATTAAATGGCAAATAAATTAAAAACATTCAATCATACCTAACTCCCTTTATTTATACATCTGATAATGAACTGACTTAACAAAACTTGAGTTAATTAAGGAGAAATTTCTCATTAAAATTTTCCTACTACATAAATGATTGTGCACCAGTACAAGCTTCATTCAGTTTTAAATGCAATATTTATATATAAAACAAGTCCCTGGTATTAACAGTGACTTCATAAATTCAGCCAAGTATTTAATTAGGCATTCATATTAATGGTTATAGACTTATTACAACATAAAGAACAGCATTTAAAATAAGCATGAATCTATGTTGATAAATTTCAAAGTGATATTTGATAAACTAGTCTTGTTAACAGAGATATAAGCAATGGTACATTTACAGTATGCAAAAGCTTAAAACATAGGATGGTAGTTTTAAACCGCAATACATTTTAACTTAAAATTTTTCAAAATAGAAAAACCATCTTAGCCATTTTAGGGATTTAGTGAGATAATTGAATATTACAAAACTTCAGAAGCTCCATGAGGATTTAAAATTGTAAATCATCCAATACCAATACATATGAATCTACCATTGTCTGAATGGAGATGTTCTCATAGATATAAAAGTAGATATAATAGAAAAATAAAATATAAAAAAAAAAGTAAATCAATTATAGGTAAATGTATTCACTTTACTGGAAAAAAAATACTGAAGATTGGAATCACCTAGCAAAACAAAATTATATAACAAAAATACAGGTAACAGCTTAATTAAATATTTTCCCTTGCATATGGATGAAATCCAATCATGAGGAGACGTGTAGAAATAAGGGAGATATCTATATTTCACAGAAAAATAATGAAGAAAGATTTACAAAAAAAAAAAGAGAGAAAAATAGCCTAATAAGGAGTATGCTGTCTAATTAGTAATAAGAAATTAGTTGTTCGCTAAGATATAATTTCCTCTATAAGACAGCTGAAACCATTGCTGATATAGCTATTTACTGAAATAACTAGTATGTAATTGATTATCTTTCTGAGAATGCATTACTGCAAGATGCAACTAAATATTATCAGAATGAATTTGACTAGACTACAAAATAAAACAGAATAAAAATGTCAGCTTAATGATAACTTAGGAGCCAATTAGTGACCAAGAATATATTTGTTTTGTTGTGGGAAAAAAAAGTTTATTTATTTTGATTATTTTTTAAAGATATATATATATTACACGCATAGGATACAGATAATGAAACGTTTTTAAAAAATGAAAAATTTATATGATACAAATTTTCTGAAGCATAATAATATTTTACAATATTTCAGCATGTCATTTTTAGGCAATAAATAGGTGAGAAATCTGGGTTTCATTTATACGATAAGTAAAAATCTTTTTTTCATTTTTAATCCCATCATTGTCCCAGTAAAACTTGACAGTATTTCATCCATACATTTTTTTAATCTTCACATTTATTACATGAAAATTTTTCACACATAAGAATGATTTCATCCTTAAAATTACAAAGTACCATGACTCAAGATCGAAATTGAATGTACCTAAAATCTGCTTTTTTAATTAATTAATTTAATTTATTTATAAAAGAGCTTAAATATGTCAGTACTACTATTAACTTAAAGCAATAATACTTTTGAAAAACAAATACTTTATTGAAATGGAGATTAACAATTCATTATAAAAACTTTTGAAAATTCGTTTTACAAGATAAATGTAGAACAATCTGAAAATGTTTGAACTTTAAAATGAATCAACATTTTGTGAAAAAAATCATATTATTAGAGAGATATATGCTTTATTGTGACAATTAACAATAAACATAGTGCTGCCCAACTTTATTGGGTTGCTATAAACACAGCATACTCATCTATCCAATTAAAGACAACAATATAATTTATAATTTAGGTATATAAGTTACAGTTATATAGGTAATACAACTGAAAAAGGAATGTAAAGTTAAATATTTGATTAAACTCTCCATTTTATCCTGAACAACTACTGTATTATTAAATTGCACAAATAAAAAAATAAACAATTAACTATTTGTATCAATCAATTATTTGAAATTTATACTTCATAGAATCTTATTTTTATTATTTATTTTCTTTGAATTTTTTTAGTTATTCTTTTTATTTTTATATATTTTTGTTTTAGCTCTCTACCCCTGAGTGATTGGCCACGACTTTTTAATTATATTCTATAACAGATTGTTTTTTTTGTGTTTTTTTCTATAAGAAATTCAAACAATGCAGCTATTGCCTGAGAGTTAAATATTTTTAAATTAAATATCTCTAAGAATAATCTATATTTCTGTTGGTAATTCTATTTCTTCCCGAATTTCATTAATTGATAGACAATTTTGTAGGATATGTTTAACAGTTTGTACTGCATGCCATTTTTCACACCTTGAAGTATATAAATTATGCAGATGGTATCCATGATTAAATTCACAATAACCAATACGTAATCAGTATCTTATTGTTTCCTTCTTTTGTGAAATTTTGAAACCCATACCACATTTCCTATAGTCTTAAAAATCCTCAATGCTCCTTACTTTGCGACAAATAAACTTATCCATAAAAACATATTGTTCCATATACTTGTTATTAGGCCCAAGCCAATGAACTGCATACCACTCAAACTCACTTGTCTTTCTTTCAAATTACTTCCCATTTGATTCCCGATAATGCCATGAGGCATCTGAAAAGAAAATGGTCTAGGGAATTTCAAATAAATAATTTTAAATAAATACTTTAAATAAGAACTTTCATTCTTTAAATATGTGATGAAGTGCTACCAATGGGTAATTACTTAACAACATATTATTTTTATTTATTTATTTCTTAATTTAATTTTTTTTTTTTTTTTTTTTTTTTTTTTTTTTTTTTTTTTTTTTTTTTTTTTTTTTTTTTTTTTTTTTTTTTTTTTTTGTGTGTGTGTGTTCATTTCAACTTGACTCTTTAAATTTTAACAATACAACACTAACATTTCATATATACTTTTTTCAACCACAATGTCTGAGTAAACAAGAGATGAGTGGATATTGAAAAATCACTTTTGATGTATTTTTTAATAAAAGTAGAATACTCAAAAAGAAAATTAATGAATATTGTTTCCAAGGGCTTTTGCCAAAAGCTCCAAAGAGGGTTATTTGACCCGTTATGGTAGTTTTAGTGTTAAGTAACCTCGTAGTTTATTTGTACCTCTGCTTCTGCGATGAGTGACAATACAGGTTATATTAATAAGTGTTGACTCATTTACCTATTAATAAAAGGATATATTAAAAAATTAATAAATCAAAAAAATTTCAATTACAACAAAGGTATTTAAATTGAAATTATATTATTGTGTTTTGTGATTTTCAAAGAAAATAGCTGATTAAAAATAGGTGAGGTTTATATTGTGGGTTGACCAACATTCATAGTAACTACAAGATTCTATACAATTTATTCTTTCCAAATTTTAGTTTCTGCTTATGCTGCCATCCTAATTAGATTTGTATTCTCATATGTTAATTCCAAATGCTATTTACATTTAATAAACTTCTTGGATTTTACACTCAGCTGAAACATTTTATTCCCTTGAAGATATATAAATCCTTGATCATCTCTTAAATATATATATATATATATATATATATATATATATATATATATATATATATATATATATATATAATTTTTTTTTTTAATTTTAATTTTTCTTCTTCAATTTAATTCATGAAAATCATTTTCAAAATGAAGAGGCAACTTATTATAATTTTTTGGGTTGACCTACTATTTTGAGTAGGGTTGGCCAGCTTTAGCTTTGTTAATAATAAAGCATTAGGAATATCAACAACTTGTGGGCTTATTCAAATGTTTTAAATCCATAACACATAAGTTATTTTTCCTAACATCAACATTTGGCACATTAGACAACAGAAAAACCAATTATATAGATGGCTACTGAAATAATTAGTATCAATATAATTATTTCAATACATATCTTAAGCTTCCTAATTGGTCATAGGGTAATTATGGATATTAATAAACAATAGTGTATAATAATAATAATCGGGGGAATGATAGCACAACTGATTTACTTTAAAAAAGACACAAGATATTATTTTGAAAATGGATTAAGAAACTAAAGTCACGCTTTCCTCTATTCAGAGTTATTATTAAATGTGCATTTAAAAATATAAAGAAAAAAAATCAAACTAGTCAAATTAACTAGATACATATGTTAATTTACTGTCCATTCTTAAGATTTTTTTAAAATTCTGATAAAGGTTTTATTCTTATGAAACATATTTTCCAATGTGTTCCAAAACTGTTAACTTTAAATTTTAAGGCTGTTTTTTAATCAATAAACTAATATCGAGATTTCATAAGTTCACTGCGACAATATGATCGTAATGGTATAAATATTGTATCTAAATGTTCTCACAAACGAAATTAAATAATATGAGGATTAAAAATAAAAGACAAATGTGTTAGTAGGTATCTATTTCAATTGCAATCACCTTACATAAAACACCTTAATTCTAACACTTCAGTAATTTAAAAATATAAAATCTTTATTTACACTAACTTTATACAAAAATTGGAAATTAAGTACTGACAGATCTATAAACTTGCCATTACATAATGCTTAAAATACATTTGCTCATAAAAAAAAAAGTAAATGCCTGCATCATGCATAACAAACAGATATACACTATAACGAAATTCGGCGTACTAATTCGTCACCGTATTATAGAAACGATAGTTTCAACAAGGGAAAAACTAGTTGTTTCTGAACTAAGTAAAGTGACTAGAAGTATGAGGTTACACAATTATTAATTCTTATTAATAATAAATCTATAAAAAAATAAATTGCTTATTACACTAGTAATAATATTCATCACAAGATTCTAGAGCAACTATAATAAAAAACATTAAACATAATTTGTACAGTTAAAATTAAACCTGTCGGCTCTTTAAATAATGTGTTGTCAACAATTAAAAGTATATTCATTAACTAACATAAATTATAAGAAATGCATGTTAGTTATAATAATTAAATAATACTAATTATTATAATTAAAAAGGTTCATTTTGATTTTCTAAATGGTCAATAATACAAGCGACATTAGAAACATAAATAAATAAAAACAAAAATGAGTTAATCACAATAAAAATAACAGAAATGTAAGAATAAATATATAATTATTTTCTCTTTATACAAATATCAAAGTGTACAAAAATGTAAAAATACTTAAAAAATATAATACTTTTGACGTTTCAAGAAAATAGTTTGCTATTTTCCTAGACTTATTTAATAGATCTAAGAGTGGCCCGATGCCTGACAGAATCGATAGTGTCTTTGGCTGCACTGGCCGCGGTAGGCCTCATGAAGCTGAGGCCGGACTTCTTTACCGTTCCATTAATGCTCTCACCACTACTGCTGCTCGCTGGTGGACCACCAATAACCTGGTTCTCTTTAAAGCTGGTACTGACACCAGTAGCTACCCTCGGCCTTCGTACCACAGGCCCAATACTACTTCCACTAGAGCTGCTCCTACTGGCTGGGACAGTCGGTTTGCTGCTTCGTACTTGGCTTTGCCCAAGTGGTTTTTTAACCTCTTTTTTAAGTTCAGAGGTAAGATTTTTTATGGCTTTTGTATAACTTTTGATTTCTGGAATTGGACGGACATTTCGCACAGTGCTAACTGAAGTTGCACTGTTCAATGAGCTCCTTGAACTCCTTAAACTGCTTTTAGAACTAGATCGTTCAACCTTCTTCTTGGGTAGAGCACAATGAGGTGACTTGTTAAGGGTAGAGCTTTTGACAACCTTCTGTGGTTGCTTCAAAGGGGCGGAAGAAGATTTTGGTGTTTGAATGATATTACTATCACTTTTTAAAACAGCAGGTTTTGAATTTTGTTTATTAGCTAAAGCTAAAATTCTTCTTTGAGCAGGAGTATTTTCTGTTTTTGCTAAAGGAGTTTTCTTATCTAAAATTTGTTGCCTTGTTAAACTTGACTGAGAATCAGATTTCCTTAAACTAGCCGACCGCCTTGGGATGACACTCTTCTTTTCTGCACTAGTAGGAGATCTCATTGATGAGGTTCTTTTAAAGTCCTTCGTATTTACACCACTACTTGTATCTCCACTTCCACTGCTATCAGCTCTAAGAAGTTTTGTGGACTCATTCCTAGGCTTTGGAGCATCTACAAAGTCAGCTTCAAAATTACCAGAAGATGCTCCTTGGCTAGGTGTTTCTGAAACTAAACTCTGAGTTTCTTCAAATCCTTCATCATTTAAATCATGCTCATTTCGACACTTTCCAGGAGTATTTACATGAATTTTAATTTCAGGGATAAAATCATTTTTCACAAAAGGTGACTTATTACTATCTCCTATTGATTGAGGTGTACTATTTTTTGTTGAGGGTCCTTCAGTCTTCATATTGCTTTGGGAGCTTTGAGAAAGGGGAGATTTACTAAATTCATCTTGATTTGAGCTAAACCTTTTAATTGCTTTGGCTACATCATTCTGATCTATGTTAGTCCTTCTTCGGTATGATCTAGGTAACGTAGATGATGCTGAAAGCCTATTTATGGCTTCAGTTAGTTTGCATTCATCTGATTTTGAATCTGATTGTTTCTCTGCTTCAGATGTCTCTTTTAATTGTTTACCAATGGCCTCAAGAACATCTTTTGGGTCAACAGACGTTTTCCTCCTATATGATCGTGGTAAAGTTGCAGATGTCGATAACTTCTGAAGCTCCTCACTAGATTTTTCAATATTGGCAATGGCTTCTTCCTCTGGATCTAGATCAATCTTGCTCTTCAATTTATCTTGCCACTTCCTCAAACGTGATTCCTTATCTTTAGGTGATAGTTTTTCTACAGGTATTGATTGAGCTTGTTGAGTTTCTGGTTTTATAACTTGTTTTTCAGGTACTAGTTCAGGTGATGTCACCTCTGGCCTCTTAGTAGCTTCTTCCTCGACTGGTTTCCTATACCTTAATGTTCGCCTGGAAGCTGCAAAGCGATCGAATTGTCCATCTCCCAAGGCGGGTTCTTCTTCTTCTTTCACATCCTCATCTTTCAACATTCTGGAACAACGTTGATGATCCCTAAGCACTTTACGAGCAGCTGGAGGGGTTTCGATATTGTCAGAATCTATTTCCACTTTGTCAGAAATTTCAGGCTTTCGAGATCTTCTTGGTGCAAAAGGTGGTAAATTTTGTTCTTCAGGCGAGCGGTCAGCTATATCTGGGAAAACCCTCCTTGCTAATAATGGACTCATTTTTCCGCCTTTGAATTTATTCAGGGCAATAGGTTGCTCAGTAGGTTGCTGTTGTTCATTGGCACAACGAATATATATAGGCAGACTTTCTTCTGGTGACATTGATTCACCTAGGGTCCTTATAACTTCCTTTCGCTTTTCTTCTTCATTGATAGACTAAAAATAAAATAAAAAAATTATATTAGTGGTAATCAACTATTGGGCTCTTTTTTAATGTAATAGTTCATAAGAAAGAAAAGATACCTGAAGGCTGGAGGGTGGCACAGAATCGATACTTCCACGAGATTTAAGCCTCCTCAACCTTCGAACATCAAGATCGGTCTGTTCTGAAGTGTTAGGTACATTAAGGTTAGATTTTCTCCAAGGTGATTTATCCTTCACTGGAGATTGTGGTTGTACTTCTAAAATAAAACAAAGCAACCAAATATAAGTCAAATTAAAGTGTAAATAATGATATTAGAAGAAAATTTTAAAGTAGTATTTTTTTTTTTTTTTTGACCAAACCTGTTTGAGGAATAGAAATCATAATGACCAGTTTAACCCTTAGCCTTGGCCAAAAACTTTAACACTCGGTGCGTCACGGAGTCCCTGGGACTCCAAAATTATTGTAGGTGTTTTTTCTTAAATTTTCCCCAAAAACAATGTTTTTTTCGATGTCAAAATAATCATAGGCATTTAGAGACACAAAATACTTTATTTGTAACCGACTGAATAACAAAGTAAAGCAATCACGATATAAAACTCTAAATAATAATTTTTTTGACATTGTTACACTTAGATTAATATTTTTTAAAAACAAACCAAAAATATAAAAACTTTTAGCAAAAAACTTATTGCCTAAGGTCTGATCTATAATAAATTAGCATATGTTAACTTCTAAACTTCATTTGGAAAAAATTGACATTGGTAGAAAAGTCCTTAAAAAAACATTATTTTAGAAATCATCTAGATTTTCAATTCATTGAACATACAGTTTATTAGAACATTGCAAGCATATTGTTTTTTTTTGGATCTCAAATAAAACAATACTTTTTATGATTTCAAGGTAAAACTTCCTAAGTAACTGAGAACGTCGTGATTACTTGTGTTAGGATTCTCGGCAGGAACTTTGCTTTTAGGATCTGAAAACTCTGTGTCAGATTCCTCAAGCCATTTCAGTAGGGCCTCCTCATAGTTAGCATCTGTAGTTCTAATGTATTCTGGATTCCTGGACATAGTTGCAAAATTGAAAATATAGCACTAACTGCGTCGTGGAGTCCCACGGACTCTAAAGCAATCGTAGCACCGACTTGAATTCGCCGAATACTGTAGTAAACATAACAAATGGAGCGTCCCCTCACCCTAAGAAGGTGCTGGGAAACACATCCTGTTTGAACGAAAATTACATAAGTTATGAAACTGTATATATCTGCTGGAGTCCCAGGGACCCCGCAACGCCGGTTAAGGGTTAATAAACAATATTGCTTCTGAAACATTTTTATATTCAAGAGATAATAATCTAGATAACATAAAAATGGTAATGCTGTTCTCTAAGAGTTTTGAGAATCATTCATTTAAATTAAAAATAAAATTGAAATTGATAAATGATTTCCCACTTCTAAATGATACCTAACATTTGAAACTAATTTTGTATTACACTAAATATAAAAGAAGTGATAATTAGTATTCATTATTAAGTAAATAATTGCCACCATATCCTCTTTAAGGGACAATAATACAAGAAGTTAATAATAGCTACATATATCGAATATACATTCTGTTACTTAACAACTAACCTGCTATTGCTTCCATTGCACCAACAACATCAGTTTTATCAATGGTTGGTTTCCAGTCAGAGTAGACTCTTTTGTACTGTAAACTTCCTTCTGCAAGCTTTCCTTCAGGTAATGTATCCAAGGTACCACTCCTTCCTTCGCTCTCTATAATAAGAATAAGAATAATATACATTTCTTATTATAATATTTTATTCTTGCAGAACATTATTTACAAACATTTTAGAAACAAATAAGATGGAAAATTAAAATACTTATAATTGCATATATGTTGAAAAACATTAAATAATTTTTGTTAAATTACAATATATTTTTTAGTATACTCTCATTATATTTATGTTTGAGAGTAAATACTCCTAAATTACAATTAATTAATAATATAAATCATTAAAATTATTTTTGAAAATAAGGATTAAAAAAATATTGAGTAAATATGCACATGATAATAAAAAAAAATAATGAATTAGAAATCAAGACCAGGATTTAATTCATAGGTTTTAACTTTAACTATCATTTTGACTTGACTTAAAAAATCAAACTTATTGATTTAAAAAAGTTTTTAAGCCTATACAAAAAGATCCATCTCATTACTTTTGTGTGCTTTTAAATATTGTGAAGTATTTAAAAGTTATTACTATATTTACAAAATTATGAATAAAAATTTCATTATTCATTGTAGAATTGATTATAAATAAGTAAAAATGAACAAAAAAACTCACCTGAATCAGCTTCGAGCGACCGCCTGTTACCTTGGAATCGTCTCGGTCGTCTTCGTATTTCTTCGTTATGTTTATCTTCTTTTTCGTTTTCAGATAACCATGCTTCAATTTTTTGCTTCCATGGTCTATTAATTAGAAGAGAATCATTATTAGACACAATGTAATACAAATTTAAACAATTCTTTTAATTTAAAGCAATATGTTAGAAAAATTAAGTATAACACACTTGGTAGAATTGCTAAAGTTTATACATTATCAATTAAAATTAGTTTTTTTAATTTGTTTATTAGTTAAAATAACTAATTCTCTGTTGGTTATATTTTTTATAATCTAATATTAATGTAGAAACAACTTTAATCAATAAAAAAGATTAGAAACAATTACTTTTCTATACTGAATTCATAATTAAGTTTTACAATTAAAAATATATCTTGTTTTATGAGAATTTTTTTTTTTTTAACCTAATTTTTTTCATTTATGTTGCATTAAATTCAATATCTATTTATTATTATTTTTTTTTACTTTATATATTATATAGTTTGAAGTTCTTTACTTGACTTTTTCACTTTGTTTATAGTACATATTATGAGGGTCTCTATTCTATTTTTTTTAATTTTCTCTGCTTTCTATTTTTTTCTTATTGTACATATTGTGTGAATGAATCCATTACTAATTGCCCATTTTGAGGCAGACTGTCATACATTCTCAATAAAAGATTGATTAAAAAAAAGTTACTATTTTATGAATCTTTAGCTAATATTCATTGATCACTGATATAAATAATTACAATCGTATCAATTAAGTTAAACCTGTACTATTGTGGAATTTGTTTGAGGAAATGGTTAATATTCTTATTCTACTATTGCAAATTTAAACTTGTTAATATATGTTATTACATCAAATAATTAGAAAATTAAATTGATACATACTTGGGTTTACATTCCTCATCGGGAGTTGTAGGTAGTGTGGATGGTGATGTTGGTCTTTCTCTTTCTCCCGAAAAGTCAGCAGTAAGCAGATCTGGCCTCTTCCTCCCTCCACCTCTGGCACGCCTGGCCCAGGATCGATCTAAAACAATTTTAAACTTTCTTTAGTATGTGAATAGTTGCCAAGTTAAATAGTTAGAAAGTTATTTTAGATTTGTACAGTCAATCCTGTAAAAACAGAATTGTCAAAGAATGGTATTTAGCAAGCTTAGTTCAAGAATTAATGTCAAAAACATTCTCATTAACATTAAGGCCAAATAAGTAATATCTAAATAATAAAGTTCAAACTGCTAATCTTTTCGGAAACTTTTTCATAAATCAATCCACACCATTTATTTACTCTAAAATTATATAAGTTACGATTTTAATAGGCTTAGTTATATAAGTTACAATCATTATTATTAATAGGCCTTTGAGAGAAAGAGAATATAATACACTCAACAAACAAATCTTTACCACTGAATTCTTAAGACAGAATTATGTGCTAACCTAAACTGCCCCAGGACTTTCTTTCCCTTGAGCCATCATGCCCAGATGCTCTAAGGAAATCCATTAAGGTTGATTCATCTTCCTCGGAGGGCACTCGACTCCTCCTACGCCTCAAGCTACCAGTGGGTGTGACATCTAAAATTTTTAAATACTTTTAGTAACATTATATTTGTTATATTTACTCTTAATATGATTTTAAAATAAACGAAAATATTTTGTCTTCTGTCACAAAAAACAAGTATTTTTATTATTATTTTTTATCAAATTGCAGTGATTATGGTGTAGAACTTACCAGGTGAATAAGTGTCTTCACGCCCACTACTTGGAGGCTGATCACAAGAAAATGAGCCAAGCCTTCTCCTTGAAAGCGCAGGAGATCCCATAGTGGAGATGTCTTCCTCAGATGTCATCATACCATTTCCAATCTTCCTTACCTGTACATCAACACAGTACATTATGTCATGAGAAAAAAGTTTTAGAAAATTTAAATAAATGTAAAAAACAAATTTACTCTAATACTCACTCTATTGTCAGAGCCTTTTTGAGCAAAACCAGATCTTATGTCAGACAGTAAGGAATCAACAATATTACATTCCGATTCTGAGCCGTTTGAGCCCTGAGCCCCCACTAAAAATAATAAAAAAAACTTAGAGAATTATCAAACAAAGTTTATTTAATTTTCTTTTTTATCAATTTAATGTATTTACATGTTTTCCTCTTTGCAGCAAGCTCTTCCCTCTGTTTCCTCCTGGCAGCAGCCTGTTCCTCTTGAACCCTTCTCCTCTCATTCTCAATAACGGCTTGTTTGAACTTAGTACAAAAGCCATGGAATATCTTGAAACACTCTTCAAGTTTGAAGGCAGCAGGATCTTCACAGAAAAATTCTGCAAGGGATTTACGAACAGATTCAAGCTCTTCCATATCCTTCTTAAGCCCAGATACTTCCTGGTCAGCAATCTGTGAATAAGCAACACATTGCATTAATGATTTAATTAAATGTTATTTATTAGTTATTTATTACTTAAAAGTAACAGAACTATCAATTTACCTTTAGAAATTCAGCCATTTGGTCTTTGATTTCTTTCTCAGTAGTGGGCAAGTCGATTTGTTTGTGGACCACTTTTATTCTTGAGTCCAAGGCATTGATTTCATTGAGGAGCTGCTCTATAGTTGTCCTGAAATCATTTATTGATATGTTAAAATGCCAAAGTTCACATAATATTAGATTTAAAACTCACCTAACAATATCCAAATTGCATGCTTGTAATGAAGTTTCTAAATTGAGTATTTATCATAAAATGCATAGTATGGTAAGTAATGACGTAATTTAAAATTACTTACTTTGTAGCTTCTTCAAGTATAGCCATATCATCAGGAAAACGAAGAAGTTCTTTCCGTTTCTTCTCAGCTTGCTGTTAAGAAAAATGATTAATAAGAAGACCCACTGGAAATAATCTTATAAATAACTTATAATATTATTAAGTTATTATATTAAAAAGGCATAACTCCCCATTTGCTTTATTCATTTAACTACATGTTTCAGAGCTTGTCATGTTGCTCCATCTTCAGGTTCTAACACTGTGATATTCTCACTGGTCATATCTTCTACACTGACCGGTCAGTGTAGGTCAGTGTAGAAGAGATGACCAGTGAGAATATCACAGTGTTAGAACCTGAAGATGGAGCAACATGACAAGCTCTGAAACATGTAGTTAAATGAATAAAGCAAATGGGGAGTTATGCCTTTTTAATATAATAACTTGATATTAATCTCCTTAAATAAAACATTTATAATAACTTATAATATAAAAAATGTGTCCTAGTATTGAAACCATACCATTGTGCTTGTTTTTGGTATGCTTCACCAAGAATTATGGTTATGCTATTTTTGCTTGTGAGTGGCACTGATTTAAAAACTCAATTTCTTGAGTATATAATAGTATAATAATATATATATACATATAGCACTTCAGTTAAGGAGACATTTGTTAAATTTTCGGTCCAAGCAAAACCAACAGAGCTAGAATTAGTCAAAAAAGCCCCAACTCTTAAAAAATATAGGCTAAATGTTACTTTCTTCATTCAAACCAATATAGCTCCTAACCAGTAGGTTCTACCAACAAATGTTATTTAACAAAAAATATTCTCCATTAAATTTCTGATGAGAACAGTTGTCAAATTTTCAATCCGAACCAAACCGACAGAGTTAGAGCATGTTAAAATGTTGCATTTTTGAGGGTGAAAAAAAAAATGATAAAGCATAACTTTTTTCATTCAAATCAATATAGCTCCTATATAGCTCAATATAGCTTGCGAGAAATGTTATATAACAAAAATATTCTCTATTATATTTCTGATGAGGAAGCTTTCATCAAATTTTCGATTCCAAGCTACAACAACAAATTTAGAGCTTGGCAAGATGTTAATAGTATAGTGTGAAGAAAACATTATACTAAAAAAGTCTAAAACCCCAGCTAAAAGACATATCCATGATGTAAATAAATCATTATGAATTATTTTTGATGTTTCATAAACTACTGAAAGAATTTAACGCTTACCAATGCTACAAAGTGAATCAAGTTCATCCCAGGCTTATTCGCTCTTATATCTGTGAGTTTTTGCAATGAAGACAACTTAACACCAGCAGCATTTCCAGCATACCCTCCCTAGAACATAATTTTTTAGTAAGCAAACATATTTCATAAAACATTCTATAAGATAAAAAAAAAAAAAAAAAAGTGTAATCAAAGTATATTTACAGAATTAAGGAAGTTTCCTGCAACCACAACCATATACAAAACTTCCCTCAATGATTCATTCCTCATTAAATCTGAAATAAAAATTATAAAGAATTTTTATAAATTTCTTTTTGATACATTTGTAATTGATGAAATAATTAATAAAAAATCAATTATTAATAAATTCTCTTGTAAAAATTACCTTCACCAGCAACAATCATAGCATTGATGCTAGGCTCCAGATAGCTCATATTAGCAGCAAATTCCTCTTTTAACAGCATACTTTCAATTCTTAATTTATAACTGAAATAAAAAAGAAAGCAATAATTATTTAAATACAAATAAATAGTAAAAATATTTCAACAATTATTATATTAACAAGGCTTACTTAGGCACTTCAATCAGCTGAAGTAAAAATTTTTCAGCATTTCCTAATTTCGACTTGTCTCCATCGAAATTCCTCAACATCTCAAGCTCATCCAATTCAGGGAGAATCTTAAGAAGACCTTTCAACTTCTCAGCACCAATGTCATCATGCTCACCATTTCTGATCAGTTGTATAATGTCTTCGTTTGAACTAGAAAATACAACATAAATTAACAATATTTAAACTTTAGGTAAAGAGATTTCTTTCCTCTTTTTTAAAATAATAAATAATTTATAATACCTTCGGAATTGCTTCAGAAAAATATTTACATTCAAGCTCCTTTTGCCATCTAGTAAAGCTATCTGCAACAGAACATCAATAAACCATAGATTTAAATTATGTTCTATCCTTGAAATTGAATAAAAAATAAGATCGAAACAAGTCTACAATACCTCTGCAGCTTCTTTTTTCTTTGTATCCGTATGGTCCCTAGAAGGTCTGGGAGAAGCAGTCAACGGCGTCGAAACATGTGCTTGTTGACAAAACAGACCTTCCATTTCAGACCAATCCAGATCAGCCATCGGGGAACCCTGATGATTCCTGGCAACAACGGACCAAATGTTGTGCTTTCCAACAACCTAAAAAATATTATAGTTTAAACATTTGAACCTAATTACATAATTTTATAATTTATTATGATACATAATAAATAAAGTCTTGATACATAGCACCAATTATTTTTTCTTTATAAAATTTATTGATACAATTTTAAAAGATATACTGATTATAAATAATTATAATCAATGTAATATGAGTGATGCTCAAGCATTTGCTAAATGAAATTAAACATAAGACATGCTAATGTTCAAAAAAATTTCAAACAGGATTAATGTAATAAGAATTTTCACTAGTACTAGTAAAAGTATAGCAATTAAGTGAGGATATGAAGACAAATAAAAAAAAATTTGTTAATGCTTAACTTACAAATATTTATTTTCAATTGAATAGGGTATAGGTTAGTTTTTAATGTAAGAGTAATATTAGTTGGGGTCCTCTCTCCCTTCCATTAACTATAATATTTATATTCTTCAAATTAGGTTGATTTTAAAGCTTTAAGTGAAGTTAAAATGGTACAGTAAAGCAGAAATAGTATTAAAGAGGGTAAAACTAAATAAAGATGAAATAATAGAGAAAAATATTCATATAGGTGCAATATAGTTGACTGTAGAAGAGGGTATTCATACAATTTGTTGAAGGAAGTAAAATAGGATATGCAGCCCAGAAATCATAATAAAATTGTATTAATTTATTGCGCCAACATTTCAGCTTACACTCTTTGGCTTCTTCAGGGTTAGAAAACAAAACAAAAAGATATGACAGAAAATGAGTTTAAAAGAGATGAGAAATGAACACAACTGGTAAAAAAAAATTTAAAAATACGAAGGAAAAAACAATGGATGAACATAATTAATTAGCAGAAGTAGAAAACTATAGTATTTATCTATTTTTATACATTTACCAATTTTTTAAAAATTAATTTTCTGTCATATTTTTTTGGGGAGGTTTGGTAATTCAATGGGTAAGGCACTGGACTACTAACTAACTATAGGACCTAGGTTTGGTCCGGCTGAGACAGATAATTATTATTTTGTTACATCAACCGAGGATCGACCCAGGGACTAGAAGACCCACCTGGGGTACACCCAACTATAAACTGGATACTTTTAAATGGGGGAAAAACCTGGCAGTTGAATGGGGGATTCTGGCCAAGTCATCAACTTTCACAACCATTGATCAAGAAATAACACAACCTCACTCAGGACTGTACCCAAGACTCTCCATGGGTTTTAGTGATACAGGTTTTAGTTTTTTTAGTTTTCATATCTGTTTGTTTTTTCTTCTAGCCCTGATGAAGGCTTGCAATGAAAGCTGAAATGTCGAAACAATAGATTAATACAATTTAATTTGATTTCTTAATAGCACACCTCAACTATCTACTTCCTTGAGAATGAATATTGCTTAATTTGCAAAACTATATACTTGCACAATCAATGGTTAATAAACTTTCCAACAAATTTAGACCAACAGTATAAGAATCTTGAATAGTTTTGAAAAGATTACCTTGTTATTCGGAATCTTGTTCCAGTTGATGGTCTTCATCTTGGTCTTGGGGGTGGGTGTCTCCTGCTGTGGCAGCAGCTTGACGTTGGCGGGCTCCTGGGGCTCGGGGCTGACGGAGGGTGCCGCTGGGGGTGGCGGCCGGAGCGGTGCGGGGGCCATGGGAACCGGGGGCGGCGGTGGAGGAGCGGTGGGGGGCGGTGGTGGCGGCGGCACCGCGGGGGGAGGAGGTGGCGGGGGTGGAGCGGCGTTGAGGCTGGCCTTCCTACTCCCCAGCTGGTGGCAGGCCAGTTGCTTCTGGCTGGGGGACCTCAGCAGTCGTGTCGCGTCCTCCCTCGACTCCAGCAGGGTCGCCCTGTGTACCAGCCGCTCCGCCGTGTCCCACACGATATCGCTCACTGGTTCCTTTGGATCTATCCTTAGCAGGTGTTGTAGGATACTCAGAAACGGTATCTCTTGCGGAGTATCTGCAACCTGGAAAACACATAAAACATATTATTAAGAACAAGGCGTCCACAAAATCACTGTTTTGTTACTTAGTCTCACTTGCATAAATAAGATATTTTAGTTTTAGAATAAACATAAATGTAATATGAAATAATAAAATACATTTTTCTTGCGGAAAAATATTCTCACATAGGTTTTGAACCATTATTTTACCATGATCACAAAAGTCGCCATACACTCCCGAAACTTATTTTAGATAATAAGAAAGACTAAGGATTTAAAGAGAATAATTTATATAATGCTTTCCCATCTTTGAAATCATAATATTATTCTATCCTATTCTTTTGACACTACAACTCAATGTCCAGTCTTGGCATCCTGTACCTGCCTCTACAAATCGTTCCGATCCTGTGATGATGACATCCAGTTCCTCACACACAACATGAACCTAGCAACATCAGCTTTACTATCACTCCACCGTAGCCCACGTATTACCTCTGCACTTTTTTTCATGAATTACTTCTGTCATTATTTACTTTTTACGTCATTCTCAACTTACTGAGCTTCATAGGCTGGACCACGGCTGATTCCCTATATGAAGCTTTGATCTCCTTGTTTGTTCGGCGGTTATATATCTGTCCCACCTTCACAGCTCCAAAGATATTACGCAGAATCTTCCTCTCGAAGATCAATTTTTCTCACCACGTTTCTGAACGATAAAGGAGAATTCTATTGGAATTGATAAATCTTGATGCCCTATAAATCTTAGTCAAAGCACGGCTTCTAAACTATGGACCCATATTAAGAACGGTTGGCAATTGAAACCTTTTTGTGTTGTTTTGGAATCATTGTCTTGGGTTATAAGTACCCCGAGATGTATAAACTTGGAAACTTTTTTCACAGCGAAATTATAAAACAGATAATTCATAAGAACATAAAGCCTAACAAAACATCCCTTCAATCCTAAGCAAAATTTTTAAGGCAGTAGAGTTCATTTCAATTCAAATTTTACACGGTATGCATTCTGTACAAATTTACTTACACAAAATTGACAATACTTTTTCTCCTAAAATCAGCTTATTCCACTCTTGGCATCTTTTATATTCCTTGTTAGCTACAAGAAGAACTATCTGTCATAAAGTTGAGGATTTCTCAGCTGTCCGGTTTTTCTTTCCATTTGCTTATTTTTGTTTTGAAACAAGTTAGACTTATGAAACAAAAAACAAAAACTAATATATAAATTAAAAGGAATGACTGACCCTGTTGAGAATGGCATAGAAGACTTCGAGGTGGGAGTTAAGGTCCACTCCCTGATTTGCGTTTTGAGCTTCGTCGTTCTCCCGCTGCTCGTCAAACACGTCCAGTTGAACGGCCAAATCCTGGCACGTCTTACCGCTACGCCTGTAACAAATAAAAAAAATATATTTATAAATATTAACAATATTCGATCAGTAGAGAAATATTGTTGATATAAAAGGGTAGATTATAAAAAGGTAAGGTTAGGAATTAAAGCTTATAAATTAATCTGTGATTATGGAACAAGCTAAATTCCATTGTCTGTTTCATTCATCTAGATGGATGTGTGTGGTGAGTCAGGATTGAGAAAAATTTTAATTATACTTTTGTGATGGTACAGAAATATAATAATACCGAATGTATTGGAATAAAATCCTGGATACACCTCAATATTTTATAAATATCAACAGGAAAAGTTGTATTTTAAAATTTATTTTTAAAATATATAAGTTTTTTTTTTCTGATAATTCTGACTTGAAAAAACAAACTAAATATACATCTTATTACTTAGAAATCGTTAAAAACAAATTAAAAAAAAAAAAAAGTAGTGGACCCACGGAACGAAATCTCGACCTTCGCACTCCACCTAGAACAGGTCGGGTAACGTTCAGGATAACCTGCCCAAGTTGGAGTACATAACGGCGTCAAGCCCGAACAAAGAAGCAAACAAAAATGAATAAACATTTTAAACTGTTGGGAACTTATGTTGAAATCTTTATAACATCAAGACATATAAGAATGAAAGCTATGTTTTAAAAAAGACATTGTAGAAGACAGAATACTTGGGATGATTTTATTTTTGTTTCCCCAGAACACTATTAGCTTTCGATGAATGTGGATTTGAGGAGATGGGACAAGAACTCGCTCTCCAGGCAGGACGGACTGCCGGGATTTGGCTGGACTTCAAGAATCCCATGACTCCAGGGTATCTTTCTCACAGCCCGCAGTTTTCAGTCTCCTTTTTGTGGCATTCACGTCTTAATTTTCAAATACAGGTGTATACAGGGTGAGTATCTCTTAGCGTAAAAAAAAAAATTGGGTGAAACTAGATCAAAAGTGTAGCCAAATGCCGCAGACCTCACCTTTCTATTCCAATCCGTTGCAGATATATGGTAAATAAACGATTTTTTGGAGGAAAGCATGTTTTTTTACGATAAAAGCTGTAATATCTCCATTTTGTTTAAATATTTTTCAAATATTGATCACATTTTCGGATTTAGCAATAAATTTCCTATAAGATCGGAGTAATTTAACCTTGAATTTTACAAACTTGGGACCTAAAAAAATATCTTTATCTTCACCTAATTTAGGGAAGTTACAATTTCTTATAATACTTCAGCGCTCACTGCTTTTCATAAAAACAATCCACAAAACTGCAAAGCTCTCAAAAACTTGCAAATTTAATAAGCTTTCAAATGATATGTTAAAAGTAATGATTTTGTTTTAATTTCATGGAGAAATTTACTTTTGAAACCGAAAAAACATGGTGTTCTCATTTAGCATACAAATCAGGTACTTTGGTAAATAAGACATTATGATAATCGCTTGATGAAAATCTGTATTTTAAATAAAAGAAACACTTCATTAGAATAAAAAGCAAAGAAAAAATTTGTTAATTTGAAAATAAAAGAATCACTGTCAATAAAGCGCCGCCAGAGTCCGTTATTTTATTAAATTTTCAAAATGTCCTCCATTATTTCGAATGCAGCTTCTTGCTCTCTTTCTCACAGCCCCTACGGTCACTGCTAAAGTCAGACGCTGTTGCAATTTGGCTCCGGCCTCCAGAATTCTCGTCTTTAGGACCTCAATGCTGGTCACTTCTCTGGCATATACCTCGCTTTTTATGTAGCCCCACACATAAAAGTCCATTGGAGCTAAGTCAGGTGACCTAGCTGGCCAATGTATCACACCATTTCTACCTATCCAGGTCGAATATCGTTGGTTCAGCCATTCCCGTACTGCTGCCGAATGATGTGGAGGAGCACCATCGTGTTGGAATATTATGTTTTGCTGAACATCAAGTGGAATGTCGTGAATAAGTTGTGGTAGAATATTTTGTAAAAAATCCAAATAACTTTCTCCATTCAATCTGCTGGGCAAAAAATGTGGCCCAATGAGTCGGTCCCCTATTATCCCAGCCCACACATTCACTGTAAAACGATGCTGGAAAGATGCTTCTTGAACCATATGTGGGTTTTCAGCTGCCCAGTAGTGCCGGTTGTGGACGTTAAAAATTCCTTCCCTTGTAAAAAGAGACTCATCTGTCCATAAAATTTTCCTCAGAAACTGGTGTTCTTGAATGTCTCTATTTAAAAGCCAGCGGCAAAATTGTATTCTATGTACATGATCATTAGGTTCTAGCCCTTGTACTTGTGTGAAATGATATGGGTGAAAATGTTCTCGGTGCAAAATGTTGATAACTGACCTTTGGGAGATACCAATTTCACGGGCCAAGTCTCTTGATGAAACACTGGGATTTTCATTTACTATATCAATAATTTCCTCTTCGAGTTCAACATCATGAGGAACTTGTCCCAATTCTTGACGTAACTTATGAACGGAACCTGTTTCAGATAAACGTTGATGAGTTCGTGAAAACACTATCGTAGAGGGGAGGCGCCTATCTGGAAACCTAAGTTGGTACTCCCGCCGCGCTGCACTCGCGTTTCCATTACAAAAACCATACAAAAAATGTATGTCAGCGTACTCACCATTTGTGAACGTTGCCATCTTCGCAGGTGTATTGCCAAACAGAAAAAAAATAATCCCAATAAATAAAATGGGCCCTCAAGCTAAGGATAAGCAATATTAGCAAGGGTCTTTCTAATGATAGTGACACTTTTATCTCTGTAGCTTCTTAATTTCCAAATCAAACTTTCAATCATTATATCAAAATAAAAATAAAATAATAAACAATAATCCCCTCCCATTTCAAAATAAACAGGAAAATAACTATGAAATAGCGATAATGTGCTTAGTACTGAGAGAGGTCAAAGTCGCTGTTGTTATTATGAATACCTGAACTGGCCTAAAATTTATGTCAATAAATATTATATTTTTTCTTTGCTTTTTATTCTAATGAAGTGTTTCTTTTATTTAAAATACAGATTTTCATCAAGCGATTATCATAATGTCTTATTTACCAAAGTACCTGATTTGTATGCTAAATGAGAACACCATGTTTTTTCGGTTTCAAAAGTAAATTTCTCCATGAAATTAAAACAAAATCATTACGTTTAACATATCATTTGAAAGCTTATTAAATTTGCAAGTTTTTGAGAGCTTTGCAGTTTTGTGGATTGTTTTTATGAAAAGCAGTGAGCGCTGAAGTATTATAAGAAATTGTAACTTCCCTAAATTAGGTGAAGATAAAGATATTTTTTAGGTCCCAAGTTTGTAAAATTCAAGGTTAAATTACTCCGATCTTATAGGAAATTTATTGCTAAATCCGAAAATGTGATCAATATTTGAAAAATATTTAAACAAAATGGAGATATTACAGCTTTTATCGTAAAAAAAAACATGCTTTCCTCCAAAAAATCGTTTATTTACCATATATCTGCAACGGATTGGAATAGAAAGGTGAGGTCTGCGGCATTTGGCTACACTTTTGATCTAGTTTCACCCAATTTTTTTTTTTACGCTAAGAGATACTCACCCTGTATATGTGTATCATTAGTATACACATAATACACAATTCTCATACTAGTAAATGAAATGTATATGAATAATTAAAATGTCTTGAAATAATTTATAATTTATGAAATTATAAGCTAAACCTACCATGACGAACCAATTGACCCTTTTGCATTTCTCAAAAAAGCAAAAGTGTTTTTCTCATCAGTAATTATTGTTTTTTTACCGAGAACATGATGTAGAAATATATACAGATAAAACGTCGGTAGGTTAAGTGTTATATATTAAAAATGTATGACAAAAGTCATTAATAATATTCATATCCAGATTACGTTAAATCAAAATTTTTAAAAATAGGCAACCGACCAAGTAGAATTGAGTAATTTGAACAAAAGTTTAAAATAAATATTTATTGCAAAAAGAAGTGCGGATCTAGAATTTATAGTGAATCAAAGTATCTAGAATCTACATTATCCAGGAAAATTATATTTAAGAGTAAATCAAGGAAAATTATAGGTCGAAAACGTTTGTTAATTCAATTGTAGAACTACTTAATTCGTCTGGCCAACCGTCTAATTATGCTATTATCCTTCTCAACTGTATCTTTAATGTAGCGAAACTTAGCCGCTCGGGTTAAGGTAAAAATAAGATCTTGAAGTATCGACAATAATGTGTTAAAATATAATATATAAATAATGTGTTAGAATATTTGAAAAAAAAAATCACACTAGAGAATTTATAAGGCTCCACAATGCGAAATCGCAGGACATTTATGTTTTATGTTATGGTTCAGGCAGTAGAGCAGCATCTAAGAGGAACACCGAGACGTGGATGGGAGGATTGTGTCCAAGATTGGTGGTGTCCGCATCGAGCCTTTGGGTTCGCCTTTTATTCATTTATATAATAATGACATAAATGATAACGAATGGATCCATGTAAAAAACTTTTCGATATTTTTATACTTCAAGCAATACTAATGTGCTGTTCTGAAAATTTTCATGAAATGGAATAAGTTGTATTACAAACATGAATAACACCAGTAAAAGTTATATATTTAAACGAAATAACAAAGTTAAAAATTTTGATTTTCATAAAAGAGGCCAAAATTAAAAGGATATTACAAATAAACTTTTATGCGAAACTAAGTTTCCAAAGGAACTTATAACAGGGAGTTTGTATATATTTTCAGTTAATCAAAACGTAAAATATTGACACAAAGGCAAATATAATTTTTTTAAAATATTTAGTATGAACAAATACAAAACATCACGCACCTTTATTTGAATTTTAATAAATTTATAATTAGAATTCTTTTAGTTTCTGATTAGCATTTGATTGAAAGCAATTCCAATAAATTTCGTTCGGGAATGGTTCTATATTTAGCAAGGTTCTGTTTAAGGTAATAATACAAACAAGTTTTTTTTTTTTTCTGACCGGTAGACCCTGGCCGACTGGTGGTCACGAAAACATAATTTAATCGTTGACACAAAATAAAAAAAATTTGTTTAGGGAATAGGCGTTATTTGCAACCAGATTATGGAATAAGCTCCCCCAAGACGAATCCTGGAGGTCAAGATTTGTATCACAACGTAAATTGTGAAAAGTAAAGAACCGGCTAAATCATTTGTATGTGCTATATTAAATTTAACATAATATTTTTGCGAATACACGAATTAAATGAAACATAATTATAGTTGTGATTCACATTTTTTGTATAAACTAATTTTTAAGAAAAAAAAAAAAGTTCAAGAAAGGGGATTAGGCGAAGTTTAACAAATTAGAACATGTTTTAGGAATGAAAAATGCAGAATATATGAACAATACATGATAGTACGGCCCAATTAAATATATATTTAATCGCAAAAGCTACAATAAATGAATTTTTATTTAAATTTATGAAAAAAAAGTATGATTCAATGTGAGTTGAACTGCCTCATTGCTTAACTGGGATAGTCGCATTAAAAATGACTGTAAAAGATAATTAGGATACAGACTAGAATAGCAGAAAAAATGAAATAGCAGTCATATGACAGAAAATTATAAGTGAAACTAATTTTTTACAGTTTAATTGTAAACTGTTTTGTTCACTGTAGGGTATAAATATGAGAACAACATAGTGTCGAAATGTCGCCAAAATAAGTTGATATTTTATTGACTGAGCCTCAAAAACCTTTTAAACATCTAATAGTCAAAAAAAAAAAAATATATATATATACATATATATATATATATATATACATATATATCCTGTGTATTGGAAATATATGTAATCAATTTCATATTGAAAAGGTTTTGTCAAATTTTTGGCTATAAACTAATAACAATAATTATTAGGTCTCTTTATTTATTTTAAGATAAAAATTAATAATCTTTACAAGAATAGTAAAGCATTATATAATAGAATTAAATATCTAACATAAATTAATTTAATTTTATATATTTAATTATTTATGTTTACTTTCATAATGTATTTATCAGTAAAAATTCGGAAGAAAAAACTTTAACCTCAGTGAAATAATGCTCCCTACATACGTAGTTCTTTTCTGATTTACTATTTTTATTCTATCATTTTATATGCATTTTCGTAAATATATATTATTTAAAGGATTTTAAATATTACTCGGTAAAAACTGAATTTAAATAACTATTAGAAAATGAAAGCCCTACGCCATCCAGTTTATGTACCTTAAAAGTAAAACAAATTATTAGTAATCTTAATAATTTAGAATACGCGTTATATAAACAACTTGCCCCCGAACCTAATTGGGTTTCTCAACTACGATAGGAAATTGCGAGTTTCCATTTATTTTTTTTTTCGGCTGTTTGCTTTTCACTATAACTAGTAATTTTCCAGATCTAATCAAATAGTAACAGTGGATAAACTAGTTTGACCGAGCTGCTATGACAGGGTCCAACGGTAGCTACTGCTATAAGCAACAGTCAATCTTGAAACAAAATTTTGTTTTTATACCTTGTATTTTAAATTTTCATACAGTTTATCTTTTCTAATTTCTAATCTACTATTTTAAACTAAATGAATTAATAATTAAATATTATTAAATGAGTATGTATATATGTGATATGACATGTTATCTTTAGAGTTTGTTAACATATTAAGAAGAAAAATCACATTTTATAAAAAATTTCGGAGATATCAATTTTTTTCCATAATACTATATAAATGATTCGGCAAACAATAGTACTTGAATGTTCAAATATTACGCTGCATAATAAAAAAATAGTTCATCAAAATTAATATCGTTCTTAATATAGAAAACGAAGTGTCACAAACTTTTATAAAAATCGTTCTACCATCTCGTGGGAAACCAGATGTTTTAAAAATAATTTAAAGATAAAACATTAATAATTGTGGAATAATAGGATTCTAACATTTTTTGAGAAATCATTACAAGTCTAAATGGTGTTACGTCTACATTATATTTCATATTGAGTTAAAAACATTTATACGTTGGAAGGAAATTATTTAAGAGTTCACGCAAATCGTGTTAGGACTGAAACAAAAATGTGAAATTTTCCAAAATTAGAAAATTCCAAGATTTATGCCAAAATTATAAACATTCGCTAAGCTCATCAACAAACAGAAACAAACTAAACATCAAAAGCCTTGATATCTGATTTGATTTACTAAAGTTATCAAAAACTAGACAGTACTTCGCATATATCTATTCCTATCATAGAAAATAATTTAGTAATCCTTCTATTAATAATTAAAAGCAATAATTATTTGAGAAATAAATTAGTAAACTAAAAATAGTGTTTATTATCTACAAAAGTATATTAGGGTAAACCAGACAGCTATTGGCACCCTTAACGAAATATTCATACTAAAATTAAATAAATTAAGAAAGAATAGCCCAATAAAGTTGAAATTTGCAGTCATTTTTCCTTAATTACTGTACTTTAAGTTAAGCAAGAAAGTTCACACCAAACATTCCTGGAATGTATTTTACAAGATAGTGACAATAAATAATGTAAAATCAGTTATTGACGCCCTATTGATGTCTTATAAATAAGGACAGAATTTAAAGTACTTACACACAGTTGAGTTACAGGATTTAAATGGACTCTATATATATTTTTTTTTAGCTACATTTTTTTTTCTGATTTTTAAGATAGAGTGTCAATAACTGCCTGCGGTGACAATAACTCTCTGGTTTTACCCTATATAAGTTAATAATTGATAATATACCAAAAAAATCTTATTCATGGGTAACAAAATCCCTTAGCATCAAAAAAACAAGTATGATAAAACTATTGTCTTCCCGCATTTATTTCTTTGGTGCAGTTTTCGAAGCTTAAAATCGTAAGTCTATTTTTTTTAATGTTCGTTAGCAAATATCTTCAACAACTGATCTAAGAATGCTTGATTTTTTTTTTTTTTTTTTACAGATAATCGATTTAAATTATGTACTAGTACTCGTACAAGAAAAATTGTTCTGTAATAAAACATTAATGAAAAGAATTTTTTTGCTATTAGGTAGATTTATGATTATTATATAATTAGATATCATCATAAGCTATCGTTAAAATCAGCGATATCGATCGGTTCTGGGAATCGACTTTGGATCATCGATACCAATTATTTTCTCAAGAATCGATGGAAGAAGAATCTAAACATCCTGTATATCAACATATATATTCTATGAAGAATGCTAACGTCTTTAGAACTAACGATGAATGTTTAACATTCGAAACTAGGCTTCGAATAAAAATATTCCCACAGAAGGGGCAAATAATTCATCTAAATTGCACTTTCTTATTGATCCTGTTAGAGCTATAATTCGAGGAAATCCAATTAATAAAAAGCAGGATAAACTAGGTGGTTGTAGGGCATGTGAACCCCTGGCCATCATATCAATGATAAAGACATTTCGCCCAATGTAGACGGATCAACTAAATATAGCAGAGCTAGGAGATAAGAGGCAGGAAATTATTAAAGGCCATAAAACGATTACAGAGGTCCCGAGTTCATTGGCGGTGACGAGAGGCAATAGGATCGGTTAGTGCAATCGCATCTGTCTGGGGGGGAGAGGGTGGGGTGTTGTCCACAGTACTATTAATAATTATGATTCATTGGATAAACATTACGTTCTGGGTGCAGTCAATTTTAGGAATAAATAATAATTTAAAATAATTTATTTGGTCACTAATGCTGTCAGTTTGAAGATTTTTAAATTTATTTTATTGTATGAGTGGATTCTTTGTCATACATATTATCAATTGACCTTTAGGAAGGCAGCATGTAATATTTATGCAATAAAACATTAGTGATTAAGAAAAAAAACATCTACGAAGAAGGTCTGGGATGCAGTCAGGAGTAATAAAATACGGCAACGTTTATAAAATATCAAAGATTCATTTTATAACTTTATTTTCCAGATTCCTTTTACAGAAGTTTAGCTACTAAAATTCATAATCTTTTCATCCGTTTATTTCTTCTGTTCTTTGAGAAGAATTCTAAGAATATCTTAATATCTATATATAATTTTATTTTATTTGATTTAATGTATTGACGACGGTTCTTGGTGTGATAAAACTGGAGAATTAGTTAACCTCTAGCTCCCATTTATTATACGCGAATGAAAAATAACACATCATTAAACTTTTTAAAAAATATATATATATATTTTTTTTTACTTCATAACATCTTTATTCAAAAGGAAAATAGTACATTGATAAATATATCATTAAAATATAATGTATCTAAACATAGTTTTACAAAAATGCTTTTGGATGTTTTAATGTGATTGAGTGTATAAAATAAATATTTTATTTTTTTTAAATTATTTCTTTAAAGTACAAACTTAATAGGAATACAGTTAGCCAGTAACATTCACAAAAATAAAATTACTGTATGAAATGTAAAATAAAAATAAAAATAATTAACAAAAAAGAAAAGAAAAAAAAAGAACATTTCTTATTTCAAGGGTGAGTTTATAATTAACAATGATTGCACTTTATGTAAAATAATTTATAGTTTAAAGATAATATTTTAATAAGAAGATGTATTTTTCCATAGGACATCTTTTTCCTGTTTTATGAAATCTAGAATTCTGTGCACTGATTCAATTTATTGTGATTACCGATTTATTCCCTTTTTGTATAAAACGGATCAAATTCAAACATCTTAATATTATCAATAAAACTTATTTTTCTAATGTTTTATAACTGAAAACCATACAAGAAATCTTATTAGTAATAGGGCTAGGAGAACTCATTCTTTCTATTTTCCTTTTTGTTTTTGTTTTAATGAAAAAATTAATTTTTACAAAAAATTAAAACTTCGATAGCAAGAATCAGGCATAGATAACCAAATGGTTCGATGCTGACACCATTAATTATTAATTAAATAATTAGTGACATGACTACAAACTTCACTGAAACTCAACTCTGCTCAAATTAAAAAAAAAGTTCTGTTTTGGTTTCATATACAACATACAAAAATTATAAAGATAATAATAAATAATCTTAGGCAAAAACCTTATACTTCAGATGTTAATGTTACACCGACTTCAGAACTAAACTCATAAAATAAACATTTTTTTTTTTATTTTTTTATTTTTGATAATTGATATTTTTATTTAGCCATGATTGGAAATTGATTCATGCCTAACATTTGCAATTTTAAAATCAATAATTTATTTGCTTATTTTGAAAATATATATATATATATATTTCTAAATAAATGTTTAATAATTCTACATGATTTATTTAACCTTATATGTAACAGTAAATGTCAATACAACACACATTACGGGAAAAACAATATCCCACAAATTGAATTAATTATTTTGCCAAGACACTTCTTGGGAAGGAATTCCCAGCTTTCAGCACTCTTGTTTTTGCAACAGGTAGATTGTCAATTCAATGCCAACTACAAAATCAATAAAATGAAAATTCTTAGTTTAACATTCAGTTCTGATCAAGAGATTAACACGAGGTGACTCTAATTTGAATAATGGATAATGTGAGAACTTGACAAGCTGAAACCGTTTTCTTTTTTTTTTAACCATTTTTATTTTTAACAACCTATACTTTAACTTAACTCAAATCACCTCTAAACTTTAATTAATAGGTTGATTTCCCAATACCCATTTATTGAGAAGAAATTAGGGATTTTCATCAGAGGAATCAGGCTTCTAAAATTATAAGTGAAGTGAAGTCATTTTTGTAACATAAATTGTTTATATTTACTGATTCCTTTTATATTTTTTATGAGTTTAGCTGTTATAATCTTTACTTCTTTAAACAAAAATCACCATAGAGTAATTTAAAACTTATTATACTTCATCTGGCCATGTCACAATACACGGCACCTTAAAATATATCATTAAAACTTATTATATCTGTTTTAAATTACTCTGTATCTGTTTATATCTGATTAAAAAAAAATAAAATAAATAAATGAAATTTTATCTTTAGTTTCTTGTTTTACCAAAAAAAAAAAAAAAAAAAAAAAAAAAAATACAAAACCGTTTATTCATTTATTTGTTTTTAAACAACAAAATAAGAAAAGTATTTTATATATTGAAGTGACAAAATAAAAAAAATATACTTTGTATTTTGTGATAAAAAATTTACTAAATTATTTTGTATTTGTATTTTCAGGCAGAACACACAAAACGCCAAATTATGAATATAAAATCTGAATCCTTTACCAAATAATTCAATATTATTTCGTATTTTGTAATGTTATGTTTTGTATTTTAATTCTAATCATTTTTTTTTTTTTTTAACCCATTTATTGAAATATACAACTGTATAAAATATATACATCAAGTAAATGAGTTGATAATGATTACAATAACATGTTAAAGCTTGAAAAGAACTACTCATTAGTAGCACTTCAATAAAAATTCGACACTAGAAGATCTCTAGGCCATCTTCTTTCCAAACGCCTCGGAGGATAATCGGGAATGGAGAGAGAAGCAAGTTGAGAGACTAGTGGTTTAGTGTGGTTATGAAGCTTATTATGAAAGGATAGGTATCTGGTTATCATCCCTTTAAATACTTAATTTAGTAATTGAAATACCTTTTCTTTTAACATACAAAATACTTTTAGTTTTCGTAATACTTTTATGTTTTCTTCAAAAATAATGGAAGTATGTTGTTTTTGAAATACTATTTGAAATATTTATTTCAAAGTTATTTTGAGTCACAATATTTGCCCAATTTTGAAATGATCACAGAAAACTAATCCTTCACTGTTTAGAATTCTAAAAAGAAAATATCAATTGTAAATAATTAGAGAAATTCTACAGTTTAAAAAGAAGTTGCAAAAACTACACTTAAAAAGAAAAATTTACTTGAAAAATAGAGACACATGATTAAAATAAATAATTTATAATTAGACAAATAATTTATTGTTTATCCATAGTTTATAGATAAACTATCTAAAATCTTGTGGATAATAATGATTCAAACCGAAGCAGATTAAAGTTTTTACTATGTGTACAAGTTTAATTCTCCACTATTTAATTTATTGGATTGAAACTCTAGATAACTTAACTATAAATAGAAAAAAAAAAATTAACTTCTGAGAGCACTTTATTAAACGTAATTGAATAATAGCTTTCCCATTCGAGAGGTTTTATTTCCCTTACAATTAGATAATGGAGGCGTTATGGGCTCTCTTCAATGCCCTCTCAGTTGTAACGTACGGCCACATCCGGTTTTATCCGGTACATGCAAAGTTTTTGTTGTTTTTTAAAGCGAACCTCTTTGTCATTTAAACTAAAAGGAAGGTGCTATTTTAGGCTATTTAGAAAAAGCGCCGAAATAGAAAAAAAAATAGGGATTTCTGTTCAGAATACGCTGTCAGAGTCAGGCAGGTATACATTGGTCATTCCTAGGATGGAAGACATTGTCAAATGGGACAGGTAACTTGCAGCCATTGTCACGGATCTTGCAGGTAGGACGGGTACAGATCATCCGAAAGTCCTGGAGGTGCTTTAAAACTGAAAACAGTAAATGAGGGCTTTGAAACCTCGGGCTAATTGGTACGGGGTAGTACCCTAGTCTACCTGTACAAGTTTCAAGGAAGTCCATGAACAGCACTAAAACCTCCAGTTGTAATAGTACACTCAAAGGAAAAAGTATATATGTTCTTGTTCATTAGTATCGCCATTTTAGAAAAAGTACTGAACAGTGCCTTTAATTCTCTCATTTGTATACCAGCTGTAAACGTCAATAAATAATTTAAAACATAAAATAAAAATTCTCTCAAATATAGATTGAAAAACAAATCACATTGATGCAGACTAAAAACAAAAAAAGTACATTCCACTTTAAATTTTGATAGTATGATAATAGTGGGAGCAGTTAGGAGCTCATCTCTTCTTATGCTATATAATTATCACTATCTTAACTAGAAGGCAGGTTCTAGTGGATTGCAAGCCACCATTTCATGAGTGAGCTCCTTGTGACTCTGTTTCTCCTAATATGAAATAAAATATTTTAACTTGGGTTGGACAGATCCCTCTCGGCTGTTCAAAATTTTGGTTTGAATAAAAAGTCACGTTTGAAACGTCTTTTTTTTCTTTTTTTTTTTTTTTTTTTTTTTGAGATCATTCTTCTTTTCATGCATCAACAAGGCGCAAAATTATGGTGACTTATATGCATATAACTGATTATATCTGTACCTCGGAGGTACAGAACACTAAGACACATTTAGGTAACTTTACAGGAGAGCAGTTTAAAGAAAAATAGATTTCATTTCCTAAACTGTTTATTATACTTATGTGTACGAAATAAATCTTGATTTTCCCATCCAGGCTAGAATAGGTTGGTAACCCGTTCATCCTGTCCTAATTGGAGTACATAAGGATGTTATGCCCTCACAAAAAAAAAAATTAAAAATTAAAAAAAACATTTTTATGTAATTTACCTTACAATTATGTCTAGGACATAAAATTCTATACCTCTTTATAAACGGAAAAAAGATGAATAATAATACGTAATAATATGCTTTTGGTAAAAAAGGGACATAGAGTTCTGAACCTCCGAGGTACAGATATATAGATATATATGTTTCTTAAATCTATTATTGACTTTATCTTCTACAAAAGTTGTAAACATTTTGTACTTATTATTATTCAGAGTAGAATTCATGTCCAATGATCACAACCTCGAGTATAAAATTGAAAATATACTGCCACTTATGTCATAAATATAAAATAACCATGTCATCACTGATAGGCAAATAATTAATTTCACTAATTATGAAATATTGATAAGAAATCATTAATAATTTCCTATATCAATCCAATAATTTTTCGATATATTCGATTTTAAATAAACACCACAAATTCTAATCTATGCTATTTCCGCAGTAATTAAAGAAACAAAAAAATTGGCCAGTTTTAAATTAATACCTTGTTAGCAACTTAATGCGGATTCTGAGGGCTTTCAAAATTCCGGATTGAATAACCTATTAAATCTCTGGTCAATGAAGGCGTTGCGCAACCGTGGACTCAAGATGTCTGCGAGCTCAAGAACAAATTTCGAAAGTTAGTAGTTTATTGCGAATCACAAACTAATTCTCCTTGCGCAGCTGACTAGTAGCTTCATTAAGATTCTGACCCCCCACATCCTGTCCCAGAGCGATAAATGTTATAAGAACCGACTTGGCAATAAGTTCTGCGAACTGCTCCCGTCGGTAATACGTCGGGGGTTAATTGGGTAATTGCGGGGAAGTTCCAAAGTGGCCATCAGAAGTGGATCGGACGAAAAATTCCTAAACCTCCTTCAGGAACGTACAGAAAACTCTGAAGTAAGTACTTCAGTAAGTAATAAGACATCGATAAATATAAAAATATTTATAAATAAATGAGACGTGATAACGAAAAATTTTTTTAAAACCTTTTTGTCCGCACTTAGTGTTATATCATTTACGTCGTATATATTTACACGTGATGTTACTGCTCTGTCAGAAGATTGATTACGTCGATCTTCAAGTATTTTCAAAAATGATTCTTTGATAATGATGTAACTTTTTTTTTTAATCTAACAAAAAAATAAATTTATAATCACATCTTTATTTATTTATACGAAAACGTGGTTAATTTTGAGATCAGTTCCATAAAACTATAAAATTTAATACAATAAAAATAGTAAATAATTTAGAGGAAAAGATGGTTGAGTGATCAATAGAAAATCAGTATATGTTAAAGATTTATCGTGCCAAAGTTTGCTATACTTTTTAAACTTTTATTAGAAATAATAAAAAATTAAAACAGAGGTATGACTGAAAATCATCTCCCATCCAAATCCAGTTCCCTACTTGTTCACGCTGTTCAGGCCTTGTCTTTATCAGAGATAGTTTGCTGGACCAAGCGGAATGTTTGCGACGTGACGCGAAAACAGAATCCTAGGAGGTTATTAACATGGAGAAAAAACAATTAAAAATTCCCCAATCCAAAAAAGTGTTTACAGGGCAATATTTTTTCTTTCTTTATTTATTTCTTATTGCAATTAAGATAGTTCGAAGGAACTTACAAATTCAACTGGAACTTTCCATAAGAGAAACAATTAAATTAAAATTCATCGTTAAAATTTTTCCACTGAGGTCGGTTAAAATTAGCAAGGTAATTTTTAAGAAAGGTACAACCATCAGCACATGGCAGGTTTTTCCAAAACGGTGAAAGGTCAGGCACCCACTTTACAGGGTCTGAAATTCTTAGAAGGGCCAGCTCTGAGTTTACAGCCCGTCAGGTGGGCAGCAAGACGTTCAAAGTCTTTCTCAGTGCTACGATACAGCGACCCTCAAAATTCATAAAATCTTGTCAATTATAAGAAACTCGTCAGAAATAACAATCAAAATTTTATTTAATAATCATTTATTAATCAGTATTTTCCAGTTCAGCTATAAAGAGCCAGAGTAAATTATAACGAAGTAGCATAATAGTGCAAAGTTTTATAGCTGTTTTCATGAGAAAAAAATTAATATCAGTTTTGGCCACCATTCTCGTACAATATTAAAAGAAAATTGCAAGAAACTTCATTACACATGTTGTTGGATTTGTATTTATAAGCCATTTAATATTAAAAATGAGTTATAATATTTTTGTTCAATATGGAATATGGTAATTAATTCAACCTAATTTTTTTTTGTCCTCACAAAAAATTTAAAACTTTTTAAAAAAAGAAGATTTATCGCATTGATTTTTAACCCAATTATACCCAAGGCTAGAATCAGTTAAAAGTTTAGATTTTTCTCCAAAGAAATATTTTTAGGTAAGGTATATTACCTTATACCTTATTTATATATATATTTATATATATTTATATAAATTTATATAAATTTATTTATTTATATATATTTATAGATACTACAATAATGCTGTTTTATCAAAACTTTTATTGCAATTGATTAAATAATAAAATCCTTCAAATAAATAAAAAAATTACAATTTTAATTTTGTATTTGTAGGATGCAATATATAGTATTTGTTTAATTTAACATTACATCGCTTAACTATTTAATTGTAGTAACCCTAATTTGGTTGAAATTAAAGTTAAAATCTTCTTAGCCAATAGTGTTAAAAAATAACCAATTGTTCTATTATTTTTCTATGAATATAAAAACAAAACATGAAGTTTATTATAAGAATATCTGTGAAACCTTAAATAATAAGCTGGTTTGATAAAATATTAGTCCTTACAAAAACGAAACATATTGTTAAATTAATGTATATACGCAAAATGTGGACGTAAATGCGTTAGTGGAAGTAGATGCATTAACCAATTTTTATTTATAAAATTTTCTTTTACTTGTTTCTAGAACAGAATTTTGATTGATAAAAGTCCATTTTGATTTGAAAAACCAAGTACCAATCACGTTTTTAAGCTTTTATTTGCGATTCAAAGATAGCGAATTTTTTACATTTAAATAAAAATATAAAAATAACTTGTTAAACAATTTTATAATATAAAATGTTGCCATATCTCATATGGCAACTTATACGATTTAAATCTTTTAAAATTTATACATCGTTTTCCGAAAAAATACGACGATTACATACGCTATTGAATCATACTTGATAATTTATAAAATATGTAAATAATATTATAATATATGTAAAAAATATGTAATTACTTTTATAACTTTTCATGAAATTTCCATTAATTTTGAAGTCGACATGAGTTTTAAAATAGAATTTGTCCGTGTACTTTCACTCATAAGCGAAAAATTTAACATAAAACCGCTTAACAGCTAATTATGGACAAATATGTATAATAAATAACATATTTTTGCTAAACCATATCAGGTTAAAATATAATTGAAAAATACTAATTTATATATAAAGAGTTCAAGAAATACTCTATTTTTGTTTTATCAAGCTGACAATTTAACAAAGACAGCAGTTGCTGAGTGAGACTGATATCTGGAATAAGGAATTTTCCTTGTGAAGTTTTCCTTTCTTCAATTTTTTTTCTTACATCAGAAAAAATTGATATGTTGTTTATCTTCCTAAGATGTCACTAATAAAAATTAATTTAAGGAGTTCCTTTCCTTAGGGCAGTTTCTTCTTTCAAACTAAACATTTTCAAATGAATCTCACCTTTTTGAGTTCTCATTAATTGTGGGATACAGTTGTTTGTTTTTGGAAGCATTTTAATTGCGTTTTTCTTCTTTCCGCTGGGAAGCTCAATGGCATAACGTTAATCTGTTCAAAAATGAAGTTTTTCGCTAGATTTCGGGGCTCTCTAGGACTTGAAGTTTACCGATTTGTATGCCGAAGAGGTTGTATCCTTGCTTCCGCAGCAACATTTCGTAGGCTTCTTCCTGTGTCTATTTTCTCTCAATATCTTGCTTTTATATTTAAAAAAAAAAAAAAAAAAAATGTACCACTAAGACTAGTAAAAAGTCTCGGGTTCAGCTGTTTGGTAAAGTTGCACTGGGCCTATGGTAATGGGAGGAGAAATAAAAATGACCGAAATCACTCTCTATAAGTACTTACTTTATAGAGGATGCCATAAAGTAACACCCAGGTGGCTTTCTGACCTCGAAGTTGATCTGTGGTTAAAATAACAGAATGTAAATTTTCTTTCTCCTGCCGGATTCGAACTCATGGTCGGGAGCATGGCAGTCTAGTGCATTACCCACTGAACTACTGCGCCTCCCTCTCTTGTGTTCCGATATCTGTACTTCGAATCTTTTGTATACTATAGAACTAACATGTCCCCATGTCTGCCCTATTATTCGTCTTCTTCAAGATCTACAACATAGGTCAATTTTTACAAAAACCTCAATCCTTGTGTTCTATCCATCACAGTGTTCGTTAACTCTTCATTTTCACTGCCTTCAAATAAACGTAAAACTTGCTTTCTCTTTCATTTTCAACATAATACTTTAGTTTGTGATTATTCAAGATGGTCCATTGTAAAGTATATATTTGTTCACATTGCACACAAGCAGCACGGTTCTCCTTTGCTGCTTATGTTATCCTCCCACCACCTTCCACTCCTCTCCTCGGCTTCCTCTACGCATACCAGGTATGCAAGTTTAAAATGTCGTTTATTTCTTAAAATAAATACACAGTAATTTAAAAAAAAGTATAATATATTTTATTCAAAGTACTGACCCTCGCTTTCTACACATTTTGCCCATCTCTCGGGCAATATATGGATACCATTCCAAAAGAATGCTTCATCTTTATTTGAAATCCATTCATCGAGCCATTTTCGTACGTTTTCGAAATTGTTGAAGTGTTGCTCCGCCAATGAGTGTCCCATCGATGAGAAGAGGTGATAATCAGAAGGCGCCAGGTCAGGTGAATACGGCGGGTGGGGTAGGAGTTCCCAACCAAGCGAAGAAATCGTTTCCTTAGTCAATCTGGCTGAATGTGCAGGAGCGTTATCATGCTGAAGAATGACTTTGGCGTGCCTGTGAGCCCATTCTGGGCGTTTTTCGATCAATGCGTGACTCAAATTGATCATTTGTTGTCGGTAGTGCTCGGTATTGACTGTTTCGCCGGGTTTGAGAAGCTCGTAGTAGACTACTCCCTTCTGATCCCACCACACACACAGCATTGTCTTCTTCCCAAAACGATCCGGTCTTGCACTCGATGTGGATGGTTGTCCTGGCGTTACCCATGATTTTTTTCGTTTGGGATTCTGAAAATAAATCCATTTTTCATCGCCAGTTACAACTCGATGCAAAAAAACCCTTTCTTTCGTGGCGTAAAAGCAGCATTTCGCACACAGTTTTTCGTTTTTCCATCTGTCGTTCGTCCAATTCATGTGGAACCCATTTCCCAACCTTTGGAATCTTTCCCATAGCTCTCAGGCGATCGGAAATGGCTTGCCTAGTGACATTCAACTGTTCTGCCATCATTTGTTGGGTTTGGGTATTGTCTTCGTCTAATAAAGATTGCAATTCGAAGTCCTCAAACTTTTTTGGTCGATTTTCTCGTTTTTGATCAGTAACATCAAAATCACCACGTTTGAAACTTTGAAACCAACGTTCACATGTCCTGACGGTTGGAGCAACATCGCCATAAGTCTCAACAAGAATTCGATGACATTCAGATGCCTTTTTCTTTTGATTAAATAAGAAAATCATGACATGCCGCAAATGCTCTTTATTTGGCTTAAACTTAGACATTTTTAACACCAAAGAAAGGTATGATACGTCCACGTAAACGACTTAAAAATAACTGACTTTTGTAAACAAATGACTAACAAACAAAATAGCGTTTAGAGATAAGCAAATCCTTCAATAGGCTAAGAGCGCATTCTATTGGAATTAAAACGACATTTTAAACTTGCATACCTGGTATACTAGCTGCTACACTCCATTATTCACTCTCATTAAAGAAAAAGATCCGCCCTTGACAGTAAGGTCCTGGCCGGAACTAGCCCATTGCCGCCGCTCCCTGTTTCACTTGACCAGCTCTTGGTTCTTCATCCTGTTCTCTTCTGCTTCTCTAATGGTCCTTTTAACTATCATCTGTCTGTTAAGAAACTATTCACTGTTTGCCTGCTTTCATTTCCAAATCCTCTGAAGCCTTTTTTTTAACTCAAATCACCATGTGTTGATAGTAATCAAGTGTATTCAAGTCATATCATAAAGGATTCCAAAGGAAGGAACCATATTACGGTATCCAAAAACAATCAGACATCGATAAGAAAATAGTTTTGAAGGATCTTAATTAGAAAGATGTCAGGACCTGGGGTTCAGGAAAGTCGTCACGCAATTTTTTTTAAAATACATTTTGATCCCACATTACGGAACAACATCCAAAGAAGTCGGAAAGGAATTAAAACCAGCATTTAAAATAGATAAACCATAGTTATCTTATCCCCCTTCATCTAAAAACAAAATAGACCCTACCCGAAAAAAAACGCTGTACATGAACTAAAATGTAATGAATTAATGCTAAGTTAAATACACGGGACACACCTGACTAAAACGGCAAGAAACTGCTCGTCGTTACAAACTAATTCAACATTTACTTGGCAAACGTTCAAAGCTCCCAATTAATTACAAAATACTCATTTCCATGACTGTGATTAGACCTATATGGACGTACGGAGTTGAGCTTTGGGGCTCTACTAAACCATCCAATTCACCCCGTATACAATCTTTACAATCCAAAATCCTTCGAAAAATCCTCAATGCTCCTTACTTTGTCACCAATAAACTTATCCATAAAGATCTTAATATACCTTACGTATATTAGCTCAAACCAGATATTAATCCTTCCATAGTAAAATCCACAACCATTCAAATCCATTAGTATCACAACTTGCCTCTAATTCCATTCCAGATAACCCTCCTAGGTGCCTGAAAAGAAGATGGTCTCGGGGCCTTTTAACATAGTACTTCATTATATTGAACCTTTATAAGTGCTACCAATGGGTAGTTGCTTTAAAAACAATTAAAGTGTCATTTTTATCATTGTCATCACATTTACTTGATTTATGAAATATTAAATTGTATACAGTTGTAAATTTTAATGAATAAATAAATTTAAAAAAAATACACGGGAAAAACTGGACGTTTCGCAAGGGCATACAACAATAAAACATAGAATTTCAACTTCGGAATTGATATAAATGAAAATAACCATAAATCCAACAAAGACCCGGAAGTGAATACAACACGTAGAAAATATTCTAAAATTAAATATTTACGAATTATTAGAAATAATGAAACTGTTCAAAACTTCAAATTTTTGTTTGAAGCACCATTAAAAAATTTCTAATAATCCCATTTTAAACCTGTTTTCAGTAGGGACAGAAAAACCAACTATTCATTGGGAAAACCTAAAGGACTGAGCTTGAGACAGGTTCATTAACCTCTCTAATTAATGTAGGGATCGAAAAGTATTTACTTAACTAACCAACTCCCCCATTTTTTCTCCTTAGACAATGAATCAACCATGTTGATACCAAAAAGTTTGATTCATTGTCTTACATTTTTAATATTTAATCAACACACAACCTTCGTAGCAAAGTGCTCATGTTTCCAAATTTTTGTATGATTTTAGAACTAGTCTTCAAATACTAAAGTTTAAAAGAAGTGTCGTATGATTCATCAGTCCTACAAAAGGAACAGAAAAGTTCTTTTCCCTATTCGAAATTTCCTTCTATAAGTAATAATAAAGATATGTGATGAATAAAAGAAAACAGAACGTTGATATCGTGTAGATATCAACTAATAACAAAGGTAGAGGAAGCATGATGATTGAAAAAAAAAATCTAGAACCCAGAACTTCCCTTCCAAATCGATTTTTGATAATTCTATATCTGAAATTAAAATAACCACGAATCCTTCAGACACAGAACTGTTATTGGAGTATAAACGTAGCTGTTCATTAACAGGATGAAAAAAATAAAGTAAAATAAAAAAAATGGAAATAAATATGGTCATGAAGCACTAATGGAATGCAGTAAAAAACACTTTAAAAAATACATATCAGGTTTCTACCTCTATTAACCAAGGCAGGAAGAGGAGTTTCTTTTAACGAACGTGTAATTACAGAAACCTGATGAAAACTGCCACAGAACTCAAATGAAAACCATTCCGAGACCTAGCGATGAAAGGGTTGGAGACTAGTTCTCCTTGATCCATCCATCTTCCAGAAATATCCTCTTCATACTTTCAGATATAAGGAATCAAACATGTCCGTATTCCAACATTAATTATTTTTTATTGAAAATATTTATTTTCCAAAAAAAAATAAAGAACTGTTAAAACCTGATGGGGTATGAAAAGAGGAATTAACAAAATCACTAATAAAATTAGTTCATGGACTAAAAATGCGGTGAGGAAAAAAAATTTCTAATCTCATGGAATCCTTATTTGACCTCACATGCTGGAGGAAAAGTTGGTTCGGGAATCTTAATAATCTTAAAACTAGAATGTAAATACTGTAAAAAAGTACGAATGCATTTTTTTTTTTTTTTTTTTTTTTTTTTTTTAATAACAATTTATTGAAATTTACAACTGTACAAGATATATACATCAAGTAAATGTGCTGTTAACTATAAGAATAACGTGACAAAACATGAAAAGTACTACCCATCAGTAGCACTTTAGTAAAAATTCTAAACTAGAAGGTCTCTGGGAATGCATTTTTAATTTAATTCTTATTTACATATCGGACAAGAAACTGCATCGGTCGTTTTTTTTACTTCTTCAACACTTACACGACAAACGTTCAAACCTCCCGATTAATTACAAGTGACTCATTTACATGAATGTTTTAGACCTATTTGAAGATACGGAGTTGAGATTTGAGGATCCATTAAACCATCCAATAGGTCTCGAATCCAATCCTTCAAAACATCCTAAATACTCCTAACTTTGTCACAAACAGACTTATCCATAAAGATCTTAATGAAATATATGTTCCTGATTTAGTCCAAAAATATATTTTCATGGTAAATTTCATTAACATTCAAATCCACTTGTATCTCAACTTGCTCCCCATTGAATTCCAAATATCCTTCTGCTGTCTGAAAAGAACATGGCCTCGGGACCTTCTAAAATAAAACTTTTAGTGCTATCGATAGTTGCATTTGACTTGTCATTATGAGCATTATCTTCTTATTTACTAGATGTATTTTGTTATATACCTCATTGTAAATTTCAATAAATAACTAATATATATATATTAGCATAATTTTCGTTAATACGAATTGATGTACCCTTATTCTAGAGTTTCCAAATAAGCATGAGGTGAATGCGAATATTATAGAAAAATTACTTATTGCTCTTGATTGCTTTAACCATAACGTTAAAACATACAAGACTCAAAAGAAACTGGATAAAAACCACCCCCTACCCTTACATTAATATAAATTCACTAAAACCAATAAGATATTTCCATTCGATCTTCAATCATTTTCAATCAGTCAATATATTATTAAACAATTTTTGAATCACTAAAAGACCAATAAACTGTATTAGTAATAAATTAGAACTAATAAATAAACCAATCGAATTAGCTTCTAACATGTTATGTGTTACCAATATTTCTTTCGACACCAAGCGATTAAGAACTGCTTTATTGAGGTCACGATAAGATCTAGAATAACAAGGCTTAAGTGGAATTAATGCAGCAGATGAAAATTTATTTAGGTAGCCATTAAGTCTCGTAAATAAAAATGCTATCCTAACGTACATATGGTAAAAATATAAATCATATAAACATAAATAATTAGAATTAAAAAAAAAAAAAAAAATCGGTTTATATATGGTAATATCCATAAAATAATAAATTTTTAATTCATTAGTATTTAATGTTAATAAAAACTTACAAACAACTCTGAATGTTCCTAAATTTGGCAAATATGTCAGTCCCTACATTCCATTTCATTAGCAAAATGAAAATCCACTGCTGACTAAATACCTCCCATGACGTCACTAAAAATAGTGCAGGTTATTCATTGTGAATGGGTTAAATATGCTATTTATTAATTTAATTTTAATTAATTAATTAAATCATTAATACATTAATTAAAGTTTTAATTAAGGATACTTTGCTTCGTTGTTAACAGTACTATGAATATTTAACATATAATTCAAATTTTACTATTAAATTTTTTATCTTAATTTATAACTAATCTAGATTTGCTTATCATTCTCTTGCCAATATAAAAAACTATTGTTACATATTTATTATTATTTTAAATACAATTTTGTAAAGATTAATAAGAGATAACTACCCCACAAATAAAAAAAAAAAATATTTATTAGATAAAATAAATTTTTTTTATAGGTATTAAATAAACTTAAAGAAAAAATAAAATAAAATACTCTTCTGGTAAATAAATGTTAATATCCTGCTTGTAAATTATGTAAAAATAACTAAATAAATATAGGAACGTCACTGATTGTGGAAAAATAAACAATAAGAAAAAAATAAATAAAGTAAAAAAATTTATAAATATAAACTTCACGATAAGAAGTTTCAAACCGAACTGGATTTAATACGCAGAAAACCGTATTTGTATCTTAAGTATAGGATATTTTTTACGAAGCCTTTTTTTTAATCAAAATGTCCATTTTTTCCAACACCATCTTGTGCGTAGAAGAAAAAAACTTGGAAAAAAAATTGTTTTTGCATGTAAATTAGATTACCTGTTAAACTGGTTTTCCCGTGGCTAATAAAGGGTAAAAAAATAAAAAATAAAGTAAGTGTAGACAACTCCGTTTTATTTATTTATTTTTTTAGATCTAAAACCAGATAGGTTTGAAAGGTCTTGGTGTAAAATTTAAAACTGCGTTGTATTTCTTAAAATACATTTGTTTTTAACTATGATTTAAAATTAATTTTACATAATTTGATCCAGGGTAAAAATCTATTGACCGATAGGGCATATATGATTGGAGTTTTAGAATTAATTAATAAAAATTTTTTTTTAATATTATTTACAAATCCATCCACTAATTTCATTAACATATTTCTTTTTAAATTAGTAACGTTGCTATTATGTAATTTGTTTTTTTAGTTTCATTTAGTTCTTATAAACTTCGTATAAAATTTAGTATTATCAATTTAAGATTTTTTTCCATTAATGAATTAATCATCTATTTACCAATTTTTTTTTAAAAAAATTTAAATTTGCTACTTGTAAAAGCTTTTAATAAATTAAAAACTCATATATTGCAACTCGATAGTTCAGTTATTTTTTTTTTTTTGTAATTAAAACCTAAATTAACTGTTAAATATTTAGAATCAAAAATCCCAATTTTTTTTTTTTTTTTTTTTTTTTTTTTTTTTTTTTTTTGCAAAATATTCAAGCTGTTATATTTGTAACAGTCCTAATCTTTTAACAATGAAAGTAGATTAAATACTTTCCTGAGTGTAAGAATAAAGTATTTACTGCATTGCATAGTACCATTTTCCCACTCTCATATATTCCAGTAAATAAGTATATGCAAAGATGTTGAGCAATATATTCATAGGGCCAGTCCTGATAAGATATTCCACCCTCAGCCATGGCAGCAAGAGCTAAACTAGATTTCCCAATAACACTTCGCGTCATCGACCACTTGCAGCCTCTGCAATAAATTCCAGTTAAGGCCAGAGGAATGCCCAAGGCGAAATAGCAGACTGATTAGCAGATATCGCTTGGCATACGATTAACAGGCTACAATGTGTCTTACATACAATTAAGAAAGAGTTTATTTTCGTTTATGAGAATTTTAATTATAATTTAAAGATTATAAAATAATAAATATTTTGAAACTTTGAAATATATTGAAAAATGTCAAGCAACGATATATGTAGCATCAAGGCAAAATAATCTTTAAAAAAAATTACGTAACTCGACAAACAGAACCTAAGATGCAATAAATCACCCAGAACTCTGGAGGCAGGGAAACAGTCATACTCATTTTCAACACACCTTTGTTTGTTCTGTTTCATTGCTCAATGATTCAGATTGTTTGTAAAATAGAAGTTTTACCTCAAAACTTTAAAAAGAAGAACTAAGAATGACAAATAAAAAAAAAAATTACTCTTTGACCGGGAAAAACAATAGATCATGGACATGACTATCTACAATTTACTGTTTCTGATAAGAAAACTGTCACAAAATGTTCGATCCAAGCACCACTAACAAAGCTACAGCGTGTATATAATGTAGGCGAAACTTGAATTTTTTCATTCAAACCGATGTAATACCTAAACGGTAGGTTCTAGCAAAAAATTTTATATAACAAAATATATTTTCCATGAAATTTCTAATCAGGAAACTTTCGTCAAAATTTCCTATCCGTGCGACACCAACAGTGCTAGGGAGTGTCAAGATGTTAAATTTTAGTGAAAAGTACACAAAACCGTAACACAACTATAACAAAAAAAAAGTACACAAATTTTAAGCATTGAATATTAAAAATTTAATTTTCAGCAATTACCAAAAGAAATAAATTACAGATTTAAAATAATCATTCTTTGAAATCGGTGAGCAATTTTTACCAAGCCGGGCTAAAGAAAAAAAAAAAATAAATAGGTTTTCAAGACGAAACTCGAAAATAGGAAATTTTAAAATAAAGCTGCTTTAACAACCTCAAATTGATACCAAATACCAAATAATACTATAAAAAATAAAAAAAATTATTTTTAACGTTATTTTCCATGTCATAATTTTGCACGATTTCTTACTAATTATTTATTTATTTATTTTTATAGATATTTATTGAAATATACAACCGTATATAAAATATAGCTGAAAGTACCCTGCTCCGCTACGGTTTAATATCATTAGGATACAGGACAACTTAAATTAGTAAAATCTAAGCTTAACGTTGATAATTATTCTTACTTAAATAAACCTAAAGAATTCCATTCTTAGAATAATTTCAATAAGTAAATTGTACAATTTGCAAAAGTTTATTTTATATTATTTTGATAGCCCTCCAGTGAAGCTTCGAGGCAGTACTACCATCTTACACAGCTCTGATACCAGACCATCAGCTTTTCTTATGGCATACTTTAAATAAATATAGTTTCAACTTCTCAACTTTTTTGATTTTTTCGAATAAAGTTTAGTCTTTCTGTTTCTATTTATTCTATACATTCTAGGTTCAAGGAATGAAATTCAGAAATGTTGGGTACATTTTGTAAAATACAACTTGGGCCTAGTTGAGAAAAGCCGATTATCTTGCGACCGGAAAACTGAAGGAAGAGTAGTTGGGGACGAAGCTACTGGTGAAGCAATGTTGGTGGGTTCCTCGTAAATAATATGTACATCGAACTGGGCTTACATGACATCATCAGAGAACATAAGTCTTTTAACCTCCTCTTTAACATAAGTCTTTTAATAGCTTCTCGTCACGAAACAACTCAAACTTAGAGGTACACCTCTCAGAAAGTACCATGTTATAAGGTTTCGACATCAATCGTATTTTTGTTTGTTTGCAACTATAAGGAACTTAATTTGTGGTCAAACTGTGCGGCTTAAACATTTAACCTATTTTTTAACTTAGCTTATCTCCAAATACCATATGACAATTAATCTATTATTATTCACCCAATAAAAATTTTAATCGGATTTTTCGTGAATTAGCCGCGATCCAGGCCGATTTTTTTAAATTCCTTTCTTAGCGAGCACCTAAGGGCCTAGAGAAAGCCACGTACGAAATTTCATTCCAATCCATTCGGTGGTTTTTGAGATTTCGTGTTAAATGAGTGAGTGGTATTTGACAAATATATAGTAGATAAAATCTAAGTAACTATTTCCAAATTTGAAGAGTAGAATTCCAAAACCAGCTAGGCCTTTTTTAAAAATTTTCACAGCTGGTCGATAAATGTAAAAGTCAACCTGGCTTAGGAAGGGGAATTATTTTTTGTATGGTCGTTTTATATGTGATTTATCCAATTTTTTCAGTAAACCTTTTACCTACAGACAGTCTAGTAGTCATACTATTTTTTAAAAAATTTCAAAATTGGACTTGGTAGGTTTTGGAATCCCACGCCTCTAGAACTCAAATGACACAGCATGCTATTATTTTGATCTTGAACAAATTTCACGGCATTAACTAATTTCGATGAAGTAACACGAGCCTTATTAAGATGCTCAAAGACATCACTTGATTTGTTTGAAAGTCGCAAAATTGATCACGGAGTTATATTTAGATTTTTACTAAACACGTAACAAGGAGATTATAAGTGATACCTGTTGACAAGGCAAGGCAATCTCCATTTTTTCAATTACATCGACAGGAAGATATTACAGGATGTCCATTGTCTTGCTCCGGTTTCGCAAACCACTTTTGAAGAGCGGACAAGAAGTACTGCGCCTTCGGTCTCCGAAATCGCAGAAGATATAGATCATGCTGTATTAATATATTTATGGATCGGGGATTGTCATGACAGTGCGAGTACCCGATAGCAGATGATGGATTTGGACATAGGAACTTCGAGCGTATCTGGAGTATCGGATGAAAATGTTTATTTTGATTAAATATTTGTATGCGTCACCAACGTTTATAGCTAATGATGGCATTTTGAAAATATTGTAAAAGCCATTTAAAAAGTTACGAAATTAATAAAAATTAAAAAAAACTTAAAAATCAGAGTATCTTCAAATTGTTCAAAGTCGGGACCTTTAAGTTGTATTATTGTTCCTTCGGATAGATGTAATTCCGGAAATAATAGTTGTAAATATTTAACACTTTATTGATAAAACTACAAATAATGTTATTATTAATAAAATTAAGCCATATCTATACCATTTAGGAAAAACTAGGCAAGTCCAAAGTGGCAGGTTTTCTGAGGGCTTTGAAGTTTTCTGTTTTCAGTGTAAATCGAATTTTTTTTTAACCACCATTATTCTACAAATTCTATATATTTTATTATCGAATGCACACATGTATGCATATATATGTTTAAAAATGGCCAGTGCTTTTTAAAGAATACAATTGACTTACGACTTTTCTTATTTCTACATGAGCTGTAGGACAACAAGATAAGCCCAGAGATCTTATTTCGTTTTGGACTAAAATAGACTTATCGATCGTGTTAAACAGAGTAATAAAATTAGTGGTTTTTAAGTAGCGGCTAATAGTTTATTTTTTATAATTATTTCAAACTAAATATGATGTTCTAACGTAGGTAGGTTTTAACAAGATCCTCAGATGCTAAGTCAGTCAACAATACATTTAACACATCCGGAATAAAAAAATAGGAAATCAAAAAACTTCATCCACAGTAATTTTTTTATTAATATAATTTTTGTTATAAAGGCAAACATACCTCAAATATTAGAATAAAATGATTGACAAATGTAGATATTTATTACCAACTGTTACGACAGGAATAATTCAACCATCTAAATCTGAAGATGATAGTTTCATTTAATGTTGAAACTAAAAAACGTGCTGCGTTTTATAATTATGAGATATTTTAGTTGTTAAAATTGATAATAAAGTTTTAAATTTTTTTTTTTTTTTTTAAATATGAAGAGGTGATAATAAGATTTATTTAAATAAACTGGTAGTCCTACCTCCCTAATTCGAATCTTTGAAATAATGAATACAATGACTGTTATACTGTGATAACAGAAAAAATATCTCACAAATGAGTAATGCTGTCCACGATATGAAAATAATCAAGACATTATTATTACTATTTCTTAATTTAATATCAAATGACAAAATTCGTCAAACACTGCTTTACTATAGAATAATCGCACTGTCATTTTTATTACGTAATATTGCTGTACTGTGTCCAGTTCAGTTGTACCCGAGGAAAAAATACTAACTTCATTCACACATTTTTTTTTAGGTCAATTATTGATTTGTCAAATACAGATCGCTTTATGCAGAAAAATCGTTTTGCAATCGGGCATAATATTATAAATATAATCTCACTCAATATCACATAACCTGCTCTACTAATTTCTAGAGCCTTATCGACACGTTTGAGTAACCTCTTTACTGCTCCAGTCAATGCTTATCGCAACGCCTCCAAGAAAAACCCACCACTGGTCCCATTCAGGGAATAAATGACTAATACATTTTTTTTTAAAATATAAATCTGACGTAGTCATGATTGACATGAATATAGTTGTAGATCATAACAAATATAGATTATTGTAAATACTCGATTTTTCTCGGAATCGGGAGGTCAGGGAACCACAGATAATCTATTAATTTATAACTAAAATGCATTATTATTATTTTTTTTTTTTCAAATCTCCAACTTCATTGAAATCAAACATATGAACAATAATAGCAGTAATACAGGTTTTGCTTTTCCTTTCGGCATTTGAAGACCTATCGTCTTCGCCATTTCTGGAGGTTATATGCCCTCTGAAGGTAGTCCTACTGCATGAAGAGTATGGAGAGGAAAAAAAATAAAAGTTCCTGTTTCGCATTCAGGGCATCTTATGCTTCACTTAAATTATCCTAATGTTAAAAAGAAAAAAATTAAAAATATACTGTTATAGATTTACCTTTTCTAGGAAGACAGCGGATAGTTCGCTAATCGAACTATTCATCCGCGGGTAATAGATACTTGGATATAAAAACATCAAATATACATCTTTTTTTTATATATATAATTCGTTATATAAATCATTAATACTAACAATTCATTAATTCAAGAGATAGCAACACGACTTTTTAGAAATAAACAAGTCCTTTTATTTCCAATACAATGACGTATCTACCCCTGTCACCCAAATAGCGAGAAGCATATACTAAATAAAAATTTTAAAAATAATAAAATATTTTTTAAAAAATATGCTAGTCTAACATAAAAGTGTTCAACACCCAGCGGACCTTATTTCGATTTCTCAATATTTTATCTGAAAAGGTCCCTTGACCAGCACATTTTCATCTTCCATCACGTTTATAAACAAGTTCAATTAAAACTTTAACTACCAAAATAGACTTTAAAAAAAAATGAAATCTAATTTACAGTAAAATTATATTTTTCTGTATTTCAGTTTTCTTGAAACATGTATTTATTTTGATACTAGGCGGAACTACAAGTTAAAAATAACGCGGTACTAATTAGCGATCTATGATTACATTTAGTTTCTTTTCACAATTATTAAGAATTCCCTCTTTCTTTGGTCGTAAAATTATAAAGTTTAAAGAATATTTCAGAAACAAGACTATTCTTCTTAATTTTTTTTTTTTTTTTTAATTTTGATTTTATGATGACTTAAATTACAATAATTATTTATGTATTATTGGTAATTATTACTATTATTAACCTTATTATTCTAATGAACATTAAAATTTTTTTTTTTTTTTATAGCTATTAGTTTTAAATATTAAAGAAAGTAAATACACCGAGTGGCCAACGGATGCTGATATGAACTTGAGTTCATATTGATACTTGGGTAACTATTGATAGATACACAAAAAAACAATGTATGAAGTCATAAACAATATATCATGTGAAGCTTATATAATTTATCTTATACTTAACCATCTTCAGATTATTATAAAAAATGTACAATAGAATCTTTAACAGAAATTATTAATGATTACATAGGGTAAGTACGACTTTTGCCAACATCTTTAATGATCTATTCATTTAATAAATTCAATCAACATGAAATTCAGAGTAATATTTCCGAAATTTTGGAAAACATCTAGCCCTTATAGCTTAGCATTATTATATTTAATCTAAAAACATCATAAACCAATAATGCCACAGGTTGGTAACCTGTTGGATAATCCGTCCTTCCTGCCCTAGTTGGAGTACATAAAGACGTTAAGCACCAATAGACAATAAGGATTACAAAATATAAGAAGTGAGACCACAACTGACTTCTATGATTTAAAAGAATATCCTTTTTTTTCCTTTTATATAACCTAATTTTAAATAATTCGAATTAGGATGTCAGTAGCTATTTTTCCTAGCATACAATGAAGTATTAAACAGCATTAATATTAGCGATCTATAACTGCGAAACATCGCAAAACAATCATATCTTGTTTACACTCCGAGTATATCTGTCAGATTTATTGATGAACCTAAAGACGAGCGTGAGAAACGAAAACCAAGTTATCTTATGCCTTCGTTATTTATCATGTCAGTTAGATGTGAAAGAAGCTTTCGGTACGCTATGACCTCAGCCAAACACGAGGAGATACCAGGGCCTGCTAGAGAAAGGAATGCCTAGATAAGCCTGGTCTAGGCAGACTCAACGGATTACTGATAGCTCCACAACGATAATTAGACTCAACGATTGTGAACGGCAAAAGAATTTCGGCTGCTATCATCGCGGTAGAGGTGTGGTGAATTGTTCCATCTTCGCTTCTGTGGCCACAGTGTGGTTCTTTGGTAATGGCCAAAGCTTATGAAGATTTTAATTTTTCTCACGTTCCTTAATCAGAAACATTCCTGTAACTGTGAAGATGAGCACTGTCGCTTGATAACTGCAATCCAGTAAGATACCGGAGGGTAAACAATTCAGATTTGTTTTCACGCTTTCAATCTCAGAAAGTACCAACTTCTTAAACAATTAAATTGTCACATCTTTCCCAGTAAATTACAAACCTATTTTAACCTCATTTTCTTAATATATCAGTTTAATATAAAATCGAAGCATTTCTTTTCTCCTCACGAAATAATGCCTAGAACATAGGAAATATATCGTCATTATATCGCGAAGTAGATAAATCAAAATTGTGCACTTATCAGTAAGGCATTTTTGATCGTTTTCCTAAATCCAGTAACTACTCTAATATATCATCTGCACGAAAATAGGCACAACTTAACCAATTTTTCAAAACGCAGATATTAAAAACCCTGCATTGAATGTTAATAGTTAACCCATTTTCAAGGTAATTTGGCTTATCCACGTGTCCACGACAACTAGCGATATACAAAAAGTTATCGGATAATTAACATGATATAAGCACTGAAATTTTTACTGATATAAACATACGACCTACCCTCACTCAAGAGATGAAAGAAAAAAAAAAACACCCAAAGAGGTCTTAACTTAACTAAAGTTAACTTTGTGAGGCAAAATAAGTAACCAAATATTAGGTAATTATCGACAGCAGTTCGGAAACCGACGCATATCAAATAAAGAATACAGCGCATAGGAAGAGGCTGGTATAAACAAAATAGCAAGCCATGATAATGGACTGATACAATGTATTTTTTTTTCTTATTTGCTGTTAAGCTTTATAGTTTCATTAATGTGTTTCTTTGCACATTTCATTAATGCGTTTGTTTGTTGTACATCAGTAAGCAAGTACTGTAACTAGGCCTACGGTTGTGAAACTCGATGTGAGAAGTTTAGTGCACCTTACTCACTGAGCTACCTCCACATATTCACCTATTTTAAATTTCTGTTCGTTATTTTATTAAGTACGATACCATATATATATATACAAAAAAACCTTACTACCACAAAACCCTAAAACAAAGATAATTTATTTTGGACCTAAACAACTGCGTTTTCTCTTATCTCACAAAATTACCTCACAAGATTACCAAAGAGGTGCAGGAAGGACCCGACAAGAATCTGATTTATTTCGGTTTAAATTTTTTAAATCTGCTGTCCTTAGGAAATGATAAATTATTCTTAAAAAGCATGAAGAGTTTCGTTTTCATAACCTGTTATATTAATAATGTTGGTCAATGAACAGATATATTATTTTAAGTCAACACTGTCGGGCAACGAATAATTTTTTTTTTTTTTTTAAACAGGAAGACAAAGCGTGTTGGGAGGTTCCAAACATTTTTTGCAGATTCTGATAAAGAATTTAATGAAACAATTTAATTTTTATAAATTCTATTACTTAGGACACGAGGAGACTGGATAGGTTCTGGAAAAGAAATCAGTTCTTGTGATCATTCAAATATGTGTGTTAAATCAGGATGAGTTACTGTTTAAAATTATCCTTCTTCATACCTGATCTGTCATTTTATTTGTTTATTTTTTTTGTTACATCATTACATTAAGTCCATTCGAATGTTAAATATTCTTCATCAGTACTAGAAACACAAAAATTTATAAGATCAGAACTTTGAAACACAAATTATATACACCTATTTATTGTAAAAATGTAAGAGAAGAATACAAACTTGTTTATGCCCGCCTAATATTTATCTGATCATTGAAAGAAAAATCTGGATTGGTTTTGTTTCAATAAACAGGTAAATATATCTTATAGTCCTATTTTAAATTTGTTTCCTGTAAAAACAGAAAAAACCTACTAGTCATAGGGAAAACCTAAATAATTGCCCATTAATCAGACTGTTTAGCTCACAGCCCTTTTCTTAATGTTACATTACAAAATAAGCCCTTCCATTTAGCCTCACTGAGTATCAACATGTTTAATTTTTAGTCTTTAATTTTTAAAATATTTATAAACTGTGTGTTAAAGTGCTGATGTTTGAAAATTTATATGTTCCTAAAACTAATGATGAACATTCACCATTTGTAATTAGTCTTCTAATAAAACAATTCCTGCGTACCTCAATAAATTTAAAAGTATTTGTTTACATCGTCCCGAGAGAACATATGACAATTAGTGTATTTAGTTAAGATTGATTAATGAATTGCCACTTCTATTGAAATTATTTTTATTTGAGGACTAATTATAAATGGTTACAATTTATCATTAGTTCTAAAAACATTAAAAAATTTTTCATAACATCAGCATTTTGTTACATATGTAGATAGATTGATTTTTTTAATGTAAGACAAGAAATCAAAGATATCAGGACATAGGAAGGACTAAATGTGCAAAAGTGAAAGGGTCATGTAGAGATGGGTCCTTTAGGTTTTTCCTATGACTGGTTGGTTTTTCGGTTCTTATTGGGAAAAAACTTTAAAACGGGACTTTTGGAAATATTTATATGTCCACTTAAACAAAAATGTAGATTGGTTTTGAACAATTTTAATATATTTAATGATTCATAAATATTTAATAATAGTCGATTTATTTTGCTACCGTATCTTTGTACAATTTATGGTCATTTAAATGAATAGCGAAGTTAGAATTCCGGATTTGATTATTATATGCTATTACATATATGTTCTTTTAATCTTTGGTTAACTGATCATCCAGTTTTTCCTGTGTCCATATGTGTTTATGTTGAAGGGCTACCTTCATATAATTTATTTTTATAAGAGTATTAGGAGTATCGTTTAGCAATACTTCAAAAACTGAAACAAATCAGCATGTTTACAAAGCTCAAAGGATGTAGGCCATGTGCTGCGTATCCTTGACGTGTGACGCCACTCACTTTAAAGGAAAAAAAAATGTTAACAAAAAACTGCAGGATAAATAAAAGAGATAGGGCACATACGGCGTTCGGCGCCTGGCCTAACGCGGCTCAAATTCCGCAGAGCCTATCCTCAATGAAGTTCCGGATTACTCATGGCCGATGAACAGTTCAAAGAAGTGTTGATGTTGCATGAGTAACAGTGATCACGAGGACTAGGCGTGTAGCATGGATATCTTAGATATATCTCCCAGAAGAGCAGTACGCCATACCTGTAGCGTCATCACAGGTAGAGAGGCAACACTCGACCTTCTGAGGTCGGCGGTACAGTTAGTGGAAGGTCTATGACTTTCCTCTGCCCAAATAGCACTCAAAGCATCTTCGCGGTTTATTATTATTTTGATTCTTTAGGTAATACGACAATAAACAGAAAAACAAAACAAAAAATACTTATATTTCTAGAAAAAAAATCTTAGAACATGGAATAAGTTGTCAGAATCCATTTATTTATACTGGAATGCACCGTCTTTCAGAGAGGATTCCAGAGCTGTCAGGTCGGTTGTCCAACGATTATATATAGAACTGATAGGGGATTCTTCTCGGACAGGTTCTGAGAAGAAAATGTGACTGAAAATAGATTGTAACTAATAGATATGCACAACTCCAATTATAACAAACAAAAATGACAATCATAAGCGCCACAATTACTAAAAATAATTATGTATATATGAAATAATCATATGCTCTTATTTATATTATATAATCTGAGCATTGCTATAGTTATATAGATAAATACATCAAAATATTGAAGATTGCAATATGATGAAACTAAAATTAATTTAAAATATTTAAATACTACAATTATTTCTATATATTACCATGAGAATAAAAAGATATTAAAATTTCGAGTTAAGTAACTGATTTGATGATCAAAATTATAGAATGTTAGTAACACAAAACAAGATTTTTTTAACATGGATATGTCTTTAATATTTTGACACGCTCTAGGTCTGTTTGTGTTTTCGCCGGGTCTAAAATTTTCTGACAGATTCCATGTGAAATTTAATGGAGAATATTTTTAATAATATAACACTTTTTGCTAGTAAACTGTAGCAATATAAGAGTCTTTTTTGAAACCCCTAATTTCTCTCAACTTCGAATAACGATTACTTTTTATTTTAATTTAATTATTACTTTAAGTAATTTGATCCTTTTAAATCTAAAATCTAAAGTAGGAAAAGAAGTATCTGGACATGTCCATAATCTAATGTTTTTCCCGTTCAGGGGGAAATACAAAATTCATTTTTTGCTATAGTGTATTTTGATGGTGATCACATAGTTCGATGACTATGATTTTAAAAATATTTATTATAAAAAAAAAAAACTAAATTGCGTTCTTCGTGATTGACGGTTATTATTGTAATACGTAGTCGATATAGCTCGCACGTTGATCCCCCAATATTTCGTCCGAAAGAACAATGGACTATAACTATCTCCGACTTACAAAAGGAATACATTAGCAGAAGAAAAATAAAATTAATAAAAAAAAAAATTCAGTTCCGATAAAGACCCCTCTTTTGTAGTTGTTAGTGAAATGCCGACCTCCTTTGAACCGGCGCCTTTTGCCACGAACAATCAACAAAGAGATGATTCTTCTTTTTGCCCCGAGACGTATTGGCTAGCTTTTGTAATATGTGTAATATATTTAAGCAACAATACCAATAAATTATTTCATAATTATATCATTGTGTTGGATCTGGTATCGATCTGTTGATTCACAGTGGGTGGAGGTACTCGAACAGAAAAAATAGTAACATGAAATCATAGGAAGGGGGCACTTGAAAATTTCATTGTTTATTGCCATATTTTGAACTTCATATTTTTTTTTCAGTTTCAACAAATATATATACTAGACTAATACGTAATAACGGGAAACCCTAAAAATTATTACAAATTTTCACTTAAAATATCTACTGTATTTATGTAAATATTTTGAAACCACTGATTTTATATACTTATCATGTGGTAACTGAATTTGTTATAGATTTTAAGCTTCCTACTTATGTAAGGCCCATGGAGGTGTATATACATAATCGAAATATCGTAAAACTGAACAAAAAAAATCTAGGAATGTTAAATTTTCATTATTCGTTATTTTATTCCTGCAGAATAATTGTTTATTATTTATTTTTTTACTGTATAATAGACATAAACTAAAAAATAAAATTGACTTATTAATAACTGCATATTTATAAATGCAAAGTATATAGAAATTCAAAAATCGGTAGGAATTAGAAAAGTGACTGGAAATTAGAGGAGGCTTCCAAATAATGTTTTTAACTAATATTCATTTTTTAATAATGAAAAAACTGAAATTAACATTCTTTGATGGTTAAAGCAAATACGCAACAAAAGATTTAAATAAATTCCCGCTCTGGTACTAACCTCAAACGTATTTCTCCTACAAAGGCCTACAAGAAACTCAACAGGTGTGCGTTTGCAGGTTGTAATCCAGAAAGAATTTCTTTTGTAACGATTTAATAATTGTTCACTGCATAAAATATATTTTAAATAAATAACAAAAAATTAAAAAATACTATAATTTTTTTTTAATAAAAGGCATTCAATTTTTATTAGTTTCATGAACAAACAAAACATATAAATTAATCAGGTACATCGTAAAAGTGTATGTATTCGTAGAACACGATTGGATAAAATTATACTTTAAATTTAATATTAAATAAAAGGTAATTAAATATAATTTTTATTGTTTCATACTAAAAACAATACAAGGAATTGATTTAGCAGATACAGAAATTTAAATATTTAGTCATTTTTTTTAGATTGTGTATCTGTAAAAATACTCCAAATTATGTCAAGAAAATTAATGGTTTCAATATTGTTCTTAACCGTATATTTTTTTAAAAGTATCATTATTAAACTATTATGCCTGATATTTATGAATAATTTTTAATTAGCCATGAAATTATTATTTTTTTTTTTTTTAGAACCTGAATAGTGTTGACAAGGACAAGCAACAATTATTATTTACAATTCTCACAAAACAGTTGAAGGACTAATGGGAGATACTCCTGGAAATGATTCCAGGAGCAATTACTCCAGGAATTCCATGACATGCTACTACTCAGTAATACTATGACTTACTCGATGATGTGAGGGCTATAACAGACGTTGATAAGCATCGCTATAGACGACATCGCTCAACTACAAAACACTAAATAAATACAGTCAACAACATGACACTCGACACTACACTGAGATCCAGCACGAGCTCCACACAGTGCGCTGTCCGGCTGGAGACTAGAGGTGAAGTTCTGATAGGCTATCTCCGCTGGCTCGCCTCCCACCACCGCGGCCGAGACTTCGTCCTCAGTCTGGTCTCTTTCCTCTTCCCGCGATGTCGAACTGTCTAGTTAATCTGTTGATTCATTATTATTTCCTATATTTCATTTTTTTTATTTTAAAAATTCTGTTTTAAATGAAAAAAAAACAAACTCGAAAATTAAACTCAAAACAACAGCTTTAATTACATTAATCTAATGCATCTACTAATGCCTATGATATAGCTTATGTTATTATTCATAAAAGGATGCAGACAGTGGCGTGAATAAAACCACAAAAACCGGAGCGCCTAATAAAATTTTGCCTGGTAACAACACACTACGTAACTTATTACCTTTAGTGACTATTAGACTTGTTTTTTTAATTTTTTCCAATAAAAATTAACAATTCACAAAATTGTAGCACATTAGTTAATACATATTTTAAATAAAATAATTTACATTACAAGGTAAATTTAGCATAATGAAAAAAAAGTAGCATACATTTTTTTATAGCAGAAAAAAGAAAGAAAAACCTACATAAAACAGACTACGAAAGAGCCAAAGGAACAGAGTAAGAGGATGAGAGATTATTGGAGTAGATTGAAGGGCGGAAGAAGAATTAATAGATTCGCGTGGTCCTTGCTGGCCAATCCGTGTTAAAAAAAAAATAATATAAAAAATAAATAAAAACTTAAGCAAAAAAAGTAATAGGGAAAAATATGGAAAAATAAAAGCAACAAAGAAATTTAAATATTCACGAGAAACAATATACAACGGTTTGGAAAATTAGTGGATAAAAGAGAAAATCACGAAGTTAGAAAAATTAAGCTTCGAAACAGGAAATATTTCCAATAAGAAGAACCAATACTTCAACGTGAAAATAAGACACTACAACACGGTGATAAAACCAGTAATGCTGTACGGGATGGAGACAAAGTTTCCTTGAAAAATTACTGAATATGGAGAAAAGGATACTGAGGAGAATCTGTGGGCCCAAAAAACACTGGAAGGCTACAGGACACAACCAGAAAATCATCAGGAAGATAAAAGACTCAGAAACCAAAACGAGACCCAGAATATTCTACGGGTATGAAAAGAATTGACTAAGGAGGACTAAACAAGAAAGTCTTTCACAAAATCCGTGAATACAAGAGCTTGGAAGGTATGTAAAACAAACAAGAGAGAAAACAGAAAAAATTAAAATAAATACATTCTTGGAAGTAAAATAAATAAAATTTTGTATAATACAATTTAGTACATTTGAGGAATAATTAACTTACATAACTTTACATAGAAACTCCATTTTAAGGTTTCCTCCTACATCCTACCATAGAAAGGAACTTGGTCGTTTTCCAGAACTCACAAAATAAAAACAATGAGCAGTTATAAGGTTAGGTTTTGAGTTTACTGGTGAATAAAGTAAAAATAATATATATACTCCTACTAGAATTCTACAACCTAGAAAGAAGGGGGGGGAGATGAGGGCAATGGAATATTTAGAATATAAAAAAAACACAAAAAAAACGTAATAGAGTAGCGAGGCAATCTGAGATACCTTTATGTCGTTATTTTGTCACTTCAGACTAGTTTTTCTACAAGATCCTAATGATCCATTTAAGAGCTAAAGTACACAAAGGTATACAAAAACTCTTAGGCTATTTATAAACCTTCCAGTGCTTATCTGCACTGAGAAAGGGAGTATAAGCACCTTTAGCTCGGAGGAGGGAGGTGAGTTGATTTCAGTGGAGATAATGTCCCTTGTTTATAGACCTCAGGAATCATTTATATGTTCGGAGAAAAGAGCCGAACCCAACGCGCTCGAACGCAATAAAACCACACCGAAGATCAAAGATCCCCTCCAAGATCGGCAGGCGTTAAATGCCAAGTGTACCAATAAAACTATGGCGGAGGACTGGAGCCAGGTAGCACGGGTCTAGTTCCAGGTAGAGAGGTTCTGGAGTTTCCCCCCATAGTACTCTCTCCAGCTCCAAAGGCTACTTCCAGCTCCAGTCATATTGTACCAAGAGTAATGGGCAGTAAACCTGGAGTCCATAGGTGAGTGAAACAAGCTGGAACCTAACGCAAGTAGACCAGGCGCCAACCTTACCTGTATGTCTCAATATTCTATTTACACAACAGTCTCTATTGGATTCTGATAAAAAATATCGTTATCGTTATCCTTTAATTTTTAAAATTGTATCTGCTAGATAAACGTACAAACCTTCCGATTATTTAATATAGACTCATTTACATGAAAGCAATTAGACCCATTTAGATGTACTGTGTTGGGATCTGGGGCTCCACAAGACTATCCATTAGTCTCGTACGTGAAATCGAAAATCCCTGCAATTAAAATACTGAAAAATACGTAATGATCCAAGCTTTGTCACAAATAAACTTATCCATAAAGACCTTAATGTTCCACATGTTACTGGTTTAGGCCAAACTAAATACCTATAGTAATATAGTAAAATAACTTTTTATAGTAAAATGCATATGTATGATTATTCATTCAAATACACTAGTCTCTCAACTTGCTTCCCATTTTATTACCGAACAATCCTTCGAGGTGTCTGAAAAGGAGATGGCCTAGGGAGATTCTAATATAAATCTTTTATTGAAGTGCTATCAATAGGTAGCTGCTTTACAAGTAATTCACCTATTATTTTGAGTATTTTCCTTCACATTTACGAGATGAATTTTTATTTTTATTTATTAAAAAAAAAAAAAAACAATATTCGAAACCAAACATATTCAAAATGAAAACAGTTTAAAATCAAACAGAAATAAGAAAGAATATTCCATAAGAGGGCTTCTTCCCTAGTTCAAGAAAAGCCCAATAAAATCAGGAAAGAGATCTTAAATCCTACACGCTTTTATTAGTTTTTTTCTTTCTACAACAGGTATCAATCTATTTATCTATTACAAATGGTTTCCTGCATGTCAGTGTACGTTTGTATACAGTTGTAACTCATCAGCAAATCATTTAGTTTCGTGACTTAAACTTGTGATTATACTTGATCGATTAATGTGAAATTATTTATTTGTTTATTTAGGTCTCATTAGCAGATTCGTATTCCAGTGACTCATATTCTCAAATGGATTTAACTAATTGTATATTATGATTTTTATCTAGGCAGTCAGACCCGAAACAGTGGAAACGGCTAACTGTTATTCCTTTTTATTACTACTTGTTTTTTATTACGTAATTATTTTTATCATGCTATTACATGACCGTAATATTCCTTTTTCTAGATTACAGGTATTCTTTGATATTAAACTTTCATCAAAACTTTTCTAACCATCCAAATTCTCTTGCTGAATCGCTAATCAGTTCAACACATGTCTATAATCCCCTTGCAGGATAAAGAAACTTCTAAATGGTGGTAGAAACTTCTATATGGATAGTACGATATTAAAAATAAAAATTCAATTTTTGAAGATCCTATTTTGAATCTGCAGAGCCTGAACTAGGAGAAATTATTGTATGATATCCAAATCTCCACTTTCCTTCCAATACTTCTGGTAGATTAAAGTAACCGATAAGTATCGTTTCAAACATGCTATTCCATACATAAAAGATTAATTTTTATATAATTTTTTTTTTTTTTTTTTTTTTTTTTTTTTTTTTTTTTTTTTTTTTTTTTTTTTTTTTTTTTTTTTAATAGTATATTTGAGGAAACAGAAAAAAAAGAATAAATAAAATAAAATAATATATTATTGTCGTGAATATTTTTTCGTTTTAAATTTAATATAGTGTTTTCTGTTTTATTCTTATCATTGAAGTACATTTTTCATGCATCCGCTAGGTTAGTAAGATAAACAGATTATCTCTTTAAAAAAAATGGATTATTACGTCAAAAATCCTTATAATATCTTAATAATACTTTAATCAGACAAAAGAAAGATAAATATATTTACAGTTAATAATTGCCAGGAAACATAAATTAACTGTGTCAATACAAATGTCCTTCAAAGAGTTTTTACATTCACCATTCTATTACTTTCTATTATTTTTCTTTTATATTTTCTATTAAGATTTATGTTTTATTTACTTGTTATTCATTATTCAATTGAATAACAAGAGAATATACCGTTCCTCTGTAGAGTCTAGATGCATAATGCAATTTCCTTCGTGCAATAGCGAAGTAGCTATGCATGAATAATCCTAACCTATTAACCTATATATGTTAGATAATTTAATCTATCATTGAGGAAATTCAGTACCAATATTAATACTTAAAGTTAATATATTTATTAGGAAAGTGTTAGTTCCTTGGTATAAGTATATGTAAAACATACCATATTCTGATACTAGGCGCATGGCAGATTTGTATGTTTTGTTATGGTGAAAAATTATTAATAGCTAATTTTTTAAAATAAATTCTTATATAAGTTAATGACTTAATTTATTTTTATTTAATACTTATGAAAGTCATTGATATAAAAAATATTAGAATTTTTAAATTTTATTCAGTTATTTTATAAAGCAGTACACCATGACTTGATCGATTTTTTGGAGGAGTCCCACCATTCAAAAACATTAAATGAGGTATAAAAAACTAAATAATTGTAAAACATTAAACTAAATTATTTGTTTTTAAATACTTATTAAATTTTAGATCAATAAAAAATAAATAAATAGTTAATTTATTTTTTTTAAATATGCATGCTTGCCCTGAAAAAGGTATTCATCAAGGTTTCCAAGAATATATTTATTTATAAAGTGTATTTTAGTGGGACACAATTAATATTTAAAATATATAATAAATTGTATAATACAATAATCAAACGATAACTAAGAAATACATCAATGTTTTAATCAAATATAAAAACAAAAATAGAGACGTTTACTATGATTTTCTTATTTATTTATTATTACTTACTAAGTAATAAAACTTGTACGACTACAATTGAAGGGTCAGCTGCAAAACTAAGATAGTTCCACTTATCAATTTTTCGTGAAAATTATAAAACAGTTTGAATTTTCAACAAACATGCTTTCAACAAAAATGAGAGGCAGTCCCATCTTATGATTCACATGATAACTAAGAATTGACTGGAGCTATTTTTTTTTGCAGCGAATCCTTCTATTTATGAAAAGTCTAGGCTAGCAGGTTTTGTTACTGGCCAACAGTTGTACAAGATATTGATTAGGCCAGGATCCATTTCAACCGCCAGCGTTTTCCTCATTAAAGGGTATTCACATTAAAGAGGTTGGGTGTGCCCTAGTAGGGTCTCCTAACCCTAGAGTCAATCTTCGGTTAATATAAAAGAATAACTAATAATCTGTTTAAGCCGAATTCAAACCTAGTTCCCGGTGATAGCAGTCTAGTGCCTTTCCTATGAGCTAACGCCCTTCCCTATTTATTTCATCATTATTATTATTTAAATTAGTTTAGTTATCATTAGTATTAATATTTTAAATAATAATATGAAATGTATATTATCTGGATATAACTAGAATTTATTGATTTTGTTTTTTACGTTTTGATGAAAAATACTACAATCTGCCATTTTTGGCATTGAATAAGCTGAGTCATAAATAAAAGAAATGTGCTTCTTAAATAACAGACAGCAAATAATAAATACTAGTTTATTTATATAAAATAACTTCCTTTAAACCATGAAAAATAAAAAAAATTATTGGACCGCTGGAACTCGAAAATTTCTAGTTTTTTAATGAAATAATGAAATTATCGCACTTAAGATACTTATTATAGTTGTTAATGAAAGACAAAAATCTAGAATTTTCTTACATAAAAGTGACTTAAAATAAATAAATAAAACAAAAAAGTGCCCATATTTACACCTTTTTCTCTATCATTTATTACATTAGGTGGGTAAAATCCCTCCAGAATTTATTCAAAATCACATTAGACCCATACCTCATTGAATACAGGACGTAATGGACGCAAGGAGTGGATAAAAACCTTATTAATTAAAAATTTTGTAAATTTAAAATTAAAGGATAATTAAAAAAAATACTGCTTGCTTTAATTCAATTAATTTTTTAATAATCCTAACATTTTTCATCTGCTCTGGTTAAAATATAAGGAGACGCGAACCGCTGAAAACTCAGAATATTATTATTATTAGGTAAAATTCACTTTTAATTACAATTACTTTTTGCATTTTAGATTCGAGAAAGTTCTAATCTGTTAATTCTATTTGTATTCCATAATTTTCGCACTATGATTAGCGGAATACAGATTATTCATAAATAACCGCAGCCAGAGAAAATTTTCAATTCCCAAATAATGATATAGTAATTTTTCACTAGTAACAAATAAACTTTCTCAATTACGTCCCTGCTTGATTAAGGCGATAAGGGCAAGAAATGAAGGTGATAAAAGGGGTACGAGAGATGCCACCTGTGCAACACCTACTACATGACATATCTATAAGTAACGAAGCACCATTAGACAACATTAAATCAAGCAGCAATGAATATTCCAATCCGAAGCGGTGCGTAGGGCCCGTTATAAGGACAGCTATTTAGCCCTCATCATAAATGATATATTGCTCCTGTCAGGGTACGTGATTTGACTCCCGTACTAGCATTATTATAAGGAATGTCTTATTAATAGTTTCTCTCGACTTATCAACAGATGGTCCTTTATCTAGTGTCGGTAGTAAAGTAGATCATTATCTAGAGGAGAAGGAAAAGGAAGAGGGGGACGATGGGGGGGGGGGGGGGGGGGAGAGATCATACCCTCAGAAGCATCGGGGTGTGACTCATTAGTGGAGCAGTAAATATTTTTAAATAAATAAGTTTAAATTATGAGTAATAAGTCTGTTAGGCTGTGAGTTACTGTTTCAACCCGAAAAATCACAGTATTTTAAATTTCTGCAACGCGTATAGTGTATTCTTTTACTTTTATACTTTAAATCCAAACTTGTCGAATACAAAATTGGCATTCAGCAGATGTGCTGAAATATAAATTAAAAACAAATGGCATGAGTGGCATGTCAGTCATGTTGAGAGATAGTGCCCAGTTGCCCCCCTTCTTTGTCTTTGATTTACTATTGTTACAAAGGACCACCAGAACTAGAAAATCGTCCAGATTAATAAGCACGTATATTTAAGTGTACGTAAGATAAAATGAACAATAGAAATGTAAAAATAAAAATGGCTATCTACAAAAAACAAAACATAATATAAGTATTTACGAACCCTTAAACTGAACAAAACTTAATGGTGTTGGAAACAGTCAGTTATGTTATTTTAAATTGTATTCTGCGAATGAGATTCAAAGACACAATCCCTCATGAAGGCGAAGCATCATAACGTCACTACACGAATGTCTGGGAACATAGTGCTCTGCTGAATGAACCAAATAAAAACAGTATTTTTCTACCTGGGGGTCGTCATGCTGTTTAAGAATATTACGATCATCCGGTTCTTTTTCTGTGCTGCTTACAAAGGTTTTTATCTGAAGTGCATTGTTTTTAATGACGCCTACAATGGATTTACCAATCCTTAATGGTGTAGCAATCACCGAATAGCACAAACCTTCCTCTGTTAAGTCAAGGATTTCAATCTTGACCTTCAATGAGACACTTTAATGTTTACTAGAATTCATTATAATGTACCACCCACTCGTACACAACAATATGGTATCTTAAGAAAACAAAACAATGACACGTGTAGAGAAAGGTAAAAGGAAAATTATGGTAAGGTTGAGCCAAGTAGAGGAATCTTACGGACTATAAGGTATCCGGACTATTGAGCTCTTATTGCAGAACTTTCATCCAGTTTCTTTTCAGACCTCCTGGTATTCTCCGGCTTAAGAGATGTGGCCATCGATGAGTTTATTGGTGTGCGCATTTATTTTATGATGCAACAGTTTGTAGCGTGTCTGTGGTGTTCATTGACTTGACATGCGTAGGTCAGTGTGTATAGTTTTGTTGTTAACTTACCATGGTGCTTGTGTTATTAGTCTTAATTTCTTGGTTTAATCTTAAAGTCTGAAAAGTTTGTAATATTTTTATATGTGTCTGGCAGTGCGGTAAATTCCATAAAAGCTTTAGCAATTGCGTGTATGTCAATTATTTCTTATTTTTAATTTCATTTGTTGTCTAAATAGTGAGTACAGCTGCAGTCTCATATTAATAAAGTTCGTTTCTTCTTAGTATACTGGTACCATGTCATTCTCTTATTGAATGCAAGTTCTAGGTAATAGGAGGGCAAGTTTCGTTTCTTAAAGTAAACGTGATGTGTTGGGCCTTTTCATGATTAAGGCACGTCTTCCTAGGATTACACCAGTCTTGTACCTAATGTAGGTAGTGCTGCTAGTTCAATGAATAATAGAATATATTCACAAAAGTCTGAGTACAATTATAGAAATATATAACACACACATGAAATTCCTTTATGTTCTGACATTCTTACAGCCACATACTCAGACGACATAGCTACCAATACTAGACATGCGTACAGTTAAAATTAAATACAAAATAAAATAATACATTAATAATAAATAGACAAAAGGCTTAGCGAACCCGTAGAGTTGATGCCAATACTACCAACCACTGACCACACACGTCCCTCAAACCCATCCCACCAAAACCCAAATCACCAAGAAAAAAAATTCAATGGCAACATCGTGATACCAATACAACCATATACCAATATAATATAACTGAATTTTGGATAATGGTGCGTTATCTTAGTGTAGGAATTAAGCCGTGACAATAAATAGTTGGTAAGTAAACTAAATAATAAGTAAAATTGAAGCTTACGAAAAAATTAAAAGTTAAAAATCAAAAAAATTCATTGCGATTATATATCTTAAGAAATCTATTTAGAGAATCACGAAGTTTTAAATTGGCAATGGCAGTTGTTTGAAATTTAAATATTTGCTTAATCATTATACAGAACGTTTTCCAAGCAAATGTCTGTCCGTTTGTCAGTATTTGACAAACAATGCAAGCATTTTGATTAGTCTGAAAAAGCTTTGTTTACTATGTCTTTTATTTTTAAAACAATTCAAACGTCAATTTTATTTATTTCTTAGTTTCCGGATCAGCTATTTATTCTTAAGGGCAATAATTCTGTATTAGGCCGATGCTGGTGTTGTATGCTATGTATATATACATATATAGATCAAGCATAATTGATGTATTACGTTCGGATCTGATTAATTGTATTTGATTATCCATGTCTCATTTATATTATTGTAAAAAAAAAACATTGCTAGCTTTATAAACCACGAATCTAATCATGCGTCTTTCAGCACTAAAACATAGGAAAAATATTTTAAAAAAATTAATATATAGTTGAATAAAAAAGTAAGTAAAGAAAACAAAACACTATATATCTTTAAATAATTCCATCAATCTAATCCCCATTGAATTCTACATGAGTTCTTGATAACAATACCTCATGGGATTATGTGTATGAGATTGGTTGAAAAAATTATGAAATTGGTAGAAAAAATTATGAAATTGGTTGGAAAAATTATAAAATTGGTTGAAAAAATTATAAAATTGGTTGAAAAAATTATGAAATTGGTTGAAAAAATTATGAAATTCATTGAAAAAGCTATAATATGCGAATTTATTTTTAGTTTTGTCATGTGCAACAAACCCTCAAAAGTTTTTACAGTCGTTTTAAGTTTACTGCATACAATGGTACCTTTTGAAATGTATTAGCTTTGCGTTCTTTAATCCTTTTTCTTCCAATAGTTATCTTAAAGGTGAGAATTTCTTGTATCACATTAACATGTAAAATATAGTATTATTCATAAAATATCTAATAAAATACAAAAATAAATATTTTAAAAAGAAGTATCAAGCAAGCACAGTATGATTATTATCATTTTTCATGTCTAGTTCATGCCATTTTTTATTTTAACTTTCAAAAAAGATATTAAAAATAAATAAAATCGGAAGTATATAAATTTTACATAATAGAATTAAACTGAATTAGAATTTTCACAGCTAATCGATAAAGGTATAGTTCAGATTGGAATAGGGAGCGGCCTCATTTTTTGTATGGCGATTTTCAATGTGATTTAACTGATTTTTTGATGAAAACTTTCAACCAAATATAGTCTATTAGAAAAACTATAAAAAAATTAAAAATAAAAATCTGGAAAATGGACCTAGCTGGTTTTGGAATTACACACCTCAATTGTAAAAATTAGAGATATCTCACAAATATCTCTCATTGTATCCTTTTGTTTGTTTACATACTCATAAATATAAAGTTGCTTGTAAATATCGGTTCTTAGAGTCCTTTTTTTTATTTTTTTGTTTAATAGCAAAGGATTAAGATTAAGACATTGATAAATAGCTTTCATTAAACTAAGGGGATTTCTTCGGCTTTCGGTTAAATAAAGACGTAGAGAATAGATACTGATATCGAATAGTCTCAAGGATTTAAATAAAAGAAAAAGTTTATTTATTATACATATCTACGTTCTGTTTATTTTTAAACGGAATGTCTTTTGTTATAAATTGATATTTACCAATTTTTTAAAGTATATTTTTTAAGGTCTTTACGACCAGATGGAAGACTCTTAAAAAATAATTTTGAGGCCTAATATATATTCATAGATTATAAAAGAAAAGTGGGTCTTTCTAGGCGTAGGGTAGAATCGATTTGGGCAAGAAACCGGTACGTCGATAAAATAGCTCCGGAAGTGTTCTTACGTAAGATTGAACCAACAGTTGTTCGTTCCTGAACTGTTTCTGCTAGCGGTCAGGGACGAAAGATATAGATTCTTTAAAACAATAAATGAAATAATAATATATTTAACATGACTAAAATATATTTATAATGAAAGTTTTCAGGTCTCTTATAATTAGCGGTGTACTTTGAAACACAGTACTTCCCGCTAAGATACAATCGGGTCCTTTAAAAGTACTGAACTTCGTTTATTTCAAATAATCATTAATTTTATATTTCATTTAAGTGAATTGATCCTTTTAATTCTAAAAAGTAAACTATAAAAATCAGTAGACATATTTACATAAAACAAAAAAAAAATCTTCAACTCAATAATTAGCGAGAACAATAAGAAAACTGACAACAAATCTTCTAAATCTTATAAAGAATCGATAAGAAACAATTATCTCAATTTTCGCACTTATCGTATCATTAAAATCAATGAGCTGGCTATAGGAATCAGCTGATATGACTGTATGGTGCAATTGTGTTACATTAGAACAGACATAAACTAATTAATGTTCACTTCAAAACAATGACCTTTTAAAAGATTTGTGTGATAGATATTGTTCACTACTTTCAGTCAAAAATTATACATAGAAAGAGTGCTCTTTCAGTTTCAGTGAAAGAGTTTCAGAATTATATTTAGAAAATTATTTCAACTAAAAATAGTTTCAAATAATCACTATATAATAATTATGATAAAGTAATAACAAAAGAACTGTATATTTCTTAATTTTTCTTTCTTTTTTTTTATAATTTCAATGAGACCTATTTCATAAATTGCTTGCTAAACTCAAGTTGTTATTCAAAGAAGAAATTAATAGCACTCTCATTAAAAGAATTGAAGTTTGTACAGTATGTAATGAATCAGGAATTCAAGCACTGCCAAGACTGCATTCGCTGATTATACAGCTGCGTTTAATAGGCTTAAAAAAAAAAGAAAAAAGAAATTCAATGAACATACTCATTAGTCAGTAGTAAAAATAGAACGCGCATAGTTTACAAATGGTTGTAGTACAGTGTGTTAATTGTTCAAGGATTTTTTTTTTTTTTCAATCTACCTGTAATTATTTTATTTATTGATAGTGTCTATGTCTATATTAAAGTGAATTAAATGGACAATGTAAGTAAGCCTGCAATCATAACATTTCCACTACTCAATTGCTTTTTTTATTCATTTGTATTCTGTTTTGTTTTATTTTAAATGTTATGTGCTGATGTCATCAGACTATTTTTTTCATCATTCCTATGCACGAAAGATACAGTGTTAGGTCATACTGTTATTTGTAATTTTTTAATTTTTTTTTTTTTTTAAATCCACACGTGTCAAATACCAAAGTGACAATCAGGAGATGTGTTGAAAAAATAAACGAAGGTTCAAGTGGATGCAGGTGATAATTAACATTTTAGTAAATGTGTTACCTCTATGTAGTGAAATATTTTTTTATTTGTTGACTGAGAAGTATTTAAAGATGTAGGTAGTTACCCTAACTAGCAGTCATAGATATACAGCAATTCAAAATAAATTTTAATTTATAATGCCGACATTCCGACTTGCTTTGCAAGCCTTCATCAGGGCTAGAAGAAAAATAAAACAAACAAAAAGATATTAAAAAAATTGCAGAGAGTATAAAAAAAGGCTGAAAAAAAAATAATTGTACGAGAATAAAAACAATAAATAACTGAAATATATAAAGACCATTAAGACAATACATAAAGACTATTTAATTAACAATTAAATTGAAAAGTAATTAAAATGAGTTTTAATTAAATAAAAGTTAATCAGAGAATATTTAATTAAAACTCATTTTAATTTCTTTTCAATTTAATTGTTAATTCTATAGTCTTTATGTATTGTCTTTATATATTGCCTTTATCTTATTATCTTTATTCTATAGTTATTCTTTTCATACTTTTTTATTCTCTCTGCAATTCTGTCATATATTTTTGTTTGTTTGCTTTTTATTCTAGCCCTGAAGAAGGCTTATAGTACAAGTCAAAACGTCGGCATTATAAACTAAAATTTATTTTCTGCATACCACAACTACCTACATCTTGAAATATTTTTTATATTTCCTACTTCCGTTCCCTTAAATTTAGAAGGCTTATAACTCGGAAATCTGATTTTATTTAAATAAAACTGGTTTATCAAAAAAACCTGCCGATGCCAAACTTTGCCTTCAGTTTTCTCAAAACGCGAAATATGTTATTTTAGTCCACCTCACCCTTAAAAAATACAACAAATGCCATGTTAGGCATGAGAAGACAAAGCACCAAATGAAAGCAGTTCTCCCATCCAGTTTCATTTCAGTATTCTCCAGGTATTCTCTGGCATGAGATATGTAGCCAGTTTAAGTCTATTTGGGTGTCCATTTAATTTATCACGAAACAGTTTGTAGTGAGTCCGTATGTCCATTGACTATTGGTATACGGACATGAGTTTGAATACTTTTCTTGTGAAGGTATCACGACGCTTGCGTAATCACTTTTAATTTCTTGGACTGAAAAGTTTGATTTCGGTTAATTTTTATTAGTTTTCTGAATAGTGAATGCATTAGTTTCCGTCTCATACTCAAGTTTCTTCTTGATATGTTTGCATCTGTAATTATTAAGACTTTAATAGAACTTACTTAATCAGTTTAAACTTATATACAGTACAATCGTTTATGACACCTGATATGAGGAACAACCAGTTTTAAAAATCAAAATGATATTTAAAGAATTAAACGTAGAAAAAAGACAATATGCATTTTATCTGTTGCATTTTACGGGACCGGAGTATTTTGTTTATAACCATATACCCGGTGTCATTATTAACAATTTGTACTATATATGTGTGTAAACTGATGAATCCAGTACTATTAATTTCTTTCTTTCTTAATTATTTTTTTAATATACTCGTACATTCAAATCAAAATTTAAAGGTTATTTTATTTTTTCTTTATTTACATACTAAAATAAATGCCTTAATCATTTCAGTAAAATAGATAAATATGATTAGTTCTCTTTCAGGGAGAGATATCAACTATCCTGATACCGATTACATGTAAAGAGTAAACTAATTATTTATCAGAAGTTTTCCTGAAAATCATTTAAATGTTTGTGATGACTATGTTTTCCACGATGACTGTGATGACGTACAATTATTAAGTTTAAGTAAAGATACTTAAAATTGTTCTGAAATAATATTTAATAAAAGTACAGTTGAGTGTTAAAATGAACAAATAAGATAATGATCAGGGATATAGTCAAACAGAAGCAACACTTTCCAAGTAAAAATACTACAATTACGTGTCAACGTTCCGACTTGCCTTGCAGGTCTTCTTCAGGGCTAAAATGAACAAAAAACTAGCCCAGAAGAAGACCTGCAAGGCAGGTCGAAACGTCCGCAAACAGTTATAGTATTTTTACTTGGAAATGTTGCTTCTGTTTCACTCCATTCCTGATCATTTTCTTCTTTATTAAAATAATATTTTTTTAATACAGATTTTATAGAAATAATTATATAACTTTTTAATACAAATTTTGAAATAAAAACTAAACCTCATTTATTTACATACCGCCAATATCTAACATACGACCGCACGAAAATTGAGGGGTTGATTTTGAATTTGCCTCATACACCCTACCCTCTAGACCTCTCGACAACCGAATACTATTTTTTTTTTTTTTTTACTTGAACCACTTTTTAAGAGGTAAAAAAATTCATACTCAAAATTTGATAGATATTGCGATTTTAGTTTCTGTTAATTAAGTCTCCAATTTCTATTCACAAGCCATAAAAAAATCTATTAATTCGTTGGAAGAAAGTCATGAAGAATGTTTTAATTAATAAAGAATGGTTTAGATTTTTTAATTTATTTTTATATTTCAAAACTGTAAATTTATAATAATTTCCATCACCCAATGTGATACGATTCTATTACTATAATAGACAAAAAACCTAATTAATTAATAAAACACTCAATAAACAATAACATTAAAATAAGTTTTAAATACGATTATAAATCAAATCGAGACAAAAATCGATTCATTTCTCCGGTATGATGAAAGAAGTGAACGAGTTTAGAAGGAAAATATGCAAGAGGGAACAGGTGCGCCCGTTATCAACGTCCTTGCAAGGTCGTTCGGTGAGGGCCAATCAACCAACCGCTGTCGACAGTAATCGATTCAGAGCACTATCGAGTCATTATCGAGTTATTTATATAAGATTTTTTTTTTCTATTTAGTCAAAGCGATCGCATTACGAGAACTATTAGATCTCTCTAGTCGCCGTAGAAGGTGACAGGTCTCCGATACGCAGTAAATCATTAGCGACGCCATTGGAATATAAATTAAATGTTGATCAAGAGCTAAGAAATAATTTTTAAAACAAATCGACTTCCCGCTACTGAGCGATCTATTATTATCCTCGCTTCTTACGATTGTAGGGTTAGGTACACGATTTATGGCTGAAGCAGATGTTTTGGAGGGAAGTGGGATAAGGCGACATGAATATATTCGATTGAAAAACTGCTGAATTCGTTCATTGTCAATTAAAATATTCTAATTTAGACAGCTTTTAAGGGTATATAAGCCATTATTGAAATATATTTAACTCCAAGTAATAATTCTTCTTAAAGAGAAGTGAATCGACTGAATCTATATACTCATAAACTTTGATAGAAAACATATATTGAAACATTAGAATCTTTTCAGTTTTAATAAATATTTTAAAATTTACAACTTGATCATATCATTTCTGATACATTTTTTCTTGTATTATTTTTGTGAAGATATTATTATTTTTTTAAATATTATTTAAATACTAAATAAATTTTCGATGGATTAAATTATATTATTCAAATAATCATCAGTTGTATATTCAATTTATATTTTGACATATAGGTTCAAAGATTTTATCAAACCAAATCTATAACAGTAAAAATGAAGCGTGGAATTTCAAAACCAAGTAAGTCAATTTTTGAAAATGTTTCACAGCTTGTCGAAACAAAGGTCAGACTTGATTAGGAAGGGGCTCAATTTTGTGTATGGCCATTTTCAATTTGATTAATACTTTGAAAAAACATTTCACCCCAAGATAGTCCAGCAGAAAAAATATTTAAAAAATAAAATCAGGAAATTGGACTTAGCTGGTTTTGGAATTCCACGCTCAAGTATAATATTTAGATTTACTTATGCAGAAAAATGATAATCCATACTATATATCTGAATATACGAGGGATTAGGATTAGCACTATTCAAACAATTACGTAATTTAAAAATAGAAGACAATTTAAAATTTTAGCCTATAACCAGTATGGTGGGGTCCTGGGAGCCCCAGAAAGTTTGGTTTAAACTGTATATGCCTGTAATAGTGTTTGTGTTTTTTATTTTTACAGTTTTGTCTTTTTTTAAATACACTTTTTTGTTAAATAACAATATACATTTATTTTCTTCAACTCCAATTAGATATGTACCATCAGATATGATGTTTGGTTGCAAACAAACTTGTTTTGATTTTATATGAACATTAACTGCGAACATTTTGAATTAACAAATATTGGGGTCCAGGTGACTCTACCATACCGGTTATGGAACAATTTATAGACCATACTGGTTACGGGTTAAGTTTATATAAACACTCGACAAACCCCGTTGAACAGATCTATTCCCTAGGACTCCATCTAGATACACGTCTTACTTGGAATCCACGCACAAGATTAAAACGACAAAAAACTGCTTGCAGTTATAGACTACTCCAACATTTACTAGGCAAATGTTCAACGCTTCCAATCAATTACTAAAGATTCATTTACATTACAATAATTAGACGTATTTGGGCATACAGATTTCAGCTTTGGAGCTAAACTAAACCTTCCAATTTTTCTCGTATCAATTCCTTACAATTCAAGATACTTTGCGAATTCCTCGATGCTCCTTATCATGTCACAAACATACCCATAAAGATCTTAATGTTCCATATGTGACTGATTTGGTCGAATCCAGATATCCTATCCTTTGAAAGTGAACTCCATAACCTTTAAGATCCACTAGTACCTCAACTTGCTTCCCATTCTATTCCCGATAACCCTCCGAGGCGTCTGAAAAGAAGATGGCCATTGGACCTTCTAATGTAGAACTTTTATTGAAGTGCTACTAGTTTGTAGTTCCTATCAAGTTGATGAATATTTGTGACAATTAATTGTTTTATTTATTGTGTACGGTTGTAAATATCAATGAATAGTTATATGAAACAATATACTATAAACAAATAAGATAATATCGGCATGGACATCATTATGCTGTAAGCCGAAAGACTTCAATGGAAGGCAGGTTGTATAATTCACGGAATGGGCAACCACAGAGGCGCTTGGCATTGAGCCATAGAGACCACCGGCGCCGGGAGAATATCCTTCGTTCCTCCCCGCAAGATACTGTGTCATCCACCTCAATCATTATGATACGACATCTCGCCTTGGTACCGCTAGCGGCATCGTATCACCTCGCGGAAATCTGATGGAGAGGCCAACAGTCGTTTTGGAAACAATCACTAGTACTTTTATAGTCTATCTGATTGGAACAGGTTATTACTATTAATTCTCAATTTTTCTCTGATATCAATCTGTTATTGTCACTTATATTATTATTAATATTATTTGTAGTATTTTAGAACAAATACAATGGTATTGAACCCTCAGGAAATCCCCTTAAATATCAGGTTTGAAATCCTTGCGGAATCTAGTTTCTATAAAATCTTGAAAGGTTAAACAGTTTCTCAAAATATTCCAAAGAAAACACAAAACCAGAAGAATACTGAGAAAATTTCGATAAAATAATCTCCTCCATACTTGAGAATTTATACTCGCAAACAGATTCAGATCGAATAAATCAACAGCATCGGCCTTTTTCACACCCCAAACAACCCATAAATACAAATTACACCAACATTGTAGTGTAAACGGCTTAGGTCAATGCCATCACAAAACCTTCTTAACAGTGTTAGAACTCGCACGTTTAGTTAGAGAGACGGTATTGCAACAGTCAGTCCAGCAAGCAAACTTGAGACCAACTTGTATGGACATTTAAAGAAGTTTTATTACCAAATAAACAAAGGAGTTCTTCCTAAATATAAACAGTAGTTCATTAATAGCCCTTAATTTTAATGAATTCCCTTTCTACATCAAAAACTAAATACATCGGGAATACCGCCAAACATGTCAATAGCACACGAAAACAGTAGAAAAATTATTGATAAAGTCATTAACTTTACTAAGGAAACCTCTATAAAAATTAAAATTGAATCTTTATTTAAATAAAATTCATTTGATTTTATATTTGTAATAATATGTAACAGTGTAAAGCAGTGTACTTGAAAACTTAAATTAATATTACCTTGAACATACACACTATACATCACACTTCAAAAAAAAGGTTTTATGATAAACTTCAAGGACACTACAACAAACTGATTTAAAGAATAGTTACTTTAGACATGCTTGAGTTAACCCGATGAAGGCTGAAGAGGAGCTGGCTAAGAGATCTAAGATAAATCTAACAAAATTGCAAAACTGAAGTAGGTACCGATGGGTGCTGGACTCCCACATGCCTAACATGCCAATTAACACAATTTTATATCACATCCGCTTATTATCGCGGTTTCAGCGACAGGTGTTGTTATAAGAAATAAAGTGAAAAAAAAATATTACCAAGAATTAAAATAATATGCTATACAGAGTTAGCAAAGGCTATTGTTAACTTTACAGCTGCAATAACGTTGTAACTTACACCATGATGATAACTCTTAGGCCTTCCACGATCAAGAAATTTTGAACCACGGATTTTTGAATCAATATGATTAATAAACCTAATAGTTATAATGGTTTTGTCGTAGTGATGTCAGCATTCAAGCACAACCGCCTGGTTTTTGATCTGGACCATTGCAGAGTTGGCTATCCACGTTACAAAACAGAACATCCAATACTGCCATTTCTGAGAAAATCTAGGCCCAACTTATTGACATATCTTATTCCGAATATGTCTATTTTACATGCTAAACAACTATATCTGATTTTAGTAACATTATAAGAATTACAGCGCAAATAAGTCAACTAATCTGTAACCTTGTACTAATTTTTATAAAACATGTCATTTAAATATTTTATTTTTAAATGCCCCAATAAAAAATTAAATGAGACAAGGTACTATTTAAAAAAAAATTATATTCAAAAAAGGAATAAGATGAGAAATATTACAGCTGAGTAAGATTGATCATTCTTCGAAATATTCTCCCATTTCGAGGAAGGGATATAGCAGACAGAACGTCTGTAACTGTACTCGCTGGAACGTGTTCTTTATCTTCAGATAACTGTTGTGTTTGCAGAGGCCCTACTGCAAACATCCATTATCGTACTTTCTTCACAACACAGGGGCAATAAACACTAATTTCAACTTGTTTCAAACTCAGAAGCCCTAACCTATCTGTAACCACTAGTCATCGTAATATTTCGAAATTTTTGAACTACCTCTGAAGTTAAAAAAAAAAAAAAAAAAAAAAAAAAAAAAAAAAAAATGTGGTTCCCAAAATTATATTAGAGTATATGCATTAGACGAAGAGTTGTACTTACGTTCAGAAGAACAATAAAATTTAAGAAACTGGAGTACATACCTAGAAAAAAAAATGGCAATTAATTAACAGGTTTGTAAATAATTCATGAATTTTTAAAATTAATAACAGGCTTGTGATAAACAAATATAACTCATTATAAAAAAAAAAAAAAAATCAAGAATTGTGTTTAAATTTTATTTTAAATAAAGTGTAAAAATAAAACTTATCTCCTTTAAAATATGTCATTGAGTTTGACATATAAAACAATATTTTAAATGCATCATTTAATTAATTCAAGAAAGAATTATTATTATTTTATAGAAAAGCTGACTTAATTTTTTTTATATAAAAAGTTATGTATTTCTTTAAATATGTATTAAATTAAATAAATCGAGGAATTTTTTTAATTTTATTTAGAAGAAACCATTTGAAAAATAATTCTACTGTTCAGAATTCAACGTTTATATAGTTTTAAAAATTCTTCATTTTAACACTACAATAAGCATTAAATTTCCTATAAGACCAGAGTAGATGTAACATTTCTAAAAATGTCAATAAACTAGGCCCATCTAGTCCGGATTAGTGAAACTACTAGGTTTTTACAAACCTCCTCATGAGTATAGCTTTATTTCAGATAACATATTTTGAACACTATTGAATACAACTCTACAAAGAACATTGTTTTCAAATTCAATCTTTCATCCATCTTTCTCCCAGTAGTTGGATTTAACGGTGGTTCCATTACTCTCGTTTTGGGGCGAAAAGACCTTTTCACATCCGTTTCTCACGACCACCTAATTGTCAAAGATCCGAGCTTTAAATGAGCCATTGTTATACATATTACAACACTAATTGTGTAGGTACCAACATTTTTCGATTCTCGAAAACGGTAGTAGATAGACCTTTTTTTTTTTTTTTTTTTTTTTTGTGTCACTTAAAGGGCGTTTTAAAGATGTAAATGACACCATAGGGCCAAGTTGAGTTACGAGGAATTAATGGACTAGCCAATGCAAACATTAATATAAATATGCTAGGTGGAACACAGGCATTATTACATTGTTAATCAAGAGAGTAGGAATTGAGGAATCAAAAACCTGGTAAAACGGTTTTAAATATGAATCAGAAAGATAAATGGACATTTATTATATTAGCCTAGGATAAAAAATTTTATTTTGTAATCTATTCAAAAACAACCATCCAATGAGTTTTCGATGGTCGAATGTGTTAAGAACGTTAGCATTTTCGAAAATAATGCATGGGTGAGTCGAAATTTATTTCGTAGCAGACCCACGGAATAAACTAGACCTTCTCACTCTGGCTAGAATTGCTAGGCTTCCTGTCCTAGTTAGGGTACATTACAACGATAAGCCCATTAAACAGCTACAACCAATGGAATACCTTAATGTGATCATTGAAATTATATAGTATATATCATACAGTTTAAAACATTAGATATACTTTTTAAAATAATTTTCATGAATCTAATGTGTAAGTAATAAGCTAAATACTGTAGTCATATGTTTCTGCAAATTAACCAAAATTCGACTTCGACAGTCCAACAAGATTGAATGGTTCTCTAATTATATTCCTTATCCAATAATAAACATTGACCATGAATATTCATTTATTATTAATTTAAACATAATCAATAGAGCGTGAGACGAAATCATGAAACCATTGCTTCCCTGGACTTACAGCAATTAAATGCATAATCGATTATTGAGGAAGGTTAAGCGCAAATGGATGGAATGGGAAAGCCATTTGCATTGCTAAAGGAACTACCTCAAGACCAACTTCAAATATCCATCAACATTCAATTGAGGAAAACGGTGACGCCAGGTTGAATAGAAGTGACTAGGGAATTTTAATACCAAGGATAGAGGTGGGAAAGAAACATGTGATAGGGGACGCTAATAAGTGTATTCAGAATGTCAATGATCATATCCAGGAAGAATACGAGGAAAATAAACGCTTAAATGGTAATAATGATGAGAGAAAAAAATTACCATGTCTTAGTAGCGACACGTTAATTGTAAATATTTTTACAAAACTAGCATAATAATACAAAAATAATTCAAGATATTAATACAGTTCTAAAGGAATAATATTAAAAAAAAAAAAAAAAAAAAAAAAAAAAAAAAAAAAAAAAAAAAAAAAAAAAAAAAAAAAAAAAAAAAAAAAAAAAAAAAAAAAAAAAAAAAATTAAAACCAGTACCACTGAAATCCGTGAAGGATTCAAATTTCTTAAGTTATCACAATTGGTAGGCCTACAGTTGTACGATAAGATTTGGCCAGAATCCGACTCAACCAACAGTTTATTCCCTATTTAAGGGTACCCATATTATATAAGCATTAGTGAAATAATATAAAATACATGTTCCGTCTGCAGCCGGAATCGAACTCTAGTCAGAGAATTAGGGTAACTTAGCTACCACGTCTCCCGGAATAATTATTTATAAAATATTTGTATGTTTATTACTCGATCCCCTCCACCAATTTAATTAATTATTGAATAAAGAGCTAATTAATTGATTTATCTTCTTCTTTGAAAGGATTTTTCTTCGCTTCGAAGTTTCCTATCCATCGCTTCTTCTTCCGTTAATCCTCGGCCAGCCCTACTTTCAGCCACATCTCTCCACCTGATGCGAGGCCCACCTCTCTTTCTCCTCCCCTATGCTTCTCAAATTAATTTATAAATATATCAAATAAACCACAATAGTTTATATTTTTAAAGTATTTAAACAAAATTTTAAAATCTTCATCAGCATGTCTAGACTGAAAAGAAAGGAGAGGAAAATACATAGAATTGTCAGAAAGATCCTCATCTCGATAATAAGATAGTCATATTTCCTAGTCAAAGGTAAGGTATCACTGGTAAACAAATGCTAGATAAATAGTTAATGAATAGCAAGTTAAAGAGTGAATGAAATGCATTATCGATGACCTAGCTATCCATCGCTTATCCGCTTATCCACGCTGCCTACAGCTGTGCTTCTTGGAACCAGAAGCAAAACAGTGCCGGCTATATCAGAGCCCATTGTCTTCTTTTGGAGTTAGCTTGAATTTTCGAGGCTTGCTTAGGTGCAATAGCCTGGGTAGAGGGGGTCTAGAGGATTCCCACTGCCCAGGAATGGATGAGCCGATTCATGGTTCTGCTAAAAATATCTAAGAAAGGGGAGATTCTGAGTCGTTATGAAACATATTAAATTCTATAAAGACAAAAATTTTGAAGCATATTTATGTTTAAATAAATACAATGAGTCCAAATTTATGAGCTGACCAAAAAAAACGCATATTCAAAAAAAAAAAACATTTTTTTTTTTTTTTTTTTTTATTTATTTAATAGAAATTTACAACTGTATATACAATATATTATACATTAAGTAAATACGATGATATTAAGTAAATACGATGATAAAAAACATTAAAATTCAAATGTTAAAGATAAATAACAGACCCCCTCCCTATGACACGGAACATTACATATAGACTTGCGTATTGAAACAGTTCATAATATTTTCAGACATGGCAAATTACGTGGACACACAGACAGATATAGAAACAAAAATTTTAAATATTTCAGATAAATAAAAACCACATTAATCGGAAATCACAACAGGACTGAAGGAAGTCCTCTACGAACGAGACTACTGATCCAAACAGTGCTTACTCAGGAATTTTTGAGCTCACGCCTAATTCAAAGAGTCTTCAATGACTATGGCTCCAGTTTAGTAAGGGACTACACTAATCCTCTGAAATAAAACATGAAAACTTTTAAATGATTACGGACCTAATCAAGGGAGAGAATTATTAATAAAAAAAAATATAAAAAGTGGTTGTTTCAAGAGAACCTGAGGATTTGAACAAATAAGCAGAGATCAGTTAAGCAATTAATAATCATTTCATAAGAATAAGCCGAGAGTTAAGGAGTTGATGTAACTGATCCATAGAATATAACTAATACAATCAATTATTTTGACTGATACCTTTCACATCTACATTTCCATCCAAAGTAAAGTGTGGTGAACTTTATACCCAAGATGAGTTGGATTTCAGGCTGAACGTTGGGCACTAAGTAATGCGGAGACGGTTGCATAAGAGTAACGCCGACTTACTTTAAATAAAACTTTCGTGTTCAATACAACTACTTTTTAAAGTTTATGTAAATGTTATTCAGAACGAAATGGAGCGTGCTTATGAATGTTTCAGGGCTTTGTGCTATTAGCCAAGGCACACAGGAGTAGCTGGAGCCAGTACTTGTCTATAAAGAAGGGGCTAAGATACTGAGCCCGTAAGCTATTATAGTTGAGCATAAATTAACATGTAAGGACGGTTTCTTCAACACTAACGAACCTGGGGGCTGTACGGAATGATAAGTACCGCTGAAATAGAGGCCCAAGTGCAATGGGGATTTGTGAATATTTAGTTCAAGGGAATTTGGTTGGTTTAGAAGGTCGTTTTGTAGCGAGGTGCATAGTAAATCATTGTCAGCAAGACGAATCCACTCCACTGAATATTACAGTCGGGCAGTCTAAGTTTAGTAGACAAACCAAACAAGTGTAGAAATGATACTCCTTGGCTGTTTAAACCAAGATGTGGATTTTCAAAATTGGACTAGTGCAAATCCTAAATCCTTTTCAGGAGATACAAAAAACGGCATCACTAGAATGCTTTCAATAGTTAAAAAATACTTTTCGTTGTCATTCATGAGTTTCCATAAATTTCCAAATAAAAAAAAGGTTTTCAAAATGAAAACCTTATGTTCAAAGGGGCAAAAGGGGCCCCTGGAATTATTGATACCAGTGTCCAATGTATATTATGTTAAGTCAATGTGTATCCTTTATGTTATTGATAGAATTTGCTTCTTTATTTTCAAAATAAATATTTTAGTTTTTGTAAATTGTCACTGGCTAATTTAAATGCTTTAAATTACATGTTTGTTTTTGTTTTTTTGAAGAACTGTGGACCTATTTCATTCTGAAAGTCGACGCCACATCTATTGCTGCCAAATTAATGGGTTTGTATAACGTCTTTCAGAAACATTAACTAGACCTTTGAATATCGAAAGCAGGCATACCAAAAAAGTAGGGGTCGAAAACTTATTCACTAAATAGGCACATCCGGAAGGCTTGAATGAAAAAAAGAAAAAGAACGATTCACGTCATATCCAAAGTGATTTCGATTTCAGCGCTTAAATATGGATCCAGAGACGATTTCTATATTTACTAAAATTGTCATATTTATAACGATATACTCAAGTGTTCCCATAATATAATATTTTGTCATTGTTCAAGATTACCGATTCTCCACTTTCCTTCAAATGTTAAAAAACACACTCTGGCATGAAAGACGTTGCTAAATTAATCATAAAAGGCCCAGCTATTGGAACGTAGAAGTTGTTTCATAATCTTTTCTAAGCTCTTACTCCCAAATTTATGTTGAAACTCCCGCAAGTTGCAAAAAAATCACCTTGAACTTTAAAAACGCCTAAGAATCAACTTATCATAAAAATAAATTTTCAAAGATTGTTTCAAGTCAAAACGAAATTTCTTTTAGTGTTAATTACAATCTTCCCAACGCAATATTGTTAAAGCTTAAAGAGAGAACTTTAGTTTTAAAAGGGAATATTAAGCGTTCCGTGTTGAATATATTTTATATATAAAATATGATGCTTGGTTTAGGAATAACAAAGCATTCTGGAAGAGTCGATGGCCGAGCAAGTTGAGGCGAGGGTCTCTGCGCGCTCGGTACAGAAGTTCGTTGGTTCGAATCCCACCTAGGCAGGTTAAAATTTATTTTGTGATGGACCCATGAAATGAATCTGGACCTTCCCACCCTGGTTAGAATAGGTTGGTAACCTGTAGGATAACCCGTCCTTCTTGCCCTAGTTGGAGTACATAAGGACGTTAAGTCCTAATAAACAACCACAAAGCACTCTGATCGATTGTTCACTTATGACTCCTTCACTTAAGTCAAGCAAAAATCGTTTACCTAGAATAAGAGAGAACAACCAGTCGGGTACAAATACAACAAGCATACCTTATGAAATTAAAGTTAATAAAACCTATCTTGACATTTTCGTTCTACACTTTCATAAATAAAAAGGAAAAAAAGGTTTGTTGTATGTTTATCTTTTAGCAGCGTTAATTGTTGTTCTTTAGATTTTTAGAGCGTAAAACATCTAGGTCATCAACGCTCAAAGCAGCGTTAATATACAGCGATGTAATATTTTTGTTTTTCTTCGGCGGAAGATTATATTGTGCTACTGTAAAATCTCTAGGATCAAAAAGAAGAAAGATAACAAAACGAATAAATATTTTTAAACGAACTAATGTCTATGCTTAAAAAAGCGTTGAAAATGGTAAACATAAATAATCCTTATTTAATAATATTTACAAACAGTCTTAATAGATTAATAGTGGAAATATCGTATCATATCTTAATCAATGGTTTTACCCCATCCACAAAATATTTAAAAACAACAAAGAACTTTACAATATAGAAGTAGGTATTTTAAACAATTTATATACGGGTGCGTTTCTATCCTATCCAAATATTAAGCCTGATTGAATTTTAGTATAAATCTAAGTACTTTCTTAAAATATAAAATTAAATAAAATTAGACTTTACCTCTTGAAGTTTCTGAGTATCCCCTTATAGTGGACCTCTGCAGAAGTTCTGTAACCCATGACTACCAGACAAGTGAACTGTGGCCACTACCATTCATCAGGTTAAATACATAATTCTTATCAATTTCAGACAGCGTCGGCTTCGAACCAAAGGCCACCCTGTTCCCCGACGCAGACTGTACCTTATCTGCTTGCAGTCCTGGCTCGGGCCTAGCAGATACCGATGTTGGCAAACAGTAGATATCGCCCTAAACGTATTTTGCTACCAGAAGAAAGTATCTGCAATGCGATAAAATGGCCAGAGATAACGTAGGCGTTAACGGACCTGATAACAGGGACTGATCATTAATAATAAATTATTAAAAAACAGGTTTTATGATCGTTGGGGGACTTTGGAAACATTCCCTGTCGGAATATGAATGCTGAGATTGAAGTAGCAGTGGATTTAAAGCAAATTTTCTGGAACTATGGCAGCCTAGAAAATGGATTATTTCCTTAATAAAGTGAAATCTAAGATTCTTCCCCGAAACAAAATAATTCAAATGTAACAAAAATAATTCTAGTTTTCTTAACTAATTAGTAACACATAACAATAGAATACAAATTAATTTTGAATAACAATACATATGAAGTGAAAAACAATCACATGAATTTGTTTAATTTAAGAAAACTAAAAGTCAACTATTAAACTAAACATAATGTATATCATAAAGAGCCGTATATGTCATTATTAAATGATCCAGATTTGGGTGGATTAGGGTAACGGAAAATATTATTAAAAATCAAAAATACTACTGAATATTAATAATAACTAATTTGAATGCCGTTTTATTTTGTTAATCAATTTTATTTAACTGTAACAAAAGACAAGAAAAAAAAGTGGAATGTTGCGACAATTTATGGTAAAAAAAAAAAAAAGGACCGCAGGTGTTGATTTCCGCTAGCCACGCTCGCTCAAGAGATGAACAAATCTCGAAAGAATCCTTTTCTTTCAAAGCGGGGCGTTGTCAACGAATTTCATTTTCGGTGGTATAAATCCTTCGGAGTAAAGACATGGTTTAGCGTTTTCGTTTAAGACACATACCGATCAATTAAATGCAACCCTAATCCTCTTCAGTAACATCGTTGGTTTACTTTTTGTTCCAGAGCTGTCATAACGATAATTAAACCGTTAGTCAGGCAATTAGCCTCACAACTGCCACACTAATACAGCTAATTAATGTGGACGCCACAGAGCCCTCCCGAATATATTTCGGACAGAACGTACTTCTCATCTTCAGCATCACGCCGAGGCCTTTTGTTACCGTAAAATAAGCCCATCACGTAGGCTGTTGGTCCGAAAGGAGGCTACTCCGTGAAGACAGAGCTGTATGGATCGTGCCTCGGGGGAAGGTATATTGAATGCTAATAAGGAACAAGTGATCCTTCCTGTGATCTGCGCCTGCTTCCAACCTTTCTTCTTCTTTATTGCCGTAACTTGCTTGCTTATGCAGGATGCAATGGCAGGCCGGAAGTGTTATCTGTTCATCGGGGTACCTGTTATTCTACAGTGACCGGAAGATGAACCGTCTGCAGTTGTACATATATTTTGTATGTATATGTAAGCTGTGGTGATACCTATGTAGTACATCCATGTACAGGTATGCACATATGTAGGTATCCATGTATACCTATGTACCTCCATAATACTTAGTCTATCTTGACCGGAAGAGGTAGAAGCCCTACTGGATTAAAAAAAAAAATACCAGTACCATTTACAACCCATGAAGGGTCTCGGGTTCAGTACTTAAGTATGTTGTATTGTTTGTGAGCCAACGGTTGTGAAAGGAGGTGATTTGGCTAGAATCTACGCTCAACCGCCATGGTTTTCCCCAATTAAGGGTACCCCGTTTTTTAGAGGCTGGATGTGCCCCAGGAGGGTCTCCCGACCTCGAATTCGATCCACGACCGAAATAATAGAATATAAATTTTCTGCCTTCAGTCGGACTTAAACTCGGGCCCGGGTGCATGGTAGTCAAGCATGGATTAAAAGTATGGCTTAAAAGGTGCTAGAATTCAGACATCAAAAATCACTAAACATAAAAATTTTTAGACCAAAAAATACACCTTATTCCTTTTTTGCATAGCACGACAGTAAAGATCTCCTAATAAAGCCAATAAATAAGTATAAGTAAAGCTCTCCTTATAATAAATAAGTATTAGTTTAACGCAGGGATGTACTGACACTGAAACAGTTGTGTAACATAAGGTAAAAATTACTATTCCCATCCCAAAATCATTATCATAGATTAAATAACACACAGAACCACAACTATCAAGATGATCGGACAAAAATTATGTCACAAATAAACTTATCGACAACGATCTAAATGTCCCATATAGCTACGTCAGCTCAAAAAAGATACATATGCTTCCGTAATAAGCTTCATACCTATTCGAACCCTCTAGTCTCCCTACTTGAATCCCACTCGATTAACGGAAACAATCTAAAGAGAAGATGGCATAGGGACTTCTAATACCGATTTTATTAAAGTACTCCTAAGGGAAGTTCTTTTAGAAGTTGACATGTTATTTTAATAATATTAATATGGAACATGTTCTATGTTATTCTTTTTTTAGGCGACAGCCTCAAGAAGGCCAGTTTTTCCATACATTTAATTGATGCATACATCGTATAAAGTTGTAAATATTAATAAATGATGACTGGACCATGTAGCTGGAAGCATTCTATGGACTCAATCCAGAGCAAGAAAATAAGTGTTAATCTAAAAATTTGATAAATGAACAGTACAAATTGATAACAACTCAAAATTTAAAGGCAGCTAAAAATTTGTTTGACGTACAAACAGACATCCAGGAAAATCTATCCGAAAGGTTGCAAACCTATTCTAGCCCAAGTGAGAATCTTGAAGATTTATTTAATGGAGTGCAGAATAATAAAATTGCAACAGACAAACCGTTCGGCCTCCTGGAAAAATTTAGTAAACATTTAAAAAATCATCAGGAGAAAGAAAACGATTAATTGAATGTTTTTTCTTTAGAAGCAAGGTATTTTTATAATTAATATAGATACTTGAAAAAAAAATACTCTCTTCTTCATAAAACTTAAGGGCACTACCTATTATAGCATTAAAAAAAAAAAAAAAAAAAAAAAAAAAAAATCGTTCTCAAGAGCAAGATTTTCAACTTACAATTCAATTTTTATATGCAGTCAACAATAAGAAAAGCGGTGCGACATTTGAACTGAACTAAGAGCATATAACACGAGAAAGGAAGCGGTACTGAATGTTAAAGACCAAGTACCGTAAATAGGTACGGGAAGGTTAGCCTGCAATACCCGTGCCTAGGAACCATATTCCTACAACTATGGGTGCAAGGACTCCCTGTCCTTTAGAATCTGCAGTATATGGAAAGTGTCTGTGTCATGATGATATTTAGCAAATAAACTATATAGCATTATAACGATGTGAAATGGTAAATACTCTCAAAGTTTACAAGAGAACGTTTAAGCTCAAACGTGGTAACCGAATGGCTTGAGAAATGTACAATTATTTATATGTAAATAAAGTCTAGTTTAAAAATACGTTTTATTACTGATTTGTTGGTACTTGGATATTCTTGACAACGAAGCTTATGGCAAAGTATACCACATATATTTAAATACATATTCCGACGTCCGGATATCAAGTCAGATAAATGTTTTTTTCTTTATTTTTTTCACTATACAATTTTTATTTGCACGTGTAATAGATTTCCACTATAAGCAATTGTACAATAATCATGTCATAGGTTGGCAATAAAGAGGCAGCACCCAGTGGTGCATATTCCCGACCTTCAGTTAATTTAAAGAGTTACTCAAGGAGATATCTCATCCAGCTCCTCTTAAGTCGACGCCGTCCTACATTTGGGATTTCTTTTGTTGCCGTATTTTTTATTAGTTTACGTGTCAATTTAATTTGTTTAAACAATTTAGGTTTTCCGAGTATGGTATATGACAGTCGGGATAAGTAGCTTGTATGAGATACTTCGTTAGAAACGAAAAGAGAGAAGTCCGTTATTTGTCTAAACAATTTCGATAGAAATTATTAGATTTTTCGAATGAGCATTTTTGGCGGGTCCTTAGAGGTTAACGGTTTCAAAATACAAAAAATAAAACAAATGATCTAAAACGTTTTTTACTAACCGAAATACACTCCATTACTTTCAATACAAAACTTCCAAATTTTTTAAGGTTTTTGAAACTTGAGCCTTCATAGCATTAACCAGTTCTAAAAACCTAATTGCTATCAAACTCAGATTATGAAATCTTTTACCTCTTAAAAAGTAGGTATAAAAAAAAATGGTAGTCGTTTAGCGGGAAGTCTGGAGAGTAGGATGGTTGAGATAGGGTCTCATGAACAAGCTTAAACAATTATCCTGAGGTCACAAATATATAACATACGCTGGAAAAACATTGGTGGTCAGTTAATGTATGAAGTACCATTTTTTTTAAATTTCCAATGAGGAGGTGGTCAGCGACGGTCGATTTTCTGAATGAAAGATTCTCTATACGTTCTCGAATAGTTGTTAGGGAAGGGCGGTTACGAAACAAATACTCTCAGGACATCTTCATCAAGGAAGAAAAACCGTTTAAACCATTATTGAATGATGCACTCATACACATTGCCATCACCCCAGACTTTTATAAAGATCTAACAATGAAGACATCCACATAACGAAATAATCCGCCAAGCATAAATCGTTTATTATGTAGAGACGTAATTTATTGAAAACATTTTCTTTCTGTTTTAACGTCCAGACAACTCAATACCTTTTCATTCATTATTTTTACATTTAGAAACGCAATATTTATATATTTAACAATTAGTTTCAAGGAATTATGAGAAATAATATATTTTCGAATTGGTAGCCATTACATAATGGCTGTCCCGTGTTATTGCCTCACACACCAACCTAATCCTACATCTTGAAGTTTATCTTTTGAGTGATTACTGTTGCACTCATGTAAGTTGCAAGGAATGGATTTAATAATTTGATGTAGGAACAAATAATACTATTCAAATATTATTATTGTTCAAAAAGTTCACTATACTCGGTAATGCATTTTTATTGCTTCGAGAAGTTAATTATTTTGTTTTTAATTTTATAATTGAGTGAAAGTTTAAAATTTTGAGGATAGCATATCGCCTGCTTGGAGGTAAAAGTCAATTAGGAGGTATAAGTGCAATTTTTTTTCCAACTTTGACAAAAAGTCATTGTCAAAACATGTACCCATAAGTATAAAACGTCGCCAAGTATATGACTGCTATATATTCACATTAAAAAATGAGAAGATTCTATATATACCCATCTGATATACATATAATTGAACCATATGGTTTGAACAATATGGCTGTCTAACATTAATATGAATTGAATTAATGGAATTTTTACCTCTTCTTAACAATATTTCGAGTATAATAATAATAATTTTCAAATAATTAAAAAAAGTTACCATTACCATTTTAACCGGCCATAATACAGATATTTGAACATTTTCCGCCATTAATATCACCATGATTGCAAAAATCGGAAATCCCAAGGCCTCGGAAATTCCACTTATCAACTTCTTCAGATTAGTGTGTTATTTTTCTATATTTATCAGGTGAAGGGGACTTGAGCGATGACTAATACTTCTAATGATTATAAAGGATTAAATAATAACAAGAAAATTGCATTTGAATGAATAACAACCACGTACATAAATTGCATTTTTATTGCTTATTAAGGTTATAATAAATTTTGTTCTTTCAACGTGGTAAATTCAAAACTGCAATGCATTATTTAAATTTATTCATATTAATTCAAGTATATTTTTACAGTTATTAATAATGCAAAACTAAACACTGGACTTTTTTTAAACTCTACTTCAATCTTTTAATATAAGTAATAAATTTTATATTGGGTTGTCACACATAAAATGTTCGGTTTTAAGATGGTAAATGTTTTTACGGGGACTAACTCGGTTTCAAGAGTATAACCGACCGTCCATTGTAATAATTTTATCGTTACTCATTAATAAAACAAAAAATATTATTACTTAATATTAATATTTATAATATTACATTCCTCCTTCAAAGTCACACTAGAGTCTAATGTAAATTAATATTAATAATATTACTATTAAATTATTGTACATACTAATGAAGATATATACCTTTTCGAAAAACATGTACGATATATCCTTTCTGTGATCGTTGATCTAAACTGAGATAATCTTGGGGTCTGGTGTCCCCCAGGAGTCATAAGACAATGTATGAAACTGCATTAGTCGCTGGGAGAAGTGTTTTGAGAAATATTGTACACATATTAAATAAAATATAAATGAAGAAATGGTCTGAGGTGCAGTCAGGTAAATAAACACGTCCAAGTTTTTAAATAAAAAACTTTATATTTGCCGTGCTGACGTTTCGACCTGCCTTGCATTCATCAGGGCTAAAATAACTAAAATAAATATGTTATTTGAATACTAAATTAAATATATATTAAATAGCATATAATTAAATTAGATAAATAGCATATAATTAAATTAGATAAATAGCATATAATTAAATTAGATAAATAGCATAAATTAAATAGCATATAAAATTAAATAGCATTTTAAATTAAATATGCTAAAATAAATATGTTATTTTAGCCCTGATGAATGCAAGGCAGGTCGAAAAGTCGGCACGCCAAATATAAATGATTTTATTTAAAAACTTAGACGTGTTTATTTACCTGACTGCACCCCTGACCATTTCTTCACTTAAATTAAATCCCACAGTCAACAATAGAATCATCATCTTAAATGAAATATATTTGATTTGTGCTGTAATTTTTTTTATTTAGTATATGTTTCTAAAAACGGACACGTGAGATAACCCAATCCCAAAAACTGTGCCGGTGGACACCGGATAGAATGAACGCATTGTGTTAATTCAGGAGATTGGAGAAGTGCTGACGACATGTCTTTCAAGACCAACTATACATGTCTCGGTTGTAAATTATTAATTTTTTTATATATACTTTATTGATATTTACAACTGTATTCAATATATACTATAAGTAAATGTGCGGTAAAATGAATAAAAAGACGTGTCTATAAATCGTAATGAGCACACTCTACCATTTAATAGCACTTCCATATATGTTCTCTATTAGAAAGTCACTTGGCCATCTTCTTTTCATACACCTCGTATGGTTATCAGGAAACGATATAGGAGCAATTAAGGAGACTAGTGGATTCGAGTGGGTATGTAGTCCATCATTGAAGGATACCTTGTTTGGGCCGAATCTGCAACGTATGGGACATTTCGATCATTGTCAAATATGTTTATTTGAGACATAATAAGGTGCATTTAGGATTTTAAAAAATATTTTGGAACGTAAGCATTAGATGCGAGAGGTGTTGGAAGGCTTAGTGGAGCCCTAAAGCTCAACTCTGTATGTCCATGGAAGCTTTGAACGTTTGTATATGTGTTAAAAACGACGAGCAGTTTCTTGTCGTTTAAGTCATTCCAAGTATGGAGTTTGTCAAAATGGAGCAGCGTTGTTCAAAAGGGATCAGTAGAATATTAATAAAGGATACTGTAGGACAGGAAGTCGTAGGTTTGCGACGAAGAGTAGAGGTTATTTTGTGAGATTTGTTTGGATTTATTTTCACACTTTTGACACCATTCATTAAGTTTTGAGATATGAGATTGGAGTTATTGTGAAGCAACGGATCACTGTTTACTGTTACAAGTACGTGTTGAGGAAGTTACAAATTATAGACTTATTGCCGAATCTTAGCAAGCTAATCATTTCTCGATAGTTACATGTGGACATTGTATTAAATTTAAATAATTCAAACATGATTAATGTATTTGTTTATTTTGGTACAATTATTCCGAGCCCTACTGTCTGGAGGGCAAGTCAGAGAGACAAGGGCAGACACTAAGACAGACTGGAGGTAACGGGAGCTCTATTCTTAGCAGACCTAGAGCACTCTCTGTTAATTACGACGATACAGACAATGCAGGTCTTTGAACCCCCGCGACTCTAAAAATTAGAACAATGTATTTTTATTAATTATAATATATAATTAATAATAAATTAAATTACATTTTAGATATGCTTCATATTCACAGACGAAATTGGTACAGTTTCCAATAGTTTTTTTTCTCCTAGGCGATTTTTTTAATTTTCTCGGCTATAAGTTTCATTCTTTTACAGGGGTTTTCACTTTCTTTTTTTTTAATAATACTTAATTTAATTAATGTTTTTAATAACAATAATACGTTTTAAATTCCTTAGTTAAAGAATATGGGGACGTAAGTATCTAAAGAAAAATAAAACTTCTAACAAAAACAATTTTTTTTTAAAATGGGTGGAATTTTTGGCCTGTCGGAATATTTAAATGTAATTTTGTAAGAAAATATACTGTTTAAAATACTAACAATAGTTAATCCCATGGATTTTATATTCTATCATATTGAAAAAAATAGTTTGAAACCAAATAATAAATGTAAACTAATAAATTTAATAATTTAATCACAACTAAAGGAATTTGCAGCAAAACAATTTTTGATACGCAAAGTATTATTAATTATGAATGAACTTAATTTATAAATGTATTAATAACTTCGCTGGATGGTAGGGTAAACCTGACAGTTATTGACATCCTTAAGGAAATATTCATACTAAATTCATAGAAAGAATAGTCCAGTAAAGTTGAAATTTGCAGTCATTTTTGCTTAATTACTATACTTTAAGCTAAGCAAGAAAGTTCACACCAAACATTATTCCTGGAATATATTTTACAATATTGTGACAATAAATAATGTAAAATCAGTCTTTGACACCCTATGGATGTCTTTTAAAATACGGACTAAATTGAAACTACTTTTTCACAGTTTGTAGAATTTAAAAGGAATTATATAATTTCTTTTTTTGCTAATTTTTTTTAATTTAATTTTTAAGATAGGGTGTTAATAACTGTCTAGTTTACCCTACTTAAGGAATACGTGATGGTTATGTTTTTCTATCAATTAGATTTTTGAAATTATCATTATTATTATATTAATAATTACGTAAACTTCTATTTGCTGAGGCATGTTTTTTATCAACATTACATGATGTTTTTTTTTTTTTTTTTTTTTTTAAATTTATTTTAAGTTTTCTAAATTTTGATTTGTCGTTTAAAAAAAAAAAAAAAAAAAAAAAAAGTAACGTTCATGCTATCCTAGAAATAAGCCAAATAAAATATTAGTATTTAATTTTTCGAATAATTTTTATACGCCAGTTTTTTTTTTTTTTTTTTTTTTTTTTTTTTTTTTTTTTTTTTTTTTTTTTTTTTTTTTTTTTTTTTTTTTTTTTTTTTTTTTTTTTTTTTAAGCCCCTTTATTAGTTCTGTTATGCTTTTTTATTTTTTTTTTTTTTTCTCCTTGTACTGTAACTAGATTACATTTTAAGGAATTTATAAGTGATAAATATAGGTTTGAAAATTTTTGATTTAATTTATTTATTATTAGATGATGGGGGTTCATCTTTTATTTGAGCCGGCCTAACCTAACAACTTAAACTAAAATTAAAACTTAAATTTATTCACGCATTGTAATATATTTCTGCCAACGTTGGGGAGCTGGACTTTCTATAAGTTTATTGAACAAGTTATTCCCGGACAGTGGTAATTTTGATTGAAAATTTAAATGTTTTAGATCTATAATTTCTTTTATTGTCAGTAATTGAAGCTCTTTACTTATTAATTTTGACTTTTTCTTTTCGAATGCCGTTCCCTTTACTATTTTTCTAATAATTCCATTTTGAAATGATTCTAACCGTTTTGTCATTGTCTTTGACAGATGAAGGAACATCGGTGCTCCATAGAGTAATGCCGGCCTCAAAACGCATTTATAAATTATTAGCTTGAGCCGTAGTGAAAGACTCCTTGATAGCAATAGGTGATAAAGTTTGTATGATTTTGTCCGGACAGTTTTAAGTTTCTTTTCAAAATGGGCAGAAAACGTCATATGTCTGTCAAAGTAAATGCCTAAATATAATAATTTATTAGAAATTTTGTTTGTATGTCCGTTTAATTTAAAATTAACTGGGAGTTTTTTCTTTCCTTTTTGAAATGAAAATATCGTACATTTAGTTTTATTAACATTCACGTCAATATGAAGTTTTCTTAAGCCGTCAACAATCTTTTGACATGCTACTTCGGCTTGACTGAGGGCCCTTGTGGCATTGAGGCTACTGCTTGTGATAGCTAGGTCATCAGCAAAAGCGGTTACACTGGATTTGTGGTATTTAGCTCCAACAATGTTTGCTGTATATATAGAAAAAAGGATCGGTGACAAAACCGCTCCTTGTGGGACACCACAAGTAAGAGGTACTTCTTTTGAATAGGCTTCTCCAACTTTTACCATTATATATCGTTGGCTAAGAAACGATTTAATAATCGAAAATAGTTGCTCTGGGCATTCATTGTCTATTCACTGTTGACATACTATGCCGTGCGAGACAGCATCAAATGCCTTTGAACAATCTATTGATATTAATGCAGTAGCCGTGTTTCTATTGAAATTTTGAGATACTTCATTTTGCAATTTCACCAAAGGGTGTTCAGTGGATAGGTGTGTCTGAAATCCTGCTTGTTCTGGTGGTATTATTTCTTTATCCCTGCAGAATTTCTTCAAATATTCTAGGATAATTTTCTCGAATATTTTTGCTATATGGGGGAGCAAACTTATTGGTCGGTAGTGAGCAGGTTCGTTTCCATTTTTTCCCGGTTTAAGTAATGGGATAACGTGGCACATTTCCATCCTTTAGGGAAATATCTCAGTCTGATGCAGGTATTAAAAAGGTTTACTAAACGGGCTATTCCCCTTCTGGGAAGTTTTTTCAGTAGTACTGTTTGTATGCTATCGCATCCAGGTGCTCGGTTTCCATTTGTTCGACGAACTATCGCTTTTAGCTTTTTAGGTGAAATGTACATGTAATTATCCTCTGTATCTGCTGTTGGCAATGAATTCAAATCTCCAGTTCGCCTAGTGATATCTTCATCGAAATATTTTGCTAACTTTTCGGCCTGTTGCTCTGCTGTTAGTAGGATGTCTCCTTCGTGTAATCTTACCAGCTTACTAGTCCTTGTTTTATTTTTCAGAATTTTCCAAAATTTTCGATAGTCACCGTGAGTAGCTCTAAGTTTTTCTTCCCATATATCCGTTTTCCATATTTTCAACAGATTACGGATCTGTGTTGTAAGGGAGTTCAGGATTTTCTTTACGGAATTGTCTCTTTTTCGGTACCATTTATTTTTCCAGTAGTTGCGCTGTTTTATAAGCTGTAAAATATGCTCTGGAGGGGACCGTAAGCAAGATGGTACTGGAGTAAACTTAGGAATTGCTATGTCAGCAGCTGCCTTTATGGTTTTATTGAAGAATATCAATTCCTGGTCTATGTCTTCTATTGAAGAAAGCGTCGGGACTAGTCCTAGTTGATGATATATTTGATTTCGATATAAATCCCAGTCTGCTTGTTTATAACTATATTTCGAGGGGATTTGTTGTTCCACATTTCCTAATACATTATACAAAACAGGCCTGTGATCAGATGTTATAAAATCTAATGCAGTACATTTTGTAATCTTATAAGCTTGTCTCGTCAGTAATAAGTCGTTAGTGGAAGTGATTTTTGGGTTTGCTCTGTGGCGGAACGTGTGTGTTTCTGGATGAACGACTGTAAATAGTGTTTTTGCAATAAGTTGACCAGCTTTATTATTCTTTGCATTATTCCAAATAGTGTGTCGAGAATTTAAATCCCCAATTATCCAGTGGTTACTCCGTTTGGCACATTCTTTTAGGATTTTCTGGAATTCTAGGAGAGAGCTTTGCGGGCGTCTGTATAAGGCGGTTATGCGAATTAATTGCTGTAATTTCACCTGTATTGTGAGATGATGGATCCTATTATCGGTGATGTTGAACGGAGTAGGCAGTATTTTCCAAGTTGTTCCATGGCGTATGGCAATAAGAACGCCACCGTAAGGGTCAGTTAGGTTCTCAGTGACAATTGAGTATCCAGACAGATGCATTGTTTTGTTATTTAATCTTGTATCGCTTATAACAGCGATAGTAGGTTTAATCAGCGCCATCAACGTTTCTACTTCCCCTAGTTTGCTAGATCAACCGTCGGCATTGAAGTTTAAAATTGTTATTTCTCTGCTCATTTTGAGGTTACGACGTTAACTAAAGTTTGAATAAGTTGTGTAATTTGGTTCATGTATCTATCCAACAAACTTGTTATTTGGCCGAGCCAAGGAGGTGGTTCTTCATTTATGTTATTTGTTACGTCTGAATAGCTTTTAGAACCCGATGTTTTCTTATAATGCGTATTTCTTGGTGCTTCTTTAATGTCTGGTTGCAATGTTGTTGTTGGTATTGATCTTCGCTGAATCATTTTTGACTCTAGTTCTAGTCGCTTTTGGCATAATCTGTAGGATGCAACATGAGGTCCTTGACAGTTTTTACATTTTGGACTCTCTTGTCTAGTACATTGCGTAATATCATGGGGTCCGCTACAGCGAACACAGACAAATTTCCTGCCACAATGATTTTTTGTATGTCCAAATTCTTGACATCTGTGACACTGAGGAATACCTCTTTCCTCTTTATAATGAACTACTGTGAACAAGGTTCTGTTTATGTGTCGAATTTGCTTTATATCTTCTATTTTGGTCTCGTGGGTTGTAGTTAAGAGCACAGGAGGTATTTCCTTTTTTTGATCCGTCTGGAAATGATTTTTTAAGCCGGCGTATATCTAATATTCCCTTTACTTCCTGAAAAGCTTGCTGAATATTAAAAATGTCTTCTTGGATGTCAATATTCAGTAATAAGAATTTTTTTGTCTCACGCTTGTTACTTTTTGGTGCAAATGTATGATAATCAAAATTGCTGGTCTTCAATAAATTGAGAACCTTGGAATGTTCTGACTGGTTTTCTGGATAAATTCTTATACTGTCAGCACAAGGCCTCACAAAAATATTATTTATATTGTGTTTCTGGAATTCCTGGGTGACTGCTAGTGTGGAAAATTCTTTACCAATGACGATTGGTGGAGGTCTCGAAACCGCTGGAGGAGTATTGTTTGTAAAAGTAGAGTTGCTGAAACTAGTAGTTGGAATTGATTCAATCTGAACTTTGTTTAGTTCAGAGTATCTGTTGGAAATTTCTATTTGAAATTTGTTTTCTAGCCGAGGATCTCTTCTCTTTACAAATTTTTTTGGGTTGAAAAATTTTCCTTCTTCTTCGTCATTCTTTCTTTTATTGGGATCTTCGTCCTGCAGGGGAGAACTATCGAGTAGCATCTGGGTTTCTTTCACCGGGCCCATCGTATAAGTGCAATACTGTAGACTCGGCGTCCGAAAACCAGGATGTGGTTTTTGACCACACAAAAAACAAGTTTTAACTCGAAAATTCTAAACTTTTCGAGTAGAGCCAATATATCAAATTTAATTTATTATATCGCCGATATACGATATACGCCAGTTTAAACTATTATCTATAATTTAACATTGAAAATTAAGACATGAGTAATGAGATTAAAAGATTTGTTGATTTATGTTATTATATTCGATGTTATTGATTATTATTAGTTGAAGTTATAAAAATCATTGTTTTCACATAATTTATAAGTAACACAAAATTTTAAAAAATACAATATATAACACACGGTTATACATTATAAATAAATCAAGATCTTATAAGGCTGTAGTTAAGAAAAAAAAAATTAAAAATCAGATACTTCTATAATTTAAATAATTATAGTTATAACTCTATAATAATAAAAGAAATTCAAATATAAGAATTAATATAATATCAAAATAATTAACTAGTTTTCAAATTATGATTAACAGTTTTCATATTTCTTTTTTTTTTTTTTCAACTTAATAATTATTTTACCATATACACAATGTATTTATTACAAACAGTAGTGAATATTATTTAATACATAAATTAAATTGAGTTTTATTTTATTTTTATTTAACAATATTAAATACAAGGTAAGGAAAATCAACCAGCACTTTGAATACTAAATATATGCTTGCAGAACAACTATTATGCAAGGAAAAAGTCTCCAAGAGCAAGTAGTTATGGTAGAAATATCTAGATATGATATGCTATTTTATCCTAGGGCTGTAGATGATCTATTCAAGGTGAGCAGAAAACAAACAAGGAAGAGATATAGAAGATTACTGACTCAGGGCGAACTGTTGCGTCGGTGTCGTAGATATCTTTGTCGGTTCGTGATCTGTTTGACAATATGATAAAATAATTATAAAACTTTTAAAAATTATTGAGAAGGACATCGATAATCAACTGACAAATTTTTGTTTGCATTATATATGTAATATTTTTTGTCATAAGCTTTCTTTTTATGTTAAAAACAAAGAATAGCCCATGATGTTAGTGGAATTAGAGGAAAAGCCTCTGATTTTTAGTGATGTGGGTTTAATTTCCAACTGGGTCAGTTAATAACTGGGACAGTTAATAAAGTGCTTAAAAAGGTGCACGTTTTCTCTTGAAAACTTAAAAATTGTACCAATATTATAAATATTTGAAAAATTAAACTTTAAATAAACTTTAAACTTTAAATTTGGTTTCCACTTCGATTCCGAAAAATTTTAGAATCGTTTGAAACAAAGATGACCATGGGACTTTTTAACATAGAACGTAAATTGAAATGCTAATAATTGGTCTTATTACTAGTCACAGGTGCGTCATTAGATTCATTTTTCTCATACTTCCTGGACCAATTTTGTTGTATACAGTTGCACAAAAAAAAAAAGGAATAATAAGAAATTAATACTGTACCAGCACAATCCATAGAAGGTATGGATTTTGTACTTGGTAATGCTGTACTCTTTCTTGTACGACGATTGTGTAAGGACGTGATTCAGTCAGAATCCCATTTAACCACTAGATTTTTCTTAATTTAGGGTTAGCCATTTTATAAAGCCTGAGTAAAAAATGGTTCTCCATAAGTCTCCCGACTTCTGGGTTGATCCTCTGATAGTAATTATCTGTCTCAACCGGAATCGAACCTTGTCCCAGTGCCTTACCGACTGAGCTTCAGCACCTCTTATTTTACGAATTTCAATATAAGTATTTGTAGCAATACAAATTGTGAACTCGTATCGTACGACAAATACTTGACACGAATTAAAATATTTAGTTCTACAAAATCTTCAACTAGGTCTTGTGTGTTAATGCCTATTTCCATCACCGAAGAAAAGTAATATTTTGGAAAAAGAATATCCCGACTTGACAACTGGCTCTTCAACCGATATATCATCAAAATTAAAGAATTGATTCATGCCCTGCTGACCTTTAAACATCTCAAAACGCAAAACAGCAATATTAGAAGAACCAATTAGGTAGTCTTTTCCCGTTATGGGATGATGAGTCACATTTATTTTTACTTACTGCATTATATAAATTTCTAAATGTTGAAGTCATATTTTGTTCATCAATGTTTTTTTTTAAAATAATTTATATAGTCAAAGATATATTTCTATTAATAGAGCATTTCCGTCAATACAAAACTAGTGTCGCTGAACTTTTGCAAGTTGCTTACATAAAGACAGAAATAGGACCGCAAAGATTATCCTATTGAAAAGGTAACTGGGTCAAGAGAACTCACTATCAGAGCTAGGTTACATAAAGTGTATCACTAATGGGTCCTGGCACAGTTTAATTTACATATCTCCTCTCCCGCTCCCTCACAGTTACAAATACTAGTTTTACGGATTGTAGTTTTCTAAAGTTTATACAGCTTTCAAAACTATCTTCAACAGAAAGGATATTAGCATAATATACTGGCGGGAAAAAAATTCTGCTCAATGTTTTCTCGGTTTCATTTTTGTTTAGGTGTTTACGTTCCCTTGTTCTTTAACCAGGGCAGATGAAACATATGAAGATTATTAAAAACATTAATTAAACAAAAGCGAGTAGTACCTATTAAAAAAGAAATTAAAATTACATTTTACATTAATACGATTTATTATAGTTTTGCATTAGGTGAAGCATATCTCTCAAGAATTTATTATAAATCACATTAGATCAATAACCCATCGACAAATTTGGTAAATTTAAAATAACTTGGTGATTTTTTAAAATACTGTTTGCTTTTATTAATTTTTTTTTTTTTAGAATCCTCATACCTATTAAATGCCCTGGGCATGGAGCTATAGACAAATGGAGGGGCTTATCTCTCAACAGCCAGGGCAGGCAGTCATTTTAGAGTGCACCGTATTATCAGTGTATTAGCCGCTTATCAGTTCAAAATTTGGTTTTCTAGGCTTTATAGTGCTGTTATTTTATTTTAGTGATTTATTTACTTTAGCGATTTACTTATTTTATTTATTACGAACCCTTTCAATTGCCCTAGCCCAATGGAATGCAAGTCGCCAGTTGGGTATAGTGGGCGTGGCCGGTTAGTGTTTTGGTCTCGCCCCTCACGGAACAATATACGGGAAGGGCCTCTCCATAGTACTATAACTCCATGGCCCTGGGATAAAGTGAACCACTAAAAAAGAATGAAGCTTTTCGCCGAAATAAAAAAAAAAAAAAAACCAATTGGCTGGAATTTTTTGCCAATCAGTTTATATTATTAGAAGAATATAGGTTATTATTAAATAAATATTTTAATGATTTACTAACATATAACTCTATTAGGGTGATTTTTTTCACATTCTGACTCACATCAAATTTAAATAATAAAAAATAAAAAAAGGGAATTTATTTCACACCAATCTTCACCACGAAGTACGTCAGAACAGTAGCACTTTTTTGAAGTAGTGATCATAGCATAGCATAAAGCTCTTGAATTTGAATCTCTCTTGAATAGAATTTAATTAGGAAGGAAGAGTGAAAATTAGTTATTTTTGGGGAACCATAGTCTGCACCTCTCGGTCACTTAGTTTAACTTTTTAGTGAATCACCGTTTAACTCTTAACAACTGTCATCAATTTTAGTGATTCTGAGTTTCAGAACAGTAGTAGACTTTTTACTAATTGCGTGAGTTACGAAAAAGTACAAAAAACTGAGCTTAGATGTGGATAAACAATTGCAATTCTAATTCACAAACTATAAAGCCTTCTCATCAAAATATAACTGATTTTAAAAATTTAAGTACATTCGAGGATAATTTAATGGTTTTCACGAAAAAAAAAAAAAACATTTTTTTTTTCCACTAATAGTTTAGGAAAGTAACAAAAATTTCAGGGAAACTCCATCGCTGTATCAAATACCGCTGTTTGAACTTCGAATATAAAATTTAAAGATCAATATTTCACTATACCGGTAGTAGGGATAGTAGTAGTTGGGGATGTGAATCTCATTCATATACCTATTCATAAACCTACTATCTATGTAAAACCTACTTCCTAATTCTCTACTCTGATAATAACAACAGACACAATTTAAAAAAAAAAACTCGTAATCAATTCGCGTCGGTTTCTACAGGTTCTTAGGTAAGTGAAGCTACGTGATCCAACCCTCTTTTTGCTGGAACAGCTGACAGCAGTATTTTTCATTTCACCTGAGAAATGAAAAATTCTAGTTCTATCTCATATATATTCTTACTTATTTTTTTTTTTTTTTTTTTTTATTGTTTCCCTTCTATAGTAACCCTATGGAAAGGTCGTTTATTTTGATATTTGTTTACAGGTTCCATGCATATTTGCATACTACCTGTAATTAACAGGAGTAAAATTATTTTTAATTGTGATGAATTACAAATTGTAAAAGTTCTATATAGAAATTATAACAGACAGGAGGGAAAATAAGAAAAAAAAAAAAAAAATCTACGACAAAAGAAAAAAAAAAGTATAACGAGCAGACAAGTTGATTTTCTGAAGTGTCTTCAAGTGTTTTTCTTAGTTTTTGATGAAGGGTGGTCTTCTTTCTTCACTTGTGAAATCCAATTGATGTAGCAAATTTCACTAATGGTTTCCTGTATTTTTTATATATGATTTATACATATATATATCAATGATGTGACGGTACCAACATTTTTCGATACCAAGAAATCGATTCTTGATATTCATTACCGATACCTCATTTTAAAAATAAATTTCTATTTCATAACATAATCCTAAAATGATCTAAAAAATCAAAACAAATCGATTAAAAAACTGACAATAGTTACATTAGCAATTTAGTATTTATTATTCACAGCATATAATATGTGTTATTAATTACTAGCTGTACCCAGCGTGCATTACTACGCGCTTAAATAAATTAAAAAAAAAAAAAATCACAATCAGTACAACAATTATTGTAGTATTGTATGATTTATTTTGAGTATTTTTTTTTAATTTAAGTGTTTTTAAAATAATTGAATTTTTTTACTTTTATTCATTTTATTGAAGTGCTGATGGATCTATAATATTTTTTTGTTTTTCCATCTGCTGCGTATACAAATAAATCTAATAATTTTCCATCGAGTAAGCAGGCTACATAACTGATTCTGTCCCTGAGAGAAGCATGGATTTTCCAAATTTAGTCCACAAACTTGTAGTGATTGCCCCCTGTGCCTTGTTGATGGTCATTGCAAAGGCGACTCGTGCTGGAAATTGCGCATCCAATCGATATACAAATAGGCCTATAATTTTACCCTGAATATGTGGGAAAAAATGCCGGCTCACATGGAGCATTATCTCTTACCGTTTCAAAGCCTATAAAGGACGAACAACCATACATTGATTTATATATACATATATATATTTATATACATGATAATTTAGACAATGTGCAATAATATGATTCAATCACAGATTTTACTGAACTCTTTCTCCAAATATTGCATTGGAGATGCATTAGATTTGTTTTGCATTGAGTATTAGGGTTCGAAAACTAATATTTACACGTAGTGAAATGGAAAATAATCTTTACTCTCAGACGTATCGGTCCTCAAGTTTAACAGAAATATATAATTAAATGGTTCTATAGTATGAATGGCATTCTTTCGTTGACTAGAACGAATAAATATTTTTAACAAACTGTGCGTGGGACTTGTTTTTAATTCTGGACAAAAGGAAGCTGGGTCATTAAGAAAAGAATTGATGTATAATAATAACATAATTAGATATGACAAAACTATCGCCTACACCAGCAGTATCAATCGGTTCCTATGAATTGAATTTGAATCATCAATTCTCGATACAGATTCTTTTCGCAAGAATTGGTGAAACCGAGAATTGACAAATCCCTAATATATATATATATGTATATTATAAACCATCTATGTACATATGAACCGATGTCCTCGATGCACAAATTGACGTAAACAACGTACGTGTTCGATAACACGTAAAACGTTCACCTAAATACAAACCACGCCTATCAATCAATTACGCTAAATTAGTATAAGTGGACAACCAGACTGTCATTGATAAAGTGATATTGACCAATTGCACAAACTCGATTCTGATAATGATCAATAATAAATCAAAGATTTGTCAAAAATTAATTCATCCAAACAATTTGATGTTGATTTTTGCAAAAAACTTTTAAAGGACAATTAAAATAAACTGCGTCAGCAACAGGTTGATAAACAGAATTGTTATCAGTATGTGTTATGTTTTAGCAAAAAAAAAAATTTTTTAAATTAAAATCGAAAGTGTTATTGTGACCTTGTTTCCTCAATTAATAAATATTAGTACAACACTAGGTTGGTCGTAGAGTTATTTAGGTTTGGAACTTTTCCTTCAGTTTCTAGTTGTTAATTTCTATTTCTTCATTTGGTTTCGACTATCCATACAGCGTTCTTACAAATTTCTTTGACATTGAAAGTAGAAGAGATATACTAATACTACTAAAAAACACACCGATCCAATGAGCCGTCCAATGTGGGAAGATACACCGATACGTTGGTGCGTTGGTGGTAGATAACGTTGGTTTTGAGTTCAAAAGAGTGTTGTCAAGGATTCATTATATTTCAAAAGATATTGTGCTTTAGCGAACGGTTATTTTTTTAGTAAGAAAGACACAAACAGTTCCAAAGAAAAGGATATTAAAACAGGAGGTGATCTTACATTTCAGTTTTGAAGACACTAACAACAACCGTTCAGCCTGTGCCATTAAAACGGTTAAATATTTCATAATGGAGTAGCATGTTTTTCTTTCTATATTTTTAACCTTAAAAAAATCCAAATCATTTAACTTTGGATCTGCTTATTTATTTATTTCTACAAATAAATTCCAATTCCTGTTATTTATTTATTTATTATTGAGCGCTACAGTCCAAGTTGGACCTTGGCTTCACTAAGTACAGACAGCCATTCCTGTCTATCTTCCGCCTTCCTCCTCCAACCATTCACTTCCAGTCTTCGTAGGTCACCCTGAACGTTGTACAGCCATCTCAGCCTTGGTCTTCCTCTCAATCTTTTTCCTCCCGGCCTGCCGTTCATCATCTTTTTTGGAAGTCTATATACCGTCATCCTTTGCACATGACCGAGCCACCTTAATCTGCCTACATTGACTATAGAAATGATGCTGGGTTCACCGAACAATTGTTCCAGCCCCAGGATGGTTTTTATTCTCCAATTCCCATCTTTATTCACCGGACCGAAGATTTTTCTGAGGACCTTTCTTTCCCAAATCCTCAGCAACCTCTCATTCTCTTGGGTCAGCACCCAACACTCGCTTCCATAAGTCACAACTGGCCTTATTACAGTTTTGTAGACCGCAATTTTGGCTCTGTTTATAGCATATACAATTAAGGCCCAGCTTCCCTAACATGTCAAACAGCACCATGGCATTCACGAATGACCTGATTCGGACTCGACAGACTTCTATTGTGTGGACCCATGGAAACATCTTGACCATCCCACTCTGGCTACAAGAAAGGTTACTATCCGAAAGATAATCCTCCCTCGCAAAGATGAAGTATATAAGTACATTTTCAACGTTAAACCCAAATAATGTTTTTGTACTTTGGCTTTTCTTTATTAAGAAAAAAAATAATTAAAAAAGGGGAAGTATGGAACTGGAACGAACTAGATAATTTCGAAGGTAAACAAGGTTTAAGCTATTAATTATATTTAGAAAATGGGTAATATTCTAACTTAAAAATATAAGAACGTAATAGATTTTTCCATAATTTTGTTACTTATGTATTGTTCTTTAAGTGGTTGCGGTTCCTATCCGAATAGAATTTTGTTTTGGTATAAAAACAAAATATTCCACATTTATATATTATTAATAAAATAAATAGTACTACGAAATCTAACCAAAATAACCGTCGAATGCAGCGAAGATTGGTCCAAGTTTAGGCCTAAGATTCCTCAATGAAGACTTTGTGGGAGGAGATCGGAGCCAAACAGTTTATACAATAAACCGGAAAGAATGTAGGTCAATAGCCGGCCTTATCCAACTCCTAATCATTCCGGTCTTCTTTATAGCTTTCCTATATTAGTAATAGTATTTACTATATTTTACTATATAGAGGGTTTATCAACAAACATATAAATTATATACCTGATTGTTGATAATACTTAAAATATTTTCAAAATAACACCAGGGTAGTAGGGTAGTGATCGTATACTAGAGAACTTATAAGCTCAATATGCTTTACTAGTCACACTATATTCGATTTCCATAAATATTGGGTAACAATGGTATTTTTAGATATTTTTTCTATCTATTTATTGACAGTTACAACTGTGTACAGTATACAAGAAGTAAATTTGAGGAAAATTATTACAATGACTCGTAAATAACTTTAAAGAACTATTCACTTAATACTTTAAGTAAAAACTTACAAGTAGCATTTACAAGTATTTTTAAATTTGAATTTTACCTCTATTTCAGGAGCTATTTTTATGTTATCTTAATTAATATATTACTTTCTTAATACAAATGTACTTTAAATCCGAATATTCTATATCGTCACTTAATAAAATATTAGATTTATAAAAATATGCTGTATTCTATTTCTAAATCACAAATGGCAGCTTAGTTTTTTGGGAATGGTTTTTATCTGGGTTTAGTCATCAAAATACGGTGCCCAGTATTTTAAGAAGTAAAAAAAATAGAGATGGGCCAACTAGTTGGCTACTAGTCAGGAAAGGCACTGACTATTCGACCATTTTTATTAATTTATATTTCTCCGCTTAAAAATAGGTTGATCAAAATGATGGCCTTTATTGATTATAATTTTTTGTTTTTTTGATTCGCCTTAACAGTTTGTTATTTAATACATAAACATGAACTCTTTTATACATAATAAAATCGAAGTTTAAGAAAGATTATATGTACCTGTAAATAAAAAGCCCCTAAACAAAATATATTTTTTGGCATAGCTGAATCCTGAATTTCATAATCGACTATCTAAGCTAACTAATGCAAAAAAAAAAAAAAAAAAAAAGTAACTAAATAAAAAAAAGCCCAGTTACAGTTGGCCTGGTTATAAAAAAAAAAGAGGAAAAATATAAGATAAACAGAAACCTGTAACAATGTTAGATATATGGCGATAAAGATCGGCCTATCGCCTAATCGATCTTTTCTCTATCCGATTATTCGGCTAGTAACTAATCGGCCAAATTCAAATGTCTTTCTCTTAAAAAATAATAAAATGTTTTTATATAAACGTATTGACACAAACCTGTGCTTACAGCCCAGTATTTTTAGTAATACTGTATTTTCTAAAATACTTAAGCATTGTCCTTCTCATGGAGAAACAATGGAAATAACAAATATTTAATTCGACACAGAATAATTTGTTTTATGGACGATCTTGTTTCTTTAACTTTTATATGAACCGTTTTATTAATACCGTGACCACAACGTATATCCTAGTCGCAACTTATTTAGAGCTTTCTATAATTTTATATCATTTCTACAAGTTTTTAACCTACTTTCTTTAAAGGAAATAAGGTTAAACACCTATCTAAATCTACAATACAGAATTGCTCTGTAAATGTCTTTGCACAAAATCATTATTTAGAAGACAATATTTAAAAGAAAAAAAAGTATGATTTTTTTTTTCTCTGTCGAATTGTCTTCATCCTTTCAACACAAAATATGTTTCATTTATCGAATTCTACAAACAGTTTGATATTACATTAGGTAACTGAACGATAGATCGAACTTATTAATACGAAATTACATTTAAAATAAAAATTTTGATTAAATTAGTCAAAGTTGATTTTTTTCTCTCTCTCTTTTCATAATGGCTATCAAAATTATAAATAATCAATAATAGTTTATATCTGTCCTTTGGCCACTCACCGTCAATGATTCTCGCCCCTATCCCATTACGGACCCCATCCTAACAAATTGAAAGCCACGAGATATCAGATTTCGTGTCATTAGTTTTTCGATTAAAGACCATTAAGAAACCAAATCTGTTGTAAATTTGGTTAACGGGTTCGAGAATAAAATTTAATTTGAAGAGGTAACTTTCAGAACGTGTTTTGCCACAGTAATCCCACTTTTCAGCAATAACAAAAAACGTATATTATGAGATGTAATTACTCTTCAGAAACAAAAAATTCCTAATTAAACTTATAGCATCTAAAAAAACACATAACAACAAGGATCAGAAATATTTTTTACTCCTAAAATTAGCATTTTTAATTTTAAAAATGAACAAAACATGTTTTGAGGGAACACAGTGGACAAAACACTGTTTGAAGAGGCAATGTTTTATTTTACACTGCTCAAAAGTACATAAAATGAAAATTATAATTACATAATAGATGATGTATGTTAATAACACTTATAATTTTCGGGGAATATTTTCATTTTCTTAACAGTCACTAGTTTTTAAATATGCAACTCACATCTTTCATTTTCCAAACAGCCAAAAATTTCATCCTGTTTCACAACATTTTCAACACTTGGAGAGTCAAAATACAACCTTGTACCAGTGTAAGCGATTATTGTCAATGTTGTCATTATAGTCAATAATGCAGCGTTTCCATTGGCTTAGTGGACAAAGCATGGTTTGAACTAAAAACAGGCTATGGACAATACACTCTTTGCTTAAAACCCTGATTTTGTTTACTAATTTTGGATGGGAAAAAGTTTGTTTTGATGGATAATGCTCATCACATATTGTAGGGTTCTGAAAAACAAATCTAGTGCTACCAAAAACACAAAAAAACATTATTTGTGACAAAACACGTTTTGAAAGTTACCTCCTCATTTATGCCGCAATGAATTAATATTAATTGGTGAGTAAAATGAAGTAGTTCTCCTAAGTTTCGAAACGTTGTTAAAACCTATTAATGGAACAAGTTGAATGTATATGTTTAGGAATCTGAGAGTAAAAGTATCTTTATTAATGAAAAACACACACACACACACATATATATATATATATATATATATATATATATATATATATATATATATATATATATATATATATATATATTAAAATTATAAGGTCAGTAATAAAGTTTTCGTAAACTTTATGGGCTCGAACTCAATTGAAGTACATTAATTAATTAAACATGTATTTGTACTATTGTATCTACAATAAAATCAAATAAATATTTTTAAAATCAATTCAATAATTATTAAATAATCAATGATTAAAGACCGACGCACATAGGGGTATTTTACAAATCTAGGTGGCCAAAATTATTTATTCCCAGTTTACTGTGGAAAATATATTTACTAATCATATGAAGCTAAGAAAAAGCTATATTTTAGGCTTTTTAAGAAAAAAAATAAAAAAAATGTATTCAATATAATTAAAAATTCCTTCCTAGAAATTCTGACCGTCTTGAAATGTTTGTTGTGTGCCTAAACGGCTTCTTCGGAGAGCAACCCTTTTGGCAATATTGCTTTTTTTTTAATCAAAGCTCCATCGTGAATAAGAATTTTATGGATCGTAGGTGGATAAAGATTTATTCATAATTTTGATATTTAACGTCATTTTTCAAACGTTTGTAAATGGGGCTTGTGGCCACTTGAGTTTATTTCAATGATAACTTGAAATTGGTATAACAAATAGAAATCAACACCACAGATATAGCATCTATTCTAATATCAATTGCTTTGTCAGTATCTGTTCATAGCTACCACATTATTTCAGTAAGCTAGTATGAGAGATGCAATATGCTTTTGAACGTACAAATCCTGGCGTACAATATAGATAAACCAAAAGAAAGAGCGATGGCATCAACATAATTTGTATTTTTTTTTTTTTTTTTTTTTTTTTTTTTTTTTTTTTTTTTTTTTTTTTAATCAAATCATTGAATTCCTTAAAGGTTACGCCACGAATGAAGGACCTGATGGCTGATGTTAATGTAACGGCATTACACACATTTGTGTCAACCAGAGTAAGTGAGACGATATGTTTCACAGGATAACAATTATTTTTCAGTGTGAATAAGGTGCTTTTTAATTAATTTAATAATTCAAAGTAAGTATTTCAAATGTTTTTAGCAACCGACCATCTTTTTTAAAGGATTTTTTTTTCCATTTTATCAACTTTCTGTTATTTATGATTACATTTAGATTTTAAACAGGAAATTGGTACTTCTTGTCTTTAACTGGTCACTAAAATAGTTCCTAATAGTTAAAAGATGTCTTAATTTTATCTAATGTTAGCTCAAAATTGAGAGGTTTTGCACCGGTATTTTATCGTTCAGTGATTTCCGGAACACTCTTCTTACTCCTGAACCAATGGACACATACAAATAAAAAATTCAAGATCCCGTTTAGAATTTTAATAATAAATTTAATATTTTGTAATTTTCTCATCGTTATATTTGGTGCCGCTTAAATCGAAAAGGTGCGGCTGATTTGAACACTATTATTTTACAAAAGGTCCAATATTTCTAAGAAATCAAAAATAACAGCCGGGACGCGCCCTGAAGTACAACAAAAACACTAAAATATGCTAAAATGTGGTTGAAAATAAACGAAAAATAATGTATTTTTCAAAAAGACGAAATGGCACTGATAAATTGATTGATAAAATAATAACCACTGCAAAAGTATTTGTCCTCACCTTCAGTTTCAAGAACAATAACTCTATTTATGAAGAATATCACTAAACAGAAGAAAACTCATTTTAACTGATGCGATTACACATAGAAAGCAGAAAGTGATCCGTTGGTCTGACGCGTTGGGGCAGTTTTGACTAATCGTACGAATTTGGTATTGCAGGGAAGGGAGGGACAAGGGTCACATAATGTCCTCTGTTTATCTAACTTTAGAAATAGCTTGGTTTTATTAACCTTCTGTGGATTTTATAAAATCGACTTTTGGCCGCCTAGATTAGCCAAATACCCCTATGTGCGACGTATAATGTTTACTCATTTTAAACAATCAATTTTATTATAGTATGAATAATGTCAGATGGAATATGTGACAAATTAATGAAACGTAATGTTCCTTGAAGAACGGTTACGAAGGTGGTGAGAAGGTCAGTTCATAGTATCATTCCATAAAAGAGTCAGGTCTTTACAAAGGCTGGATGCACCACAAGGAGTGCATCGTTACGATTGCCACAAAATCCATTAACATGTTTAGATATTGAGAACAGTATTTGCCTTTTCAATCACCCCTTTTCTTCAACGTGATGGCATAATGATTAAGCGTAACACAGCTGCTTCGATTTAAAACAGAAAAGAAGGCTGTAAATCGCCGAGCTGACAGTTTCCCAGTTTATTAAAGAGTTAATAGCAAGGAAAGGGAGACCACGATCTCGTTGCCAAGGGGCACCATCTTCTTTAGCTCCTCCATTAGTCTCCTTTCTCGTTTCTTTCTTCTTTTTTTTTTCTTTTTTTTTGTCAAAAGCCTCTAAGGATAAATGAATATATCCTTGTAGAGCCGCTATTCTGGAGGTGCGGAGGATCAAGGTTGTGTAGGAGAGGGCAATAGCTTCGGCTGTAAATAGACTTCCAGCGGGCGTTTGGCACTGAGTCCAGTTCTGGGCCTCAATGGGTGCGACTCGGGAAGGTCACAGTACCACCCGCTCGCTACGTTTGATGAGGAAATGCCTTATTTAGAAAAGAGCCGTCCATTTGCATAAGTATTTGGAATTCCTCTCGGATAGGAAGCTCATTCATGCTAGCCCTATATCGATCCTTCCTAAGGAGATATGTAACATATGCCGGATTTATGACTTCTGGTATACTTCCTCTCTTTGTGTAGCAAATAAAGTAAACACAAAGGCATCAGATTAAATCTATTTATATCTCATTAGTACTTACTTCTACCGCTTACCGTTTCCTGTTATTATAGTGAATGGAATATAATTGTTGTCCATATTAAATAGCAGTTCACCTTATCTGAGAGAGGTGCATAGAGCTAATGAATGCAACGTGATTGCAGTCACAGAAATAATTAATCATGTGTTAATCACGACTTAATTGCGAATGAATGGGATAAATTAATATCCTGAAATAACTTTTTTTAAAAATAAAATTGAAGTTAATTTAGGTACACATGATATTATAAAAGGATCAATCAGGATTTATGAGTTAATTGCCACTTCTATTGGAATATTTTATTCAAAGACTAGTTCTGAATGTTAAACATTCATTATTTCAAAAAATATACAAAAATGCAAAAATATCAACAATTTGTTATACAGATTATATTATTATGGCCTATTAGGAATTGATGAATAATTTGCCATTGGTCTATTGGTATATTATTTGTTGGAAGACAGGTTTTAAATATTAAATATTCATCATAATATAATAATAATAAAGCTTTATTGGCATCATATTTATGACAAAAGCCTCTCTCCTAGGAGGTAAAATGGAGTTCAGCTCCAAAATAATTTTACAGAATAAAAACTGATTTGTAAAAATATAAAATAAAATATACAATATTCTTTGTAAACCACAAAAACAAAAACAAAACAAAACTTTTTTTTCTATCTATTGATTATTTACAATTTTGAACCAACAGTCTCTGTACCAGGCCACTTTCATCCAGTTGGTTCCCACTCTTCGGGTGCTTTCATCCCTCCACCTCATGTACTGCCTTCCTCTGCTTCTCACTTGGCAGATCGGTATCCACTCCGTGCTGCTTTTCGACCATCTTTCGTCTCATAATATTATAAAAACATAAAAAAGTTTCTTGTGTTACATTTTTTTTTTTTTTTTTTTTCAATTTCAAAACCCCCATTTATGAAATATATACTGCGGTAGGCATTTATATAAATTATACAAGGTAAAAGATGTTATGCGCCTTTTTCTGTAACCAGGTTACATTTTTACATTTTTAAATTGATCTGTGTATCAAATACTAGATTTTTAGCATTATTGTATGTTTATAGAATGATTAATGTTTGATGATAAATGTTTAGCATTTTAAACTAGAGACACAATCATTGAAAAGAAAAAAAATTCCTCAACAAGTACCACCAATAAATATTAGATGCTCTACTTAAAAGCTATAAAAATTAGTTAATAAAAAAAAAAATTATTTAAAAATATATTTACTTTGAATGTTGGGGGTGACAGATCATTTTAAATAGAACTGTTATCAAAAGGCGATTCAGATACGGGCTACGAGTGTAAAATAAATTTGTATAATAACATCTTACAGCTTTGATATTGGGCTTTAAAAAAAAATAGTGACATCCTCCAAAAAATATTTATAACTTTATTATTTTGTGTTTACAGGATAAATTTATTTTTTTATGAATCTAGAATATGTAAATTTACACTGTATTGTATTAATTCATGTTTAGAAGTGTGCAAAATTAGCGTTTTACTTAATGACGAACATTAAAAACAAAAAGCCTATTATAGTCATAAGAAAAAAAGTCCATGACTTACAGAGAATTCCAATATTATTGTTCAATACACTTACTTATTAATAATAAATAAAGGAAAACCACTACAGCGTGAATTAAACAAGTTAGTAAAGACCTGGAACAGTTGAACATTACAGAGTACCAAATGATAGAAAGAGGTACATTTAGAAGTAGAGTGGAGGGGTTTCAAGCTGAAGGAAGACCTAGGAAGCGGAGGAACGTGGACTGAAGATCAAAAGAAGCAGGCCAGTGAACGCAGGGAGGCGTACTAGAGACAGAAGAAACTAAAGGCAATGGAAAGAATAAGAGGAAATAAGGTTGTAGCATGATCCTAAGTGGTCAATTCGCGTGTAATGATAATAATAATAAATAAACTTTAAATTGTACAAAACCCCAATGAAACTGTGAATGAAACTGTGAAAAATATACATTTTAGTAATAAAATATTCCAATCAAAAATACTTCAGTTAGATTCTCATGTACCCACATTAAGCGACCATACCCTTTATAGAATATTTCATGGAACTTGTAACATATACAAGACATGCCCATAACTTACATAACCGGAAATACTCTCTGAAGGCTGAAAATACGCTGGCTGAGAGATCCACTCGAATAATTTTTATATATTTACATATTTTATTTTTTATGGTTATTCAAATAATTATATCAGCAGGAGGTATGTTGATTAATAATTTCTCTCATTTGTACCGGGTACTACATATATTTGGTTATTCTTTTTTTTCAGAGATGTAAAATATAAAACGTTTGTATTTTTTGTATTGTAAATAATACAGTCACATTTATAGTCGGATTTTTTTTTTTTTTTTTTTTTTTTTTTTTTTTTCTCCCTTTGATCTGAGAACTAGGATGCAATAGAGTGAATTTATTGGTTAATTCTCTTTAGATTAAATTTTAAGTTCATTTGATGTATATAAATATTACTGATTTCATAACGAGATGTGAAATATTTTTTTCTTAAACCAATTCGTTGACAATTGGTAACAAACTAAAAATAAACAATGGCAGTAATAGAATATTATTTACAGAACAACTATCCTGTAAAAAACTAATTTCAATTCACTACACTCCTATTTTAGACATGACGCCTCCTGATAACATTCTAAAAGTGGACTATTTAAATAGATCATCTTCCAACAACCGTGTCACTGCTATAGTTGAGAAACAAAAGTAATGATGGAGAAAGATTAAAGGAAAACACCAGCCACGGTAGTTTACTATTCTACAACCGAAGATAGGACACAATGTCACGAATCAGTAGTCGTGTGTAGCAGCTGAAGAGATAGCGCTCAAGGCCACAGCGGGAACTGTCGCTACGGCACACTGGCACACTCTGTCCACCTGAGGAACCTTGGTACAGCACCCAGCTAGACTCAAAGACGAAATTACTAAATGCATTGGAGTCCAATACCTGTAGAGGTTAGACCCAACTTATCTAAGAAACCTTCAAAATACCTAAAATTCCAACCATAGCTAAGACAGGTTCCCAAAATAATCCTCTAGTGTTCTGCAACACAGCGTTCATCAGCTTTGTCCCCAAGCTTTATCTGATCATCGTATCCCAAGGATCTAAGAGCAGAAATGTTCCCTTTATCAGAGTATTACCACTTTGAAATGAGTCGTTCTATTCCTCTCCTCAGTCTTTAAAAATTACTTTAACTTCCAACCAAACAATTCTTACAGTTTTCTAATACCATTATTTACTTAAGTCAATAATACCTTTTTACATTTAAATAATTTAATCGAAACTCTAATGAATAGAAAATAGAATTATTATAATTTATTAGTAGATAACAATTGCATATCCACTAGTAACATTGGCATGGTTATGAGCAATATATAGTCTCGAAACGTCACCAAAATAAGTTTTACATTTTATTGACTCAACCTCAAGAACCTTATTAAACCTCTAATAGCAATAATCAAGAAAATATGTCCATATTAACACATGGAGTCAAAAGTAGGATAATGGAATTTTATAAAGAAATCAAATCAACACACAGGCCTCACGCGATCAAACTGATGAAGGAACTTCAGAAATCTAACAGATAGCCTGGCGAGTCTGAAGAATACAAGGATATTCCTAAGAAGTGCATGATTATGAGAATAATATAATAACAGTTTTTATTTTATTGACTGAACCTTATAAAACATTTATTAATAACAGATAAGAAAATATTTCCATATATATTATATATTAGAGATGTTCACAAGTCGATTCAAAAGAACCGATCGATACCGCTGATGTTGGAAATAGCTTTTCAGTACTTAATTATGTTATTATTATACACACATCGATTCTTCTCCCTAGAAATAAAAATTAGATATTTTATTTTGAAATATTTTTTTATATCTCATAGATACCGAGCATTTTTTCATGTACTAGATCAAAACTGTGCTGTACAAAATTCATTAAATTCATCTGAAAAAAATGTCTCAAAATATGTATTCGCTATTGGAAAATAGAGATATAGGATTACTATTTCCAACTGCCAAAGCTAGAAACACTGAAAACCTGAATGCAGCCAGACTATAGCACAATTTTTTTTTCTTTTTCTCTTATTTTTTTGTGCTCTTTGGTTATTCCAAAAGGTTTTTTACCATCCCAAAGATTTTTTTCATCTCAGCTCATACTGTTTTTTTTATACACTAATAAAGTTAACATCCAGAGAAACTAAACAATTTCTCATCGAACTGTTTAATAAAATGTTTTGTTAAACATTTGAGCTTCTTTAAGTAGTAAATAAAATTCAGATATTAATTTTCTGAAATAATAGTTAATACAATGAATGTTTTTGGTACATTTTTTGAGCTGCAGTTAACTTAAATACTGATTATTCTGCTTAATAAATACTTTTTGCTGTTTACTAATCTATTTCTTGGGTTATTATTGTTTTTTAATAATATTTGGTATGCTTTTTTAGCTGTTACGTCGATTATTGTACGTAATAGCAATGCATTTTTAAACTGGTATACCGGTACAAAGAATTGAGAATCAATAATTTGTACCGGTATTGACATCACTGATATATATATATTAGGTTTTTATTTAGAGGAATTTAGTTATAGTGTTTCTGTTTCGCGCATTTAATTTATTTTTAAAAATATCCACACGTGAGTTAATAACTATTTGATGATTTATTCCTTTATATATTTATGCTACACTTCAGTTAAAGCATTATTCAGCTAAAAGCTTAGACCTAATTGCAGTACTGATATTTATATTCATGAGGCGTGCATGCAGTTAAAAAATCTGAACATAAATTTGATGTTCCATTTATTTTAAAAAAAAAATGTTTATTTACTTTTTGTTTTCCTTGAAGGCAGAAGGGTTTAACAAAGAGAAGAGAGCCTTGAAACCACTTCCCCAGCCTTAAATTAGTTCTTCAACCCGGCATTTGCATTATTATTGAGTAGGTTCAACGCAGAGTTAAATGCAAGATTATATGTTTGTTCGGAAATTGTTCCCTGAAATATACACTCGTCTCTAGTTTTATTTATCTGAGGCACCGTAACCATGCTATTTAATTTTTTTTTTTCTGGAGGCCATACTTCAGTAGTGCTATAAGTTATAAAAATCATTCAACCTTTTCAACATTTAGGATGGGATACTCAGATAAGAGTTATCAATTATTGTCCTCATTAATAAAAAATAAATTATATTTCAAACAATATCTTCGTTATGATTGATGAACTTTGACACTTAATTGGAATAATTTTTATTTGAAAACTAGTTACGAATGTTTAACATCCATCATCAGTTCTAAGAATACACAAAAATATCATAACTTCGCTAAATAGATTATATATCTTATTTTATTTTTTTAATTTTTTTTTAACGTAAGACAAAAAATAAAACATGTTGGTACTCTCATTAGAAGTTTAAATGAAAAGGGCTTCTAAAAGATCCCTGGACCTAGAACAGACTGAATATGAAGATAGGTGTAAAGGTCAAGTAGACATGTTATCCTTTCGGTTTTTCCTATGACTGGTTGGTTTTTGTCCGTTCCTAGTATAATCAAATACAAAAAAGAACTTGGGGCTCGACAAAACCATCCAATTCATATCTTATCAAAATCCTTGCAATCCAAAATCATTCAAAAAATCCTCAATATTCCTTACTTTGTCACCAGTAAACTTATCCATAAAGATTTTAATATTCCATGTGTTAATGATTTAGCCCAAACCAGATACCTTTCCTTTTATAGTAAGCTCCATAACCACTCAAGTTCACTAGTTTCTCAACTTGCTTTCCACTCCATTCCCGATAATCCTCCGAGCCGTCTGAAAAGAAGACGGCCTAGAGACCTTCTAGTGTAGAATTTTTATTGATGTGCTACTGATGAGTAGTTCTTTTCAAGTTTTGACATGCTATTGTTATCATTATCAACACATTTAATTGATGTTATATTTTTTACAATTGTAAATTTCAATAAATGGATATAAAACAAAATCATAATAATAAAAATAGAACTATTAGAATTTATCGGGTCATTTAGACAAAAATATAGTGTACGATTCTATTATTTCTAATGTTCATAAATATTTAATTTTAGAGTATTTTCTACGTGATATATTAGTTTCACTCTCGAGTTTTTGTAGCATTTATGGTTATTTTCATTTAAATGGATGGTCGGAAATCTGCGCCATGTTATTGTATGCTCATATGTGTTCTTTTAATATGTTATTTACAGTTCGTCCAGTCTTTCATATCAACTTCACAATCATTACGTTTCATGAACACCGCTTTTTTAGAAATGTCTATTTTGTCTTTAGATGTAAGGAAATAAGATGACAATGATTAATATATTTTAAATGCCAGATTTAAACTAATTTTCTTAATTATTTTTCGACATTGGTGGATATTGGACCGTAATATGTTATCAAATTGTATTTTTCGGGGTAGCTTTGTTCTCTGGGAGTGTTAATTAGGTATTTATTATTAATAGTTTTTTATGGATTTGATTTCTTTAATTTTGTCAATCGTGATCGTGGCCGGGTTTTGGATTGATTGAATAATTTTTTTTTTCTAGTTTTATTATTCTTATATTTGTAAAAGTTTCAATTTATCTATCTGAAGATACTTTATTCAATAATTAATAACATATCACACATGTATTTCAAAAGTGAGGCAACCCAAAAAATCTGTATTTTTGATTTACCATCATGTTTAAGTTCAATAATATTCTTCTATGAAATGTATCGAATCAACTTCGAATCACAACTGATACATCTCACTTGTGGTTGGGATTAAAAGATAATTCAAGTACACTTTCGATATTTTATATAAGACTAATAATTTTACGTTTTTTTATTGCAGGTTTTTTTGAGTTGTGTCACTTTTGAAATACATGTGCGACATGAAGGACAGTTTTGATTTTTAATATTGTCCCGCCTTTGTTTCTATTTGTAATCATTAAACTCTTTCGTAACGTGACAGAGCCTCCTAATATCATAAGTATATTTGTACGTATTAATTTATTTAAAAAAAAAAAATAACTAACAACTAACCGATATCTTAGTATTCCATGTAGCATTTTAAAAATATTAACGATGTGTATTTAAGGTGAAGTGGGACTGTTGAAGGTGGCTGGAGCGACCCCACTCTAAATATACACTCCAGCGACGCTGGATAAAATATGGACTGACTCAGAAGGGAGTCATGTCATAGAAGCTGGAGACTGAGTCAAACCAAGTCACAATTAGTTGTTGGCTCATTATCCGCTTAGTGTGGCAATTATAGTTCTCAGTCATCCGTGCACGGTCCATCATATGCGACTTCTCTGATACAACAGGAGTGGAAGACTATTGTCAAGGAATACCGAAGAATGCGATCGTAAAATATTTTGGGAGATTGTTTTTTTGATTTAGAAACGCTTGATTTTATATTCTTTTAACGTAGTCTAGTCTAGTAAATGGCATGTACTTTAGATCCTACCATAACTGAATTTCCTTAATTTAGAAAATAAAACATGTGATGAAAAAATTATCCATAAAGTTAAATAAAAGAATTGAAAAGATCTTATTTATTTACATGACTAAATAATAACTTCCTTCATTTTAAAACAGGACATTATGTATCCATAGGACGAAATTATGTAGTAGATTAATATTTTATAAATTCAAACAAGTACATACTCACAGTTAAATAATCAAATAAATTTCCTGATGCTGATATAAAATAATTTTAAAAAAATAGATATTAGCAGAATGTCGAACTTTCTAGTTAATAGATTTTCCCGTAAAAAGTAGCGCACACCCAACGCTTGATTATAAGAAATATATGTATAATTCTTCAATTTATTATATTACTTAAGTTTTAATTCAAATTTATGGAATAATTTGATCATTCCACGTCTTCTGACGTCATCTTAATAAGCCACAGCGGAGATATCTTTGTCTTGGGAAGGATTGACAAGCACAAACAAAACATGTAGCTTCAAATAAACATTTTGATGTAAAATTATATTCCAAACGTACAAAATAAACGAAAAACTAATTAATTTTTTATTTATTTCTTAGATATCCAAGTAAATTTAAGGTTTCCACATTTGTTTACATATATGAATCACCCTTATCGACATTAATTAGGTATGGGAGAGTCCACTCTAAAAATTTATTTTTCATTTTTGAATTTGGCTTGTTTCGTAACTTATTGGTGATAAGCTATTCTGCAATAGAGTTTACAATGGTAAAAATACTGAACCCATCTGTACCAAATTTTAAATACACCATCTTCATATTTCTAGTAATGGTTAAACTTGATAAAATTTAAAATAATAATATATACTTAAGTGTACAAAGGAATTGAAATTAAAATTAAATAATTAAAATAAGGTTTATTAATAGTCTCTGTCCATCTGGATCATTAATCTATACATTACAATTAAAAATTGGATGCCCAATTATGTTTTCAAGTAATCTTCAAACACCCAGTACAATTTAAACAACATTAAAAATTACTGCGTGAAAATATCATTGAAAAAGTAATTATCAATTGCTTACTTCAACACAAGGTTTTTTTTTTAAACAAACAAAACTTCAATTATAGTTAAAATTATCTTCTAAGTTCTAAGTTCTTTACTTATGAAAGCTGTGAAAGGGGATGCTAGTGGAAAATATGGTTTTTCATAAAACATTTGTCGCTAGGACCTGTGTGTTTAGGAGCTATATAAGTTTGAATTAATAAAATCACTTGCTTCCACTTGATAACAGTTTCCTTGATTGAAATCTCGTGAAATTGAGTTTTTAGTTAGTGTTGTATTGTTGAAGCAGCGACCTTACTAAAGAAACTTTTTCCTTTTACCTAATAGCACAAATAAAAAATATAGGTACTTCATTGTTTATTCCAGTTTTGATGTGAAATAAATTGGCATCTTTTCAATTTAATAGTGTTACTTAATTCATATCATTTATTTTATTTTTCAATTTTTAAAACCATAAATCTGTATTAATTTTCGGACAATCGAATAATTTATTTTTCGATTTCTGCTTCATTCGGATGTGATATTTTGTTTTTGACTCAAATTTTTTCCAAGATTAATATTAATAAATTAGCTTTTAAAGTCGTTTCTACTTCCTACACAATAGAGATTCCAAGTATAGCCAGAACTATACTACAGGAAGGGCGGTAGCTATGAATGGAGTGGTCAACGTGGTGGGGACAGTGTGTGGGGACCAGATGTCCTAGTAGCCAACACGTGTGGCCCTCACAAGGAGCAGCTTGCATAGGCAAAACTTATGCATTATTAAAAGATCCTAGGATTTCTCCAAACAATGCATAATCATCTGGATCTATGTTTGAAAGCAAATTATTGAGAAACGAACAAGAACCGGTCAAAAATATACGCAGTAAGTACAAATCCTTGAGGAAAACCCATAATAAGAATAATAAAATCTCCATTTGCAACTTATAACCTTCAAGCCGTGAAATCTGCTAAATGAGTTGTCATGTTTTACATCAAGGCGTACAATAATTTCCCAAAACACCTCTCTCAAATTGAACTGCAACACGTGGATTTTGCACTAAAGATTTTTACGACTTAGATTGTAAAGACCGCGATAACAGATCGTCATTATTTATAAATCATGCAGATACTACGTAAAACTTTAAAGTAGCATTCTTTTATTTGCCAATACAAAGAATTACTTACATCTTTCATCTACTGAGAAGTCATGAGTTAAACCAATAATCATGGTTAACCAAGAATGGAGCTTTAAAGGGGGGAGAAGTATACATGCAAATCCTTCGTTGCAAAAAATCAATTTAGTCAATATTTTTACATCAACTCTACATTCTGTCTGTAACAAACATTTCCTTTTTGAAAATTATTAAGGTCATAGGTATGTATATGTTAAAATATTTTAATACTGTTATATTTATTGTAGTATGTATCACAAGTTAGTTGTGTGTAATTACATATAAAAATACTGAATATATGACATATAAATTGATAATGAAATGACATTTTACAGTAGTATATATAGTTTTATTTGTTAAGGATACAATTTTTTATTTTCTCATAAATTTTGAATTTCATTCCTACGATATATGATTTTTTTTTTCGTTAAGATTCGCCGCTTAACGCCGAATAAGAGAAAGTGTACCGTTATAACTTGTGTTTGAATCCGGAGGATCGACCCAGGGGCTGGAAGACCATTCTGGGGCACACACAGCCTCAATAAAGTGGTTAATCTTAAATGTGAAAAAATCTGGCAATTACATGGGATTCTGGCCAAAATACCACCTTCAACAACCTTTGAGCAAGAAACAGTACAACCTTATGCAGTATTGAATCCAAAACCCTCCATGGGTTGTAGAGTTATAGTATTTTTTTTTTAAATCTTCCAATCCCTAATGCAAACAAAACATGAGTGATGACCTAGTGCACCTAATCTCCCTGGGCATGCGCCGATTTAAACTAGTACTTTTTTATTCAATAATTAATATTTTATTCTATAGAAGCTGGTATTTGAAGAAAAGAAAAATGGTACCGTTTGAGAATTATAATCCCCAGTAAGAAATAACCAGCCATTGTGACACAATAATCCCGGTATCAATTGTCCTCCTCACAATGACAGATAGAGGATTAGTCCCACTGATAGAGGTCCCATGTGGGATTTTGTAGTAGCACCGTTATCTAGGCTAGATCCCTCTATCTAGTCTGCAATAAGAACGCAGTTAGCCCATAATGGGGTCAGTCCTATATAAATTATAGCTTTTTTTTTTTTATAGACATATTTGTTTTTAGATTTCTCTATTGCAATTTACAACTGTGTACAAAAGAATACCTCTAGTTAATACGAAGATAACGTTCATAATAACACGCTAATCAAGCAACTACTTTCGGTTGGTATCGATACACAATATATTGAAGTATATTTTCTCGACAGTTCCGATATTTATATATCGATATTCTTTCTTCCAAATATTTGTCATATCGATAATTACGTCACTATATATCGTTTTCTCCATGTTATAAAAATACAACATATTTATATATATTTAAAAAAAAAGTAACAAAAGCCTCATAAAATTGGCTTAAATAAGGGATCGTTTTTAATGCTAGAGGCAGCAAGACCAGCTGGAAAGGTTCTAGTTGTATCGTTGTTATTGTATTGTTTACGGTTCTGTTATATAAGTACATTAAACAATAAAATACAATATGAGAAACAGCTATCAATGAATGTGAAACTCATAGCGAAGCATCGGAATCGATTTGTGTGAGGAATTTGGTGGAGCAGTGATTCGATGTCGTTACATAAATTACCTGAAACGATAAAAGAAACAAGAATGGATTTTTATATGATTAGAATATTTAAAATGGCATTCATTTCATTAAAAAAAAAAAAAAAAAAAAAAAAAAAATCACGATAAATCGATATATCTATATGTTTGGTCACCGATGTATCGAGTATGGATATTCAGAGCTCTAAAACTCGTTGATGTAGAATACCGATCCATTTCTGACGATTTCCATCCCCAGCAACTACTCACTGGTAGCACTTCAATAAAAGTTCTATATTAGAAGATCCTATGGCCATCTTCTTTTCAGATGCCTCGGAGGGCTATCGAAAATAGAACAGGAAGCAAGTTGAGAGAATAGTGGATTTTATAGTTATGGAGTTTCCTATGAAGAGACAGGTGTAGGTTTTGGGCTAAATCAGCAGCATCTGGAATATTAAGGTCATTGGGGAATAAGTTTATTTATGAAGAATTTTTCAAAGGATTTTCGATTGTATACGAGTCTATTGAAGTTAAATTAAGTTTTAGTAAAGATCGCCATGGAAGATTTATGATATTTCCTCAAGGCTCTAGGATAATAAAATGATATAAAATTTATTATTAACTAAAATTCATTATTAAAATAATTTTCATTATAATGTATACTCAAATACACTCCGAGTTGTACGAAAAGAAGACTTAAAGACCTTTAATACAGAACTTCATTGCGAAAAATGGATAGTTACATTAAAAGTCATTGACGTGTCATATTAAACATTATACCTCACATTAACTGAATGTATTTCTTTATACAGTTGTAAATTTCAATAAATAAAAGAAAAATCAAAATACCTCATAATTATGTTAATCGGCATAAGATGGTTAGCTTCATCATTCAATAAAGTTACACTTGACAGACGCGGTTAGATCTTTCATTCGCGAATTTATTTTTATTTATTGATAGTTGCTCCTGATGATAGTTCTATATTGAAGAACATTGTATTTAAAAATGCGATATTTCCAAAGATTTTGTTTTCTGTTGATCAGAAATATACTAAACCTTCATAATTATTCTTAGAGTTCTTCGAAATGATAATTAAAAAACAGTGTCAAAACCTAGATTGACAGCTCATGGTTAATAAATTACAACTAATTTTCTAGGAGACACTTGAGAAAATTAAAAACTAATTTGAACCGAGCATTTTTAAAATGCACCGTAGAAAACACTAAGAACTAATAAGTGTTTACGTTAGTTTAACCATTAATATTTTAACTTTTTATTTGCACAAGCGAAGGTTGCTGAGATAAAATATATTTATATTCCTGGAATCATAATTCAAAGATGCCGAACAACCTACCAATTTTTCGATATTTATTCACTGATAAATTTATATAATTAATTTCATTTCGCCTTTGTTTAAAATTACATCATGCCAAACGCTTGATTTATACTTGTGTTATATTTCAGAAATCATAGATTAAAAAAAAAAAAAAAAATCATTCTACCGGAGGGGAATCCTTCGGTGTTTCAAGTAAAAAATACTTCGATGAAATTTTAAATAAATTGTATCAGCCCTTTTGGGTCTATTACGCCATTGAATTGTATAGATCTAATGTGATTTTGATTAAATTCTCGAGGGAGATGCTCCATCTAATGCAAAAATGTAATCATAAATAAAATATTTAATTTGATAAAAATTTTTAATAAACTTAATATGTTTCAAATTCCGTGTTTAATGCATTCGATGACGTGAAAACCTAAGAAGGAACTAAACTTTAAGCTAAGTAAATGAAAAATCAATTGGGTGAAATTTTTTGCCTCTCAGTGTATATGGGTCATTTCTCCCATTTCTTACGAATTTGTGTCCCGAAGCGATTGTGGTTTCCACATTTAATTTCTTGCAACCCATCTGTAACAAGTAGGTGCAAAGTACTTACTTCTTAAATGTAAAGTAGTTTTTCCATGTTTATTGATTTGTTTTCATGGTTAAATTTTAATTCAAAACGTCAAATTATATTTTCCCCACATCCCATAACATGAGTTGGTAACGTTAAATGCGAATAAGTTCTCCATTTTTTCAATTATTAACTTACTTTTTTTTCTAGTACCTCAGATAAGTTGCAATATATTGAATTTTAGAATTGAAACTGAGGCTAATTGCTAACAAAAAGGAGAATGACTTCTAATGCCTGTGTCCCATAGAGCCAATCTATTTCCCTCACATTTTTTGAATAATCCCGCCAAAGCATAACCAAGATTCATTCCATCATATTTCAGGCAGGCAACATTGCATAAGCTTCCCGCCAAACTGAGGGTAACCTAACTTACAACGAATTTTCTTTGTTAATTGTCCAAAGTTTGTGTCGAATCAAGTATTCGAATCGTGTCATTCATAATTCTATTTCCCTCACATAGTGATTTTTCAAAGAAGGTAACTTAGATTCATGTTTTCTTTGGGTTGACGTGTATGTTTCCCTTGTAGTTCAGAATTCCATTTGTTTTGTTGTTTATTTTGAAATGCTTGTCAGTTTCCATCATGATCATAAATGTGCGGATTGACTATATTCTATGAAGAAATTTGGCGCTAGTAATATTAGTAGACTTTTATAAAGATGTTTATGAAGAAAACCTTTTTTTTTTACGTAATTTTTTTCTAATGAAATCACAATGTCGAAATTCCGACAAAATGGCAGAACGACCCATATATTACTTATGAAGATATTATTTATAAAAATCTTCAGTTTTGTGAAAAAAAAAAAAATATATATATATATATAAATAAAAGGCAGCTAAACACTATTTTTTATATACTACTAAATAGTAATTGTGCTGATAAACTTGTTGATAGTATGATATTCTTTTATCAGTCCGTAGCGGCCTAGAATATTTCCGGCCGTTATACCTTTATAATTTTTTTCTATTTAATATCAACTTTACACAATGAATCACAATTATTACGTCAGTTTCCAATCTTATCGATGGTAAGCCAGGATTAAACTCAGGTAATCATTGTTTACTAAGAGCAATAGTCATCACTTATGTATAAATTTATAAGTGTGTGTTTTATAAAATAGTTTCTTATATTTTATATTTTTTGACTTGTTTTGTTTATATTTTACCATTGATATTAATAGATGATAATTTTCATATTCCTATTTTCTGTCCAATTTCATTTCATTAAATAAAAAAACAAAATCAGAGATGTCCCATGTAAGTATTCGTATTAAGCGATTTTTGAGGTGAGCAAAAAAATATCTATAGCCTTACTTTGGTAAATATCCAATAGGCTAACTTCGGGAGAAAAATATTTATAAAGTAATAATAAAAATATATAAATGGGGAATTAATAGTCAGTGTTAATATTTATATATGAAACATACATAAAATTTAATTTTAACGATCGCATAAGGCAAATAACAAGGTTGAATACGGAAAATAAATGTGCTCAACATAAGTTGAAACCACACTATATCCTAGCAGTATTAATATATTTTTTAATAATTTATAAAACGATTAAAATTACTGTTTATATTTATTTCCTAGTAAAATTGGGGAATCACGAGACATTTTCGTCTAAGCTAAGTAAAGTGCAAATACCAATGTACTGTACTCATTCAAATTGAATGAATTGAAAATTAATTTTTTTTTTTCGTGCGTAGAATTGAATGGACGAGATGAGGATCATCAGAAATAAACAGTATTTTTTCCTGAAAATTATTGGAACTGTGTTTTTATTTTTTTAAATTTTATTATTATAAACTTGACGCTTAAGGATTAGTTTAAATTCTTAAATAACAATAAAACTCACTTTTGAGATATTGACCTTTTTTTTTTTTAGTTTAAAAGTTAAAAAATGATATCCTTAGAACGTTCCTGAAAATAATATTTTTATCTAAGGTCAGTGACTTCTATCGAACATTATGTAAGGGATCAAAACATGGACCGTAACAAAACTTTTTTGCCGTGGTGTTACGAAGTCAGCTTCGGACGTTAAGAGAAAAGTCTATACACCCCGTTTGAGAAGCTAGAAGTTAAAGTGAAATAATTATAATGTCATTCCAATAACTTTGGGTATTTTGCAATTCTTTTGACAATTTCGAAATTCCTATTTTAAACGTTTTTAAAATAAGAAGTTTTTAATTCCATTAACATTTATATAACATTAACAATAAATATTAATGTCATATAAATATTTATAAATATATATTTATAAATTATATATTTATATTTATGAATTATATGTTTATAAAAATATATATAAAGAGACACGACCTGATCAGTATATTTAGGATCTGATGGATTTTTCTTTTTTCTTTTCGCAACGGCTGCTTCAAAACCAAATATATCAATCATTTTAGCTTCGTATTTGAATTGAATATAAAATTTTGAGAAATGCTAGTCTTTTATTTACTGTGATATACTGATTGCAGTTTGTTACCGCATAACTTCGGTTGTTTTTTGCAGTTTTTTTTTTCTATACACAATGGAGTAAAATATCTAGGGTCTGCAATATCCAGAGAAATTTAAATTCAAGAGGAAGTAAAGAAACGAACAGAGCCCGGAAACTATTTTCGATCCACCGTATCAACTAAAATAAATAAATAAAAAATATCTTATTTATAAGGATATAAAAATTATCCTAACAGAATGCTTTATTTTTATTTTTACTTTTATTTTACTACAAGAAACTGCCCCTTGTTTCCAGCTTTAAAATTAGCAAGACTACAAGACAACTGTCGTTTAAAACTTTCGATTAATTACAAGAATCTCATTTAAATGACAGTAGTTAGACCTATTCAGACATACGGAATTGGGCTATTGGTCTCTACTAAACCAATTTCCGTATCCAATCCTTACAGACCAAAATCCTCAATTAAATGTGCTATATGTTCCTGATTTAGCCAAACCATAGTAAACTCCACAGACATTAAAATCCACTAGTATCTCAACTTTCCCAATCTATCTTTAGTATCTTCTATATTTCCCCTTAAGAATAAGAGTTACATGACAGAACATAAATTATATCTGGCATAGAGATTATAAATTGAATAATAAATTAATATATTAAAAAGTAAATGCAAGTTTACTATAAAATAGGTAATCAAATGAAAAAATATATATATAAACACATATAAATTATATACATACATAAACTATATATATAATCGGTAAAGGAAAAAATACTATATAAAAAGTTGATTGAATTTCTGATTTTACACATAGTAAAGCATGAAGATATATTTGATATGAGAGAACAAAAAAAAAATTATAATGAAAAAAGAAATGAAAATTATCTGAATAAAAGAGAAAATATTATCATAAGAAGGTTGTTGAAACAGGTTAAAGGTTTGTATCTGATATGCTTGGATGCTATTCATTAAAGCATCCATATAATTAGATGTCATCCGACTGAAGGGAGTTAAGGTTGTGGGAGAGGAGTGTTTTAAAAGTTCCGAGGGAAGGTGCGTTGCGAATAGAAGGAGGAAGAGAATTATAAAGAATAGCGGAGCGGGCAAGAAAGGAACGTTGGAATCATATATAGAACGTTTATTGAAGTGCTACCAATGGGTAGGTGCTTTACAAATAATTGATATATGAGCTTTATTAACTTATTATGAGTTTTATCTTAACATTTACTGATTGAATTTTTATTTTATCGTATACAGTTGTAAATTTTAAAAAAATAGATAAAGAAAAACTTTTATTTTAAATTTACACCTATTAAAAGAATATATTGACAACCATCGAGTCTTGTGATTATCTACTGCATGGCGTACTACGCATGAGAGACCTCATTGAGCATAAAAATACGCAATATTTATATATATTTCAAAGAACCAATATAATGGGATACTGAATGAACCTCACCCCGAAAGATAACCTTTTAGAAAACCCCCATCGAAATAAATCGAGCCGTTAATATTACGAGATAGAGATTGGATATTGACTCACTCATTGATACCCGACCATCCGAGCAAACAGGAATTACGTAAAGTATATCGTTAGCGATAGGCAGTTCAAACAGGAGACAATGTAAGTTACGCAATGAAAATAGTTGATACTAGTAAAGCCTGTGATGCACTGTCGTCTCAGTAAACATAAATAAATCTCCACTCAGGCGATCATAGAGATTAAATCTTTTGAAATACTAACGGGACTGTGGTCTCATCCTGACCTTTATATCTGGTGGTGTACCATCCCCGACAGGTCGGAATTCGAATCACTCTTTTTACTCTATATCCCCATTCATCTTTTATTCAATAATAAAGTAAATTTGGGATAAATATATACATAGAATAGTCTGCGTATCCTGAAGAGGGCGCTGGTATCTGGCAATTTGTAAATACCAGGTCGTTTTTTTTTTGGTGAGTCCTGTCGTATTTTTGGGTAATTAAGAATTCAATGAACCGATTACTATATAATAACTTCATTAATTTAAATAATCTCCATCACAACTATTAACTATATCCCACTGTGATGCAAGATCCCAAATAACGATTTAAAAAACCATTGATCTTTGTTGGTAAAAATCTGATTCAATTCCAATTCTAGGGTTTGCTGGTTTATCAAAACATTTCTGCCGAAGACAATCGTCCTGAGATCCGAAAAGGTGATATTCAGTGGGTGAAAGGTCGGGAGAATATGGTGGAGGGCAATGTTTCCCATCCAATTTCCATTAATTTATCACTAATCATATGAGGCCTCTAATAACTTTCGGGGGACACATTTATCAAGTCCTTTTATTTTTCCCTTTTGGTGTATGTATTTCCAGACTGTTGCTTGTGAAATGTTTAACTGCTTGCCTATTTCCGCACATGTTTGACTAGGTTCCGAATAAATTAATTCCCTTTTCGTGGTCAACTAGAGGTCTTCCAGAACGAGCATCTTAATATATTTTGCATTTTAATATATTTGTTTAAACGTTTAGCAGTGACTGAACATTAAAGACAGTAAACAATATTGTTTACATTGGAAAACGACGAATTGAAAACATAATTATATCAAAGACGGTATAGACCAAATAAATTTTAATTAATGAAAAACCGTCAGGACTTTTGAAACGGCCTGGTAGTATAACATTACGTTTGTTGCATGTTTGCCCAGATAACGGTTCATTTTATTTATTAAAAAAATACTATGCATTGATAGCATATTTTATTTCATTTTTTTTTTCGTTGAATCATAGACTAATCAATTATAATATTACAAAAAAATGTAACAATAATCATGGAAAAAAGAAACATTTTGTATACTTTTAAAAAATATGCCTCAATGAGGAGTAAGAAAAAATTATACAATTTACACCCAAATCGATACGAACATATTTCTAATAGATATTTAGACCCGATTAAAATATTTTATTAGTTCTTGTTAACGTTAGACAACGAATTGTTGTATCTCTTCAAAATCTCCACCTCAGGTCATTATTTCCATAAAATCATTTAAGGTTGTTATCACCTCTTTAACTTGTAGCTAATAGTATTTAAGTTTTCAATTCAAAAGATCCGTTGATTTTTAAAATGGAGTAGAAGACAAAAAAAAATTATTATGTATGTTTAGCACGGTTCTTGAGGTTCAGTAAATAAATAAAAACAACTAACTAGTTTTGCGACGTTTCGAGACTATATTGTTATCATAATCATGCCCTATAGTGAAAAAATTATTGGTATTTTGGTGTAATATATGAATAGACAAATGGCTTATATGATATATATTAATGTAAATGTATATTATTGGTCTGAATGTATTCAATTGAAATAACAGGTGTTGAGATTTAGAACATCTGTTTTTTTGTTTATTGTTCAATTTTTAAATTTGTCTATAGTTATCATTTATTTGATACTTCGTTAAAAATTATTTTGTCCATGATGAATAATATTGGGGGAATCAAATTTGAAAGAATGTTTTATTTGCCTGTAATGTGTGGTGAGAGCTGTTTGGTCCGGTTTATTCGGGTTTTTAGTTATAGACGTGCAACTGTATTTGTGTTGATAAATACGTCGTTTGACGCATTGTTCCGATGTACCAAAATAAGACTTGCTACAACTATCTTCGCACGGTATTTATTTTTTTCTTCAAACAACTCTCAGTCAGAGAGATTCATATATTTCTTATTTTTAGTAAACACTATTAACAACAGCTGTATCTTACAAAATTAAAGAATAAATATCAATGTAAATGTTTTTAAATGGTTTCAGGCTTGATGCTTTATTTGGTTTAATATACAATACCGCATACTTGGTACCCGATACCCCGGCTGTACGGATTTCCCGACTACCCCGCGAAAATAATGAATTCCTTTAAACGGAAAGAATTTCCATCGAAGTTTAGAACCCAAAAGTTTTAAAAGTAGTTGAATTCCAGAGAAAACCCGATATTTTAGTAAAAAGAACAAAATGTGCAGGTTCGAATATCGAAATAAAAATTATTAAAGTGCATTCTGTGAAATTACAGGTATAATTTCAACTACCCCTGACCTGCTTAGGACGAAAGAAAATTCAATTTTCTATGGGAAGATTCACACAGATATACAGGGGCTGTTTTAACGCGCTGGGCGTGGTCTCCTGTTCTGCAAGAAATAATAGCTAAGCGAAAATACATACTATACATATACCAGAAAATATCTATCAATTATAATAAACAGCTCGATTACTTGTGGTGGTATTAAAATTTATTGTATCATAAAATATAATACATTAAAATATCTGTAATGCACTAGCGAATTATAATATCTATCATAACCGACCCAAAGGTTATATTCCGACATCGTATAGGACGGCTTACTTTTATCCACTCTGTCGAAACTTAAATTGACAAGATCAGATTTATCTTCCCGTCTACGTGTACCTCCGGGCGCCTCCAGACCGGATCACCGAAGATAATCATTTCTAGATTTAAAAGGAGTGGACATAATTGTTGTTATATTAGTTACTTAATATATCTATGACGATACAAGGAAAACATTGAATTCTTTGAGATAGGAGAACATCATGATGACGAATCATTTAAATCAATATCTATTAAAAATATCTGTTTTTTGTACGACTTAATCTATTAATATTTATTTTTTTCTCTCGATTTTTCAATAAACTTGTTAATAAAAGAAAGGATTTTTCTTTTTTAAATTAATTATTAAATATATCATCTAAACAATAATTTATGATTGAAAACCAGAAGATAAGAATTACTAAAACTGTAGATTGAAGAAACTTCCCTCCATTATGAGAAGTATATTTCCATAATACTACCAGTATATTCAACTATATGATTACAGCTTATAATAAACAAATTAATGAAAATAAATAAAATGATGCTTGTTTTTATTTCGTTTGTATCACTCTCAATTATATATAATTATCTATTGTTACATAACATATTATAATTTACTATCATATAGCTGTTATAAAAAAAAAAAAAAAAAAAAAAAAAATAGCTGTTTTGCCTATATATTTATATAGTAGCTAACTATATGTTTTCAAATAACCTGAGTAACCTATATAATTTTATTGTAACCTGTTTTTTCACTGCAGGGCATGATTATGAGAACAATAAAGCCTCGAAACGTCGCCAAAATAAGTTGTTATTTTATGACTGAAACTCATGAACCTTATTAAACATCTAATAGTAACAGTCAAGAAATTTATCCATATATATATATTTGTAATATTTACAGTATTTTTTTGTAATTCACTAGTACTGCATTATGTAATATTTATATACTATATAAATTAACATCATCATATCTAAACAGATTAGTAAATAAAATACTTATAGAATAAAAACAGACAAAACTATGTAAATAAAGGCAAAATAAAAAACGTAAATAAGATTTATTTAGTGAGAATCACGTGAACTAGATTTAGTATCAAGAGCCTAAAATAGTAAGAAGTAAACAGAAGATTATCAGGTTATCCTAAGGCAGGTCGTCGACTTTCGCTTCTCTAATGATATGCGAGAAGTATAATATCACCTGGCTACATTGTCCTTCACAATTATTTAAATCGAATCCTATTAGCAAATAAATAAAATATATAATAAAAACAATATAGTTGGCAGTGGAATTTCATGGTTCAATTAGAGATGCAGTTGTGTCTAAACAAAAAACACCAGTTATTGGATTGCCGTCGTTTTGACCTACATTTCAGGACATCTTCATGGATAAACTCAAGGAAAAATAATGCAGGAAAACGGTGAATGTTACAAGATAAAAATAAAAATATTTAAAATAATTTATAATACAAGACTAAAACGACAAGAAATTTGACCTATTTGGACAAACAGAATTGGGCTCTGTGATTCCTAAACCATCGTATATCGTATCAAATCCTAGCAATACCAAATCCTACGAAAATTCATCAATATTCGTTTTATGTCACAAATAAACTTATCCATAATAACCACCTATTGCTGATTTTGCTCAAACCAGATACTTAAATATGGTATTATTCCGTGATAAGCTCCAATCCTCCCTTAAATACACTAGTTTCCCAGATTTTTTTCCAATCGATACCCCATAATCATATGGGTTGTTTCTTTACACGAGTATTTGAAATACCAATAATTCACAATTCCGCAAAATTAGATATGGCATTAATGTACAAAAGCAAAAAAATTAATATAAAAATATTAAGTAATGTAAAAATTAAAATCAAAATTAAATCCTGTCCATAAAGATAATAGTAATAATAAATGTGAAAACATGTAAAATAAAAGCAAAAAAAAAAAAAAAAAAAAAAAAAAAGAGTAAATAACAACATAATAAGGTCGTAAATTTATTATGATAACTGTAAAATGCTTACATATCTCATGCTAATGCATATGGAATTTTTTTTTAATAAAACCTTTAATGAGTAATTATTACAATCAGCCACAAATGTGGGCAATAGGTAATATAGATGGCATATGATTACATTCACACATTATGCACAACGAGAAAAAAAAATAATAATACAAATAAAAAATGTATATAGAATAATTTTATTATTTGTACCAATTTCCAATTTATCTTGTTATTCTTTCTTTTTATAGTCCCGAACGTTGGGAAAAAAAGTTTTGCTTTTTTTGCTGAACGAGGAAACATTTGTACTCCGATAAAAGTCCTTTTAACCAGGACTTTTTTCAGTTTTTACAACCAAACTGGATCTCCAACAAATATTTGAAACGAAATACATGTACACTTCGAAAGAAAAAATAGAATTTAAAAGGAGCTCTGTATATCAATATATATTCTAATATATTTTCGGAGGATTGGTATGAAAAAGAAGTGAGAATGAAGGAGATAGTTAAGACACTGCGAAACGTATTCCTGAAACGCAAGACGAGGATATCAAAAATATAACTGTTTTTTGGGATTACAGTTAAAAATTATCTGGAAGAATAAACATCTTTAGGTTAATTAGTACTTCCTTCAGAGATGATATAACGATATTGAGGAAAATTACTAGACAATATATTTAACGTGTACTAATACTTTGGCTTACGTAAGATATGTAGGGGCGAAATTCCTAAAGTCATGAACCTCTTTTAAGATTTAAGAATATAATTTTATTGAAGTTGGAATATACAAATTAAACAAACTTGTATACATACAAATCTCCAGTAGAATCAGCAAAAAGTAATATTGAAGAATTTACCTGTGAAAAATGAAATATACATTAATAATAAAGTCAGGTATCTTAGATAAATGTCAAAGATATAATGTGTTTCCTAAATTTATTATTAAAAATAATTATAATAGTAAATCAGAAAAGAAGACAATGTTATACAGATAGATATAAGTATATATATATTTTTTTTTTCTTAAATCCATTTATTGAAATTTAAAACTGTACATATAAAAAAAAACATACATCCAGTAAATGTGATAATAAGATAAAATAATAAAATGACAATTGCTTGTGAACTACCCACTGGTAGCACTTCAATAAAAGTTATATTTCAGAAGGTCCCGATGCCATCTCCTTTTCATATGCCTCGGAGGGTCGTTAGGAAAAGAATGAGAAGTTGGGAGACTAGTAGATTTGAATGGTTATGGAGTTTACTATGAAAGTATAAGTAATAGTACAATACAAATGCTCAAAATATATTTTCGTAAATGTAGGTAAATAGATGTATACACGTATTGAACCGTATACAAGTGCCGTCATATTTGTAATTAGTTTGTAAGTGTTATTTATTAACTGACATTTTAGATTAAAGTTTGTTACAAAATATTCTGAATACAATTGGCATTAATTAATTTTTCTTTAAAAAAACACGCTGTTTACACTTATTTAAATCAAATTCTAATAGTACCTAATCACACATTATATATAACTGAAAACAAAGTGTCGATTAACCAACAAATTTTTTTCTTGATTAGTTTTTATTAAAACTATTTTTTTTTAGTTACTATTATTATTTTTTAATTTAATGTTTTTTTTCTTAATTTATTATATTTCTATTTATATTTACAGATGTTTACAATACATAGATCAAGTAAATGTGTGGATGGTGATTAGAATGGCACGTCAATAAATCGTACAGAACTATCAGTAACACTTATATGTTTTACACAATAAATGTTTTACACCAGGTGTGTTTCTAAGTCACCTTCTTATGAGACGCTTCGGATGATTATTTGGATTGGAATTATATATATAAAAAGCACAAATGAATTTTAGTGGTTGCGGGGTTTACTATGAAAGGGCGGGTGTCTGGCATATTATAAATTATATTTTATTTATTTATATTTTTTTTTCTAATATAATTGTCATATTATAATATTCTTTATTTTTACAGGTATGGTCTTATTATTATTTCTCTGATTTGATTTAAATAAGGCATGGATAATTGCGAAATACCTCATTGCACAACTACTTATTGCCTCTAGTTGTGATTGTTATATTTGTCAAAATTAAGGAGTTATTAATAAAAAATAAAATTAGAGTAACAGTATACGTCTGGCTCTATTTTGTAGAGGTTCGCTCTTTCATATATAACATTTTTTTTTAAATTACATATTTTTATTAATATGGGGTTCCTAAATTTTAATTAATATAAGAACCTAAATATATTACGTATAAATATTTTATAATTATATATTATAAATATATAAATATCCACACATCAGTAAATTTATATTTAATTTGTGTTCATTACTGAAATTTTCAACTGATATATATATATATATATATATATATATATATATATATATATATATATATATATATATATATCTTGCATTTTTTTTTTTCTATTAGGAAATAATGTCCTTATATACTTCAATCTCAAGAGATGGAAAAATAGTTCATCCTACAGGCTACCAACCTCTTCACTTTAAAAAGTGAGAAGGTATAAATTAGGTTTTCTAAGAGATAAAAAACGGCTTTCCTGGCATTATATTTATAAGATATGCTAAACTGTAATATTTACAACATGTTTACGTTATAAAATGAACGGAAATAACGTAAATTTTGTAATAAATTAAAATATTTCAAGGTTCCCAATGAACGATTGAATATATTGGTGTCATTCAGAAATAGACATCAACAAAAATGTCCCCTATCATCCAATAGCGTGAGAAAAACACTATCAATGTCACATTAACACAACTATCACTACTCCACCAAACATGTTTATGTTTTAATCGCTATTCAAATATGAAGAATGGTTTAGTAGTTGTATCAAATTCTTCTAGTTGAATATGGGGATAATTAAAAAAATATAATAGTAACCTATGAACTAGTTATGTTCCTTATGTATAACAAATTATAATCCAAATATTATATTAAAAAGGCATAACTCCCCATTTGCTTTATTCATTTAACTACATGTTTCAGAGCTTGTCATGTTGCTCCATCTTTAGGTTCTAACACTGTGATATTCTCACTTGGTCATCAGAATATCACAGTGTTAGAACCTGAAGATGGAGCAACATGACAAGCTCTGAAACATGTAGTTAAATGAATAAAGCAAATGGGGAGTTATGCCTTTTTAATATAATTACTGATATTAATCTCCTTAAATGAAACAATTAAAGTTATAATCCAAAATTTTTGGAGGGTAATTGCTTAAGCAAGTAATACCAACCTGTCACGAGTATGGGTTCAACCTCGTAAACAATACAAGACTTCTTAATCAGGGTCTTGCCAATTGGATATACACCCTGCTCACTGTGATACACAGTCTAGCTAAAATTTTGTATTATTTTTCAACCACATATGTCGCTTTTATAATAACCTCTGCTGTTTCTCAGGCGACTTTTGTAAGTTGTGTTTTAGGAAATGAATGACACCTCAAAGACAATGAATCACAACTTTACATAACCAGTTATATTTTGAATAGGTCAGCGTGAATTAATGTTTTAATAAGCACTATGAAAATCTGATAGAGTTTGGTACTAATATTGTTTATACATGTTAGGTGATTTCATTATTTTAGTAGTATTAGGTGTTGTATCTAACTCTAATACTTAAAAAATAGAATAAATGATAGATCATCACCGCAAATATACACGAAGGGTTTCACAAGAAAGTTTTAAGATTTGAGTGATTCTTAAATTTTGATACATTCTTGGGAAAGGTGGTGGAAATAAATGCCTCATTAATTCCATCTGTTACGAAAAACTCATTTCAGAAATTGTCGATCTAAGTCAACTCAAAAAAGAGACCAAGTCACTGAGTTTTTAAAGCTTTCAATCATAAAACATTTATTGTCAACGGAAAAATAAAATTGATTGTAACTGCAGCAGAGCTTATAAAAAAACAAAAAACTTCTTTTGTTTTCCAGATAAATATGATGATTGGTAATTATAAAAATCTCCATTAAAAAAGTTGAGATTTTTGACTGAAAAAATAAACAAAAATGAAGTTAGTCGGTTTTGAAGTAAAGTTAACAGCAATCCATCTGGTAGTTATTTAAAAAAAAAAAAAAAAGAAAGAGATGTATATGAAATTACGAATCCATATTCTGAGCAATCTTCAGTTTCTCAACGAGATGAAACTCGTGTTCCTATATTACCTTAGACGTTCCAAAATCCTTGAACAAGATTACTGTGATGCAGTTAGCTATAAAATGCAAATTGGCGGTCGACTTTCCAAGCTATCTCAGAAACCTCTCTCTTCCCCGAATATGTCTCAAGGTTAACGAACCCCAGGCTGGAATTCCGATGTCCACAGGTGAGGAGGTTTGACCTGTCGTCATCCAGGTACAGCCTGTGTACACTCAGGTGCTAAGTGTACTCTTAGTAAACAGCAAGAAACAGGTATGAGAAATGTCGAAAAAATGGTGGAGAAATGTCACCAATAATGATCATTCCATGTCTCTTGGGCATGCTTGGAAGGTTCACTTCAAGTCTTTTAGATTTTCATTCATTGCTAAACAATTATTAAATCAATCAACAGGTCAATGTTTTGGGGGATTTTTATAAGCAATACATAGACAGATGTTTTTTCAGTAGGGAAATTGAAAGATATATTTATATTCCGTGTAACCAAATACGTAAGGATGGAGGAGAAATATAAAATCAAGTAGTGTGTTCGGACTGGATAACATATTTCCGTTCAGATTTTGGCTAACAGTTTTTCACGACAAAATTTGATTTCTCAGAGCTTTGTAGACAGTTTTGACCATTGTGTCTCCTTCGAAGACCTCTAAGCTTAAGATCCATACAACGCTTTTTACCTTTCGCTTCGTTCTAGGGTGTGCTGATTTATTAATTTACTTCAACGCATACATAAATATCTAAATAAGTTTGTACAACACATTATGACTAATGAACAGGCAGAAATTGTTCAATTCTATATATTTAAATAATTAAAATATTAAAAGTGTAAACAAGAAATAAACTTTGTTTTAGATATCATAACAATAATTACCGTTAAATGATGATAAGTAAAAAAAAGTAAAAACTATAAAAAAAAAAAAAAAAAAAAAAACATTTTGAATATCATTTTTTAAGTAGCATATAATTTAATTATTATTTAAACAATATATTTTATATTCAGTCCTAATATAGTTGTTATGATGTCCCTAAATTGTGATTTAGTGTTATTGAATAATTTCTCCAATTTAATCAAAAATAATATATTTTCAATCACCTGGATATGATAATTATTTAAATCATAATAATTATTGTATTTATCTGAATATAGGCTGGGTTTGCGAACAAGGGAAATTTCTGTGGCACATGTGAATAGTATCTTAAGAATGTTGAAATCGTTTATTCAATGTTTCACAAAGGGATATTTATCTCTGTAATGGCAGCTTAACATAGCCAATTAGACAAAAATAAAAATAATGTAATAGGTTATCTAGTAGTAACAATAAACCGAAATTCATAAAATTGCACTTATCACACTATTTACAGGTCCACAGATTAGTGCTTAAAGAACTTAACTATTTGTTCAAACTCAACTTCTATAGTTTGAGTTATATTGCCCTAGTTAATAGTGACAATTAAGTTTATATTAATAATATGTGATTACTGGTTCACTTATTATTAAAAGGACCTAGTTAGGATTTAAAGAAGTTATGTTTTATATTCTTAAAAGTTTTTGATATTTTTTTCATTATTTTACAATATTTTTAACTAACGATTTGTCAAAAAATCATAAAACAACCAGTAAAAAATTTAACTAGCACCTGTAAGCATTCTCTAACTGTTTATGCCCTGTACCTCATTCGTACCTAATGATTTTTTTTATTTGTTATTTTTTTTACTATGTATAATAAATTAGAAAATCTATTTATTATTGCTCATTCGATTTTCCCTTTTTCTACTACTTCCTGAGAAACACTAATTAAAATTAGGGAATCAACTTATTATCTAGATTGACCTGCATTCAAGCAAATAAGGTAAATAAGAATATCACGGACTCCTACGCTACCGCTAAGGCCAGGCGAATTGCAACAGAGAGTAAAAGTGAACGAAAGGCATTGACCAGTCCCTTTCAATGAAGCTTTGCACACCTTGGTACTGGTCGCTGAACCTAATTAAATATTTATTTATGGCTGGAAATTCCAGTGCTGGAGTCCAGATAGCAGCAGTGGGCACAGGAAGAGACCCCGGTGAATCATCGGATTCTCACAACCTTCCAGAGCGTCTGGGTTAATATTTCATTCATGCATTCGAGTGCATTGGACTAAGCTAGCGAAATGGCAACAATTAAAAACATTATTCCATATTTTCGCAATTAATTAGAGGAGGGTTCAATTTTCATTAATTAAACCTTTTTAATCCACTATTTCTTTAACATCAATTAAAATTTACCGTTATAACGTTTAATAAATACTATACAATTTTTTTTTTTTTAAATTTTATATTGATTTTGAATGTTTTTTAATATAATAAGTAATATGATTTTAAAATATAACACAAACAAACACTTTTTGGAATGGTTTTAGGAAACAAATATATTCTGTAATTTTAAAAAGTATATATTAACATGAATTACTAATAATAATGATTCATATCTACTTGAATGTTCTTAACGTATTCAGAACCTTAAAAATAATTTGACCTTTAAGGTTTAAGAAAAACAGTCATACTACGTGATACAATATTAATCAAGTTTATTAAATATTAAAAAAATCAAGTATAAAAACACGTATTCATATAAAATATATGTGAAAAATTTGCCTAAGTTGTTCTTGTCAAAATTTCTATTATTACATAAATTGTGTTTTTTGATCAATTTTATTATTCACAATTTTGACTTATCAACTTCTTTCTTACACCCAGGGATATAGCGATTTTATATTTAATAAAAATAGAAAAGCTGGTAAATAAAAAATTAAAAATGTGAGCTTTTTTAAATATAAATCACCAAAAAAATATGAATATGAATGAAAAAATATGATAATATTGGAATATGAAAAAATATGTTTAAAAGTAGATAATTATCTTTGTTGAATCATTGTATGCCTTATTACTTCTTTGAATCGGATGACTCATTTACTCATTTAAACTCAAATTACTTCAAAAACAATAAAATCAACTATTATCAAGTTAAGAATAAAAGAAATAAAATATTTTGGATTCATCATCAATTACACATTTATTTAAATAAAAATAAAATAAGACCCATTAAAACACCTTGTTAGTAAAAAAACATATTTAATAAAAATATTACACATGATCATAGTTCCGATTATAATTATTGATTAACATTCATGATATTTTTTATAATATATATTCTTCGTTTTATTTAATAAATAGGAAATGAAAGCGAAATCGTTTTACTCTTGCCCTTGGAGATCCTAGTATAGGCCTAGCACACACTAGACTCATTCACTATCTTATCGAATTACACTTATCAATTCAATTGTTTATTGTATCACTTGGAACTATAATTTTAAGGCCAACGGAAATTCCATTTTTAAGGTACTAACCAAGAAACGATTGTGTCTACAAGAATTCGATTGTCAGAAAAATTATCAATAGTCAGAAGCCATCTTTAAGATAAGAAAATACCTCGTAAAATTAAAAAAAAAAATGTAATCAAATTTATTAATTGTTCGTGTGTATTCTTAAAAAAAACCGGCAAGCTAGACAAAAACAAACTTCAGCTTCTTTTCTACAACTGTTAATATTTACAGAAACAAAGGATTATTAACCGGAGGTACATATAAAAAAAAAAAAAAGATAAATTTTGACCTAGAACCAAACATTAACAAAACAAAAATTGTGTTTAATTTAATAATATCAGAAACCAATAACGTTTGAATTTACTGAATGTTAAAAAAAAAAATGACCCTTCAGGGTAAAAAGAAAAGGGTTCAGTACTTAGGTAAGGGTGTACTGTTACTAGGCCAACGGTTGTGAAAGGAGGAGATTAACCACCATGTTTTTCACGAACTAAGGGTACCCACTTTTTAAGAGGCTGGGTGTGCCACAGAAGGGTCTCCCATTCTCGAAGTCGATCCAGGGCTGAAATAACAGAATATAAATTTTCTGTCTTCAGCCGCAATCGAACTCGGGCACGGTGGTCATGCGCCTTACCCTCTCAGCTACCGCGCCTCCCTACCCTTTAGAGTAGATGCTTTTAAAATAAATAACTAAACGAAACATTATTCATAATCGATGTTGTTAATCATATATAGTTTAATAATCATTTTTTAATAAAAAGATATTTCTGTAAATAAAGTTATATTTGCATAAAAAATATGATGTTAAAAGAAAAAAATATTTTTTTTATTTTTATTTGTAGTTGGATTAAATAGTCTAAAAAAAAAAAAACTACACCTTGTACTAAATACTAATTTCAAAGTTGTTAAGTTAGTGAAGAAGTGGGTAAGTCATAGCAGGATTTTTAATATCTGTGTTGAGAAAAATTGGTCAAGTTGTACACATATGGTATTTTTAGAGTTATTACAGTATTTTGGAAAACCCTCAAAAACCAGAAGTGCACTACTGTAAAGCGCATAATTTTGAATTATCGACAGCCACGGAATTCAATTTTTAATTATTAATCTTTTTTCTAATAATAAGTTAAGTCGACTTGCGTTATGTTGATAATTGTTAAACTCTTGGGCTCTCACACCATCGGTAAAAATTTATAACTTAATAAAGAATAATCTCCCAAAAAAAAAAAAACCATTGGGTTCTAGAGTTACTAACTTTTACCAATAGTGTAAGAGGCCAAGAGTTAAACAATGATCAACTTTATACAATTTGAGGAGAAGTCGACTTATCTAGCTATGGCCAGAATCGAGAGATATTTCCTAATGACACATATTCGTTTATAGCAGTGTCAGTCGTTATGAATGTAATACTATGATCATAATCATTTTCACAACTGATTTTTGAGACTAAACAACTGATGTCAAGAGTTATTAATAAGAACACTTAAGGGGAATTATAAACAGGAAGGGTGATGACTCATCGTACATTTCCGAAGAATTGTGTATTTTCCATTCAAATACTTTAGAAAAATATTATTGCTGGTTCTTCTTTTTTTTCTGCGAATTATTATAATTATTTTCCTCCTTTCAAACTCATAACAAATATAGATATCAGCTTCATTATATATTTACCGATGAATTGATTTATATATTATTTACATACCGGAGTGCGGGGCTCCTAGGCGACATAGAAGTGCCTCTGGGATCTATCCTCTAGGACTCACTCACATATATAACTGGCAGTGGCTGGGAGCCGACTGGAGTCTCCAGCTCCCACCCCAAGCCTCGCACCTCCACCTCGACTATTTTTAATTTCTTTTATTACAATAGTTACTGCAGGTCTGACAGAACTACTAGCCACAAACATCGGGTCATTGTAAACACTGCACCACTTCTAGTTCCTCTTTTATTTTTAGAATTTTTTACCTCGTAGCGGTATTTGGGAACTCTTCTGAAGATCTTCTTGAGGTGTTAAACCAAGCACGTTGAATCGTTGTCCATATTTGAAGAGTAGAAAGTTCATGAAAGAAAGTCCAAGTACATTATATTGGAGCTTCATAAAAAAAAAAAAAAAATTAATTGTATAACTTGTATAACATGTATCTGATTCAAATCTGTATCACAGTTACGACAATTAGCGAATACGCTGAGATATTGAAAATTAAAATAAACATCTATATGAGACAACGAGACTCAGTACTAGGGGTTGGTATCAAAACGAAACAGTCTGATATTTTTTCTTTCAAATATTTTAAACGTACGTTACGATATAATATATTCTCTGTATTATAAAAATACAATTCATAACTATATATATATGTTTATAAAAGTTATAAAACAATATAAAATTGATTAAAATAAGGAAATGATTTTAATTTCATAGGCAAGGAACAGTTAGCAAGTATGTGAACATCTGACTTAGTTTATGTACCTATTGTCTATTGTTTAACTTTAACTACCTCAAATTTTTAACATTTGATTTTTTTTTTCTATTTAAGTTATGAAATAAGTTGCCTAAAACGATAAAATAAAAACAAATTGGTATGGACATTTAAAATATCATTTTATATATATAAAAAAAATAAAATTAAAAAAACACGATGTATCGGTGTATCGGTAGTTGTTTATCGATATTTTGAGTTCAAATATTGTAGAAATAGAATATCGATATTTTTCTTACGATGCCCATTCCTACTCAGCCATTGGTTACTCCTCTTCACTAGATTTCGGGGTTGTTTTTTAGTAGCTGTGATAACTTTTCGGAATTTTTTTTTTTCATATTCCGTCATGGATTGCGGTAGTAGGAGTTATAATAATTTAAAAGAATCACTATTCACTACTTTGAACTACTTTTACATATCCGTCCCTACAGTTTTTAATTTATATTCTGAAAGAGGATCTGTCAAAGTTTGGTACACAAGAAGTGTTAAGCTGGACGTTTTTTAAATGAAAATGAATCGGTTTCAAAAACTAGCCGGTTTAAAGTATAGCAAGAGGTGGGACTGCATTACTAAAGTAGCTGGAAATGATTAAAGGGGCCTCCATTGAAGACAACTATGGAACAGAAACAACTTAAATAGTTTGGACTTGTTTGTCGAATGGATGTCCTGGAGAGAACCCAGGAAGACAATTGGAAGATAGATCTACAAGTAAAAAACCACTGATCTCAAAAATGTGAAAAAATATAAAATGTGGCTTGGCATATAATGACAGTGGGATATCTCTTAGTGAAGATACCTCTTGACCTGAGAATCAAAATAATAAAAACCAATAAAAAAAGATGTAAAACATCTGATAGCATACGTACCCTTCTTCTATAACCACCTCGACTGCTTTATAACGTTTATAGAGTTGGATGATATCTTGTTGAGTTGGTGAAATCAGTGCATTAAGGTGGCCACACAAAATCGGCTACACAAACCTCCATAACCAATCATTTTTTAAAAGTACACAAAATTTCCCTACAAAAGTTCAGGGAACAAGTTTATCTCAACAATCGTCAGATTGTATTTGAACGTTGAGCTCGGACGAAGATATACTTTCTTTAGCACCTTTTTCTCTATTATTAAGACGTGGTTAATTAAAAGAAAACAATTCCCACATTAGTTTTCAGAATGAATTGAAGTTATAGCTGAGTAACTTTAATAATTATCCCGGAACGAATGCATAGTAAGCAGGTAGCCTGAGTAACCATAGGTCTGTTAACTTATCAGATTTCTATGATGTGCAAAGGTAAAGAACCTTCGCAAACATATGATTAACCTTTATCAGTATCAATTTCAATAATAATTGATACTTAAAATAAATCTTATTAAATAAAACATTTTCGTCTCAAGCAGTTTCCAAGAGAATCAATGCTGCACGAAGAGGTCAAAGATTTCTACGCGTTATTGTCTGAATAGTGAAACATTTGTAGGTTTGTGTTCAAGATCTAAAAATAAAAAAGTTTTTCAAACGTTCTTACCTTTCGTCATAGGACTTATCCAGCAAAAAGGCATTCTTGAAAACGTCAAAAGTCTTATAGAGAACTAAGAGAAAATGTAAATCTACAGAGAAATAATAACTCATTAATTACAAAAACTAAAAACAGGAAAGATTTGGAAACAGCTGTAAGAGTTGAAACAAATGACTTCATCTCGTTAGTTTTAGAAAAAAATATTCAATAAATTCAATAATACTTTCATTTAAATTTTAAAAAATCAAAACAAAAACAGTACTTCAGATTTACCATTATTTCTATAAAAATGACACTGGATAATTTTCATTGGTTCTTTGAAAAAAGACTAAAACCGGAACCTAATAAAATATTCCACCATTCATGCCACGAACCACTGTCAGTGTTTTATCCTTGAAGGTCGAACAGAAACCGCAAAATAGCACTCTCTATTACAGATAAGAATCCTAGACGATTCCGAGCAAAAAGTTCACTGATAAGAAACGAACGCAACGGAAAAGACTAGGTAAAGAGTAAAAATTAGACATGTGTCGATCAGCAACTTCAAAAATATTCATGTACTGTTAAATTTGACTGTGTTAACATTTTCTTAGAACTAATTTTTTGTTGAGAACAACTTGTAGGTTATAGTAGTTCGAAATCAAACGTATACGTACGTTTTATGTTTTAAATCGATTAAGTATATAACCTTGATTTGTACATGTGATCAAAATTTATTTCAAAAACCAAAGATATATGAATACCATATCTAGATGATTTTTTTTCCACATTATATGTAAAGTTGTCATGTGCGTGCGGATGCATGAGGGAGTTCAGCATCCATCGCTACTTACTCCAGTAGATGAGTTAAATCGAAATATTTTCCTGGTTGGCTGAAAAAAAAAAAACAACAACAAAAAACAAACGAAAACAGAACAAAATGTAAATAATATGCTTTACAAAATAAAACATGATACAATTTAATTATTTTAAACCGAATAAATAAATAATAATCACTTGAAGGGAGAAGTGTTGGAAAAGTATTTTGAATGTTCTTAAAAATTTCGAATGACGAATCTTCAGAGAAAATTTCACAAAATTGTGGAGCGGATTAGAAAGGATTAATGATTATATATTATAGATTTCTAAGGAAATGTGGGACGTATGGACGAGGTAAGTTATTCAGGAATACCATTGCATTTGAGATGTTCAAAGACAAAAGCTGAAGAATGTGCAGAAATAGTCTGGTAAAGTAAAGAGTTTGAGATTTATTGGTTTTATGAAATGGAAGAACAATTTCAAAACATTTCAATCGATGTATGAGTTACTCAACGATTCTTCCATGTAACCGTAGTTGAAGTTGGAAAAATAAGAGAAATAAAGGGAAGTGGTTAAGAGTTTTTTAGGATTGCCGAAACTCCTGTAGGGTAGGAAAACCAAGCAGAGATATTTGGGAATTGTGGAACTTGCAAAATGAGGATGTATTCAAAGTAATAAATTTTATTTACTATAAAATATAAATTGCTAATGAATATTAACTATCGGGATAGTAAGAACAGAAATGAAATGGTGGTCGAGCGAGATGGAGCAGCATAGTGAGGTGCTGCTCACTAATTGGAACAGCACTTTTAACAACGTGATTCCTGATAAAATAATAAATCTTTTCAGTGTCCACATGCTTACGGAATTTGTTGGGTAGTGTTGTAATTATTCAGTGAGTTAAGGAGAATAATAAAACCGCTCAGAAAAAAAAAAAAAACTTTTTTCCACGGCAGTGGTTTTTATTAGGCCTTGTAAATTTGACTTTAATTCTGTGATACTGTTTATAGTCAAAATATAAGGAATGTTGATTGAATTTACTTGAGTTAAAAATGGACATCACTCTGTCATATATATTGACGGCTTTAATGTGAACATTTATAATTTAAAGTAATCAAGTAACACAACAAACCTTGATAAATTAAACTATTCGGTAACAGGTTTATTGTAGTGGGTTTAGGATTAGTGGACAGCCAATAATACATCGCATACGTATTTTTTTATTTTATTTTTTTTTTACACTAATGGCTACACTTTTTAAGGTCACGAAGCTATATTGACCTCTGTTGCTGATTTCAGACCGTATGAAAACATTTTTAACTTGAATTAGACTAGTGTTCATCTTTCAAAAGGTTTTACGCTCCGATAACTTGAGCATTTCAATCGTCCATATTTAGATACATTGAAAGATATTCTTTTTATTTTTATTTTCCTCCATTCAAAACTTGACTTTTTAAATTTAAAAACAAATTTGATTGAAGCAAAGACATAAAGTTAATATGGTTTTAGATTGAAAATAAAAAATAGGTAATAGATTACCTTCGAAGGCAATTCAAAGTCTCGATGAGAATAGCGGTATCAAACAAGTGTGTATATAGCGGTGCATGGGTACTCAGGGGTGTCAGCGCTATACGAGGAACAGAGAAGAGGACTTATGAAGTTACTATGATGAAAACCTATTGTTTTGATATTGTAAAAATAATGAAGAGTAGGAACGATATTTGGATCGTTTAAGGATAGGTGAAATAATGACACTATGTATATATGACTGCATTACCAGAACCTATGAATATATCTTCTCTTCTGGAAAACATGATCTGTTATCTAGCCAAGAATATTCGCAGCTTTTAAAAAAATTATTTTAATTTATTATAATATAAATGGATATTTAATTAATATTTTTACATATTTATACCAGGTATAAGATGATTATATTGTAAATATATAATTATGGTCACAAATAGGATATTTTTAAAGTTAAAACATACAGTAAATGGTATGTATAATCTATTCGTTAATCTTCTAAAACTAGTACATAGATCTTAATCAGTAAGAAAAATTCTTTTTACCGCTTATTGTTAGTTCGACTTTCACGAAAGCCGATAATCTCATTGCGGTGACATGTCACTTTAAAAAGGTCGGACAAATATTTCACGTAGAGGATCCTTCCTGCAGCATGACCTGAGCTTAATGGAATCTTTACTAGGTGAGTCATCTACTAGGACTTTAGGCCTAAGAGTAGGTCTCAGATGATTCTATCTTTAGGCGAGTTAACCCTCGAAGGACAAGTGCTCTGTCACTCAATAGTTACGAAAGAACCGTACGAGTTGTTTGGGCACCATGAAGATGATCTCATCGATAATAACATACTATTTAAATTAGTGTAACTTATAGTTACTTCCTCACGTAACTTAGATGGAAAAAATATTTTAAAATTAAAAGTAAATTAAATTAAAATTATGCATTTCGTTATCGTTCGTTGATTTAAGAATCTCTATTTTGAGATAAAATTTAATATGAATATATCTGCGGTGCTTATGGAATAGTCAGTTAAGTGCATTTTTTGTGTCAAGTTCGTTTGTGAATTTTGGGTTATGATATCACCAGAAATCTATTTTTTCATCTTTACTTGCGTTTAATTGACTTAGTTAGGAGGCTATTACAGAAAGGAATACTTATTTGTGAATCAATATGGAAAAAATTGTTTTTTTTCTTGAATACTTTTCGCACTTAACCGACTGCTAACAAGTGCCACTGATACATAAATCAAAAATGCATTATCAAAAAAAAAAGGTTTACATCATATTTTTATATCAGCAACAACATAACTAAACCTTAAATCATAACTGTAAATTAAGCTGTTATGCTCATGGTAATTTTTAACAACTAATATGAACTTTTCAAGCCTCTGCTCTAGTATATTCATCATTTCTAATAAAAAAAAACATATAAAAGTTTAGAAACAATTTTCAATAAACAAGGAAAAGAATTGTGATAAATCGCAATAAATGTTTGGAAACGCTTATAGTGACTGTTGAAAGTCTGTCAATTTTGTTTATTTTTTTTTATTCTTTAACCCTTTATTTATATTTATAAAATTATATCGTCGCTTTAGCCATAACATTATTTAAAGAACGTTTTAAAAATTCAGTTTCTTGTGGAATATAGGAATATATAAGAACCCTAAGAATGATGTAATCATTCATAAAATATATACCTCAACAGAATGAATTTTTATAACTTTTTTTTTCAATTCTTGTAAAGTTTTAATTTTCGAGTTACTTCTTCTCACGGCTTAAGTGACTATATGCAACAAGTAAATTTGAGAAAAATGATTACAATGACATGTCAATAACACATGAAGAACTACTTCATCTTCCCTTTAGTCATCTCGGAAGATTATCGGGAATGCAGTGTGAGGAAAGTTGGGAGACTAGTGGATCATATATATATATATATATATATATATATATATAAGTATTGATTATTTTTCGCAAATTGACGAAATTAATATTGCCTAAACCTGTATTGCCTGATGGCAAGGTAGGGCGAACAATAAATAAATAATAAAATTTAAAAATTAAAATATAAGATTATATGTATATATTTATATATTAATTTTTTTGAAAGCAGGGTGGGGTCAAAATACAGGGAAGGTTTTAATTTTTAAGTTTGGAATAGAAATATTTCAAAGATGCATAGCCGTCCGTAATCAGAATAAAGCCACCCCAGCATGTCTGAGAGCATGTGGGAATCACAGGAATGAATTCATCTCTTCTGTTCCTTTATAAACTTCATCATTCCTTCGTACACCAAATGTTAGAGAGATAGAGTAAGAGAAGAAACTAAAACTTAACGAATACATAGCGGAATGCCTGAATCAAGATCAAGTCACACCCAAAGTTAGTGTGAATGGAATGTTGTCAGATATGAGGATACAACTAGTAAATAATTCATTTATTTCTATTCATTAGAAATAATAAAATCGATCAGAATCCGTAGGAGCGGGGGGAAAAACGAAACAGTCATAGGGAAAACCGAAAGGACTTCCCAACTATCTACCTGACCTTTTCCTCTTCGCATTCAGTCCGCTCAAAGTCCTGATATCTTTCAGAAGTCCTTCTTATTTTGCTCCCTTGTTTGGTTTCTTGTCTTACACTTATAATAATTAATATCTATAATTTATGTAGCAAAGTGCTGATGTTATAAAAATTTTGTTTGTTTTTTGGATTCAAAACGAATATTTAATACTTACTTGAAACTAATAAACTAAACACCATAGATGTGGTGAACAACTATCCGTTCCTAATTATATTATTTTATTTTCAAGTTTAACTCCATTGTACCTCTTCTGAGATAGGCTTTTGTCAACAGAGATGCCAATAAATCTATACCGCACAATTAAAATTTTAGAATTTCCTTACACTACTTGACTGCCAAGCTCCCGGGCCCGAGTTCGAGTCCAACTGAAGCAGGAATTTGATATGCTGCAATAGACTGCGAGGTCGGAAGAACCTCCTAGGGCACACCCAGGCTCGATATAGTAGTGTACTCTTAATTAAGTAAAACCTAGCGGTTGGGATTTCGGCTAAATCTCCTCCTTTTCTCAACCGTTGGCCAAGTAAGAGTACATCCTTACCTCAGTTTTTTCATGGGTAGTAGTGGAACGGGTTTTGTTCTTATTTTTTTACCCACTTTTGGGTACGTTGAATCAATTATTTTTCGTGGATCCATTACTACTTGATTCTCTCCGATGTTGCCTTCCTTCTCTCCTCTGATACTACAGTACCTTCTAGCTTTAGGTTGTTCTTTGAATCTTTTATTTTCATCTTTCAACAATTTTCTTAAATGTAGGTTGTTTTTATTATAAATCAAATTGTATCAAATCATTATATCAAAAGACTCATATATGGCCTTGAGAAAACTTTAGATATTCCAAAGTCGTTCCATTGAACTTATTTCACATAAACTTATACAATCCTTCAAGGCTGACCTATATGGCTCTAATCCATAGATAATAAAATACTACGCGGAGCTATTGACATTCAGAAAACTCGAACTTTTAACAGTGGGAACGTGTGTCGAATATTCAAATTAAATTCACCAACCAAAAGTCATAAAACGGGACCAGCCTGTGAAATCGGTGTTCTTCACGAGTTTCGTTGGATGAGCATTCTAGCCGATTGCGTCATGCATAGACAAACGCAGTGTCGTAAGATTAATTATTTATTTAGAGATACATATTTACAACACTTATAAACTTCTTATAATGATGAAATATAGGCAATAAATGATTTTCGTGAATAATTAAATGTGTGTTATAGCGTGAAAAAATAACGAAAACAAAACGAGTTGTTTTAGCATTTTAATCTTGAGGGCTGTAGTAGCGTATAAATATGGAACACAAAATAATATAAATAGTCCTAATGGGGATGATAAAATAAGAATAACCAATACTCCAAATTATTTACAGAGCTTTCTTTGTGTGTATAAACAGGTGTGATAAAACTTGTTTCGTAAATTTATTGTTATTGGCTTATATGATAAAATAAGATAAACACTATTTAAAATGATTTCGTAAGAAACTGTTTCAAATACATGATACCTAACTGCTATATTTTGAGTAACTAAGATAGCATCCAACGGCCATGGATTGCTTTTAGAGCTCATGATTACCTGCGGGTAACCGAGAGAAGAAATGGTTAGAAAATTTTACATAAACCTAATAAGAAATAAGTTGAGAATAATTATTGGTCTTCCCTCACATGCTACTGTCGGTTTAGACATCTGCTGAAAATTATGAAAATAGTGGAAAATTCTACATATAGTTTGTGCTAGAGGAACATGAAAAAGCTGTACCTAAACTTCATAATTGTGGAGACATTGTTTATAACAGAATGCAACAATAGGCAATGAGTAATGTATATATATCAATTAATCATACAATATGTACAATGAAAGTAAAAAAAAAAAAGTAAATAAAGAAATAAAATGTAACAGAACCTAAAAAAGCCTCTAACCATATAAGAAATAAAACAAAATATAACGATGACATTAAAAAATAAATTAGGATAATAGTTGTAGAAACAAATAATAAACGAATTTAGAGAAGGAATGAGAAAAAAAAATTAAACAAAATCATACTATATACACAATATTTATAAGCATCCCGGTGAATCCCTGAACCAAGCTTGTCCCCCTCTCACCATGGGGTGGCAAGCCTGGTTCAAAGAGATCCCAGCGCTGCTCTCTTAGCTGCGCCATTAGCAGAATTCAGTGGAGCTTTTTCACTTGTGGAACAAGGGAATCATTCAGATCGATTCTGTAAAATATTGTATCGTTTCGTTTTTTTTATTTTTTTTTAAATTTTATTATTTTTTTTTTTGTGACGAGTTAAAATTAAATAGAATATAAAATTTCAAAATAATTAAAACAAAAAATAAGAAGAAGAAACTACAAAGATTAAAAGCTTTCAATAAGTGGTTTAAAACCCCTCCTAAGAGACTGTACCGAAGGCATTCCAACGGCAGGTGTGCCAAACAGAGACGCGCTAAAAGAGGAAGACGCAAACAAACAGACCTGATTTATTTCCTAAATAGTGAATGGACTGATTGAGGTAGCTTGTCTATTCCCTACTGACAACCAGTTTCGGAAGCTTGGGAGCCAGCCATCTACTAATATCTAACATCAAAATAGTAGCATTGAAAAATAAACAATAAGGTATACATTTAGACATAAAAGGTTCAAAAGAATTTTGTTTTGAATAGAGTCCAATTTCGTCCTTTTTGCAGTTTATCCAAAGAACTGGATTATCCGCATTTGCTATCACATGGATAATACGGAGTGTTTATCGTATCTAATTAGCTTTTAATTTCAACTTTTTTCTACATATTTCCCTATGATTTTGATATTTTCATTTAAATAAAAATGATTCTATATTGGTCAGTCTAAATTCAGTTTGTTATTACCTTAATAGAGGGAACTAAGACATATATAACATTTAAAGTTTTTGTCTATTTTCTCATTCATAACAAATGAGCGGTATAGTTCTCAAAATCGATTTTATTGTATTATATTATTCTATTCATTTCCTCAGATGAACCTAATTCCTAAGCAGCTGTGTGAGATACAAGCTTAAAGATAAAAAACAAGAGAGGTAGGAAATTTTGAATTCTTTGAATAATATTTCTGTTCAAGAATATGAACTAATGCGTATAATTATTGTAACCAAGATTGGTAATGTTTAAATGAAGAGCCAATTCAAGTCACCAAATGAGAACAATCTAATTACCTTTTACTATCTTACCTTACTACCTTAATGTTAATGTAGCATGTGTTAGTTATTTTTGAAAAATTGTTTTTATTAATATTATTATTATAAAATTTGCAAGGAAGCCTTTTAACATGCTGTCTTTCTCTATTTTATTGTGAATGCTTTCTGGTTAGTATTTTTCATTTGGATTATCCGCAAGAATAATTATTATTATTATTTTTTTCTTGTATATATATTTTTTTGCTTTCTGATTTTTTCATGTATATAAACTTTCTAATAGTAAATATTCCTTTTGTAAATAGATGCATGAATATATTTACTGCTTTTTACTTGACCAAGCCCTTCGCACCTGAGCAAGTCTGGATGAGCTTTATTCATCGCTAAAATTTTATGGCCATTTGCTGTTATTGGTATATAATTTTATATTGCGATTAATTTCACAGAACTTAATTTTGGAAGAAAAAAAGAAGCCTAGCGTTCAATAAATGAAACAGCAGTTTCATGAAAATTAACGTTTTTTCCTTGATAAATTTTAATCATAGTAAAAACGTTTGGTAGTACTATGTATCATTTTTTTTGGGGGGGGGAGGAGGGTGAAGAAACTGTTCGGAACTTGGCAATAACTTTAATCTTTATGTGTGAAGTAAGGTATTAAAATAAATCCAATAACAATATATTTAGTTAAAGAATTAGTACCTTTTATTTTTCAATATTTTTCAATATTGCTTTTATTATTTATAAAATGTTCAACGTTCTAAAAATAACATTCTTAAAAGTGATACTTCAACGGCCTTTGTGTAGTGCTCATCTTGTGTCATTAAGAATATCTTCAGCTCTTTCTGTTTGATTATTGATACAGCGGTAATTTATCAATTGTGACGGAACAGAAACTGTTATGGACATCTTGAGGGAATCGTTTAGTAAATAAATACTTCTGCCATATCGGCGTTTGTCTAAAGCTTACAGTTCTTGAAACTGAGGAAAAGTACCCGAGGAACAGTAATTCAAAATAAAAAATTAAGAAAAGTGCATACGTCTTTAAAAACTATGTATAATTAAAGAATACAAAAGTAATTCCAGGCAAAGTGACTGGAAAATGAGAAGGGTCACAGAATAATGAGACAAGTCGGTTTGTTTTTTCTCTTTATTTCTTAAATAACTTCCACATTACATTAAATGCTGTACTAAGTATACAAGACTCAACCTAAAATGAGAATACTATTGAACAACTTAAATATAAGATATGATCATAATTTATAATGAAAGAAAAAAATATTTCAAAGATACAGGTCGGATAATTAAGTGAAGAAAGAGTAGAAAAGAGAAGGTAGCTAGCTAGTTAACTGACATAGTTGGTGAAATCTCTTTAAAATTGTTTACACTGCATTAAAGGTACAAAGAAGAATTAATTTGTTTGTCTTTTTGTGTTTTAAAGAGTACATTATCTTGGTCATCATCGCAATAATTAATGTAAATTAACAAACTAAACACTATGCAACATTATTAATTTTTTGCACTTTGATGATGATTTTGATAATGGCCGTTGATAAATATTTATCAGCGGTGGATCGGATTTGTTTTCGGAATCATCTACTATAAAGATGAAAACGACTTTCATGAAAGAAATAATCAAAACTGGCTGTTTGCCTCCCATGTTGCTACGGAATATATATACTTCAATGTCCCTAGTGATACTGAATTAGCTAAATGAATTCAATTTATTTATTGATTCGATTCGATCTACACATCAGGAGGCAGTGTGGTCAGGCGTCATCTGAGTTTGGTTTTATTTGATTGACTTATTTATTAATTTATGAAGCTATTACATATTATATAAATACCAAATGATAATAACATATTATTTTCTTAATTAACAGTAGATTTTATATATTTTTTTTAAAAATAAGGTCAAGAAATAACAGAAGATAAATTTCCCCCTAGCCCACAGAACCAACCAGGAAGTAACCACACTGGTAGCTCAGGATCTCAATGCTTTACCCGTTGAGTTATTTCACTAATCACAAAATGAAATAAAAAGACATGAAATCGTAAATTAGGTATATGACATGATTTTAAAAATAAAACTCCTATTTAAAAATTACATGTCAATACTCGAAAAGAACTATTCATGAGTAGCACTTCAATAAACATGTTTCACTAGATGGTCTCTAGGTAATCTTCTTTTCAGACACCTTGGAGAGTTATCGAGAATGATGTGGGAAGCAGGTTGAGTGACTAATGGATCTCATTGGTTACAGAGCTTACAATAAAAGGATAGGTACCTCTGGTTTGTATAAAATCAGCAGGAACATTAAGATTTTTATGTATAAATTTGTATGTTACAAAATAGCATTTACGATTTTTCGAAGGATTTTGAGTTGTAAGGATTGGATAGGAGACGTATTGAATGGTTTTGTGGAGCCTCAAAGCTCTAATTTAATAACTACAACACATAATAATTATGACCTTTTAATTCTTATTTCCCCCTAAGAAAAGACACTAGTTTTCAATATGTTTAAAAATATTTGTTAAAACATAATGTGATGAAGATGAATAATTCTGAATGCGTAAGGGAGCTAGGAACACCATCTGCCAGATGTCCAGATCATATTGCACTAAAGGTTTGTCTTAAATGATTCGACAAACATTGGAACCCCAACTCAACGCACTGTCTAAATGCTCCTTTGTATGTTCCTTTTCAAACAACATTATGTTGCTATTTTCTTTTGATGTTTACATTTTTCTTACACGGTAAACAATTTAGTTAACTACATTCCTTGACAAAAGAGTAATGTCCAATTATAAAACATCAAGAAAAAAATGTTTACGACTATTTTCATTGAGCACTAATCATAAATATTTACTACTTATTATGTTGTATTTTTTATTTATTTTTTCTTTCTTTATTTTATTTTATTTTTATTTTTTTGCCAAAGTTTCCAATAATTTTGTTTAGATACGTGATGTAAACAAGTTTTAAATTTAATTTACTATTTGTAAAATACATTATTTGTACTTTGTATTGTAGTCAACTTGAAAATATATATACGTTATGGTGTAGCTAATAAATGCTGTTTTCTGCTAACTAATTATTTTTTCGAATATTTTTTTTTTCTCTTTATACATTTGGTTTCCTTTTCCATGTCTCATGTGGATTATCTTTTTGTAACTTACTTATTGATTTGTAGTTTATAGCAATATATTTTTAAATGAACATTTACCGATGTGAGAAAAATTCTTTTTCTACAAGGTTGATATTACTTTATTTTAATTTAATTTTTAGTATTAGTTCACAGTGTATGATAACTGATATATTATAGATAAGAAATGGTATAAAACTATACATTATAAGGAAAAGACTAATGTTGAGTTGATTCTTAACTTATCAAATTGACATATTTACTCAGCACTTCTTGAAATTTCTTGATGCGCAGTTAAAAATGATTTCCAAGTAATTTATTTTGAACTTAATCGTTAAAAAACTAGTCAGTGAAATATATTGTCTTGGAAGCTAACTAACAAAATACTAAACTGAATAAAGGAATTAAAATTTTTCATTTTCTTGTACTACTATTGCTAAATACATGTACTCCTTGTAAAAAACTAGAATCTATGTACATCACATAGAATATCACACACACGCCCGCACAAATGTATATATATATAAAACGAATAGTGGAAATTGTATACAGCTTTCAATGATTTTTTTTACACTCCTCATTCAAGATGGCCAAAGTAATGTTTTGAAAAATAATATTTGATAAAGAAGATCCACAAGAAAATTTTAAAATAAAATCTATTAGAAAAGGTAATAAAATTTAAAATTGTATTTATTTATTACCGAAAGAAAAATTACGTCTGTTTTATTGCTCACACTGACTTGAGATTCACGGGAGAAAAAAAAACAAATATATAGGCATATTTTGTTATCAGTACATTTGTGGTGAGAAAAAAATACCTCATATTATATTTCAAATATTTTTTTTTTAATCTATTACTTCAACAATACATCACAATCTGGCACAGTTAAAGGCAATAATTAACAGTAAACCATTTACAAACTAATCAATACAGATCTTAATGTCCCATATGCTGTTGATCTGGCCAAGACCAAATACCTATCCTTTTATAGTAAACTCCATACCTACTCGAATCCATTAGTCCCCCAACTTGCCTCTCACTCCATTGCCAATAATCCTCCGAAGCGTCTGGAAAGATGGCCGAGAGATCTAATGTAGAACTATTTTAAGTGCTACTAGTGAGTAGTTCATTACATGTTCTTTACTTGCTATTGTAATTTTCTTACTTTGTTGTATATAATGTACATAGTTGTAAATATCAATAAATATATATATACAGTCCTGTAAAAAAATATAAACTCAAGACAAAAAAAACTTCTTCAAGTCATTTTAAGTCTTTAATTTTGGAATCTGAGTAACAAAATATATTATTTAATGTATACAGTGAATGATTAACTACAATTTTAATAAATAATTTCATCATATGGCTAGAATTAGGTACAACTGGGGCAAAATAACAAAATACACCTGTGAAAAAGTATAAACTCAAAACTTTAATGTCTCTTTAATGAGTAAATTCGTTTCAATAATGAGAACTTCCACCATGCTTTTTAATCACCTCCAACAGTCTTTTAGGAACACTTCTTACCAAATTAAGTAAAGTGTTCTCTGGAATGTTTTCCCAAGCTTATGTGATCCTTTTCTTGAGCTCATCAATGTTTTGGATTTCTGGTTTCTGAGGGTCGTAGACTTCTCTAGACATGATTCCCCACAAGTCTTCAATGGGATTGAGATCTGGACTAAGAGCTGGCCAATCCAAAACATTGAGTCTGAAATCTTCAAACCATTGTCTTGTTGAGCGTGCTGTATGAATTGGCGCATTATCTTGTTGAAAAATGGGATCTTCTTCTTCTAACATTGTAATAAACGGCAAAAGGAACTCTTCTAAAACATTTTGGTACCTGACAGCATTCATTTTGCCAGCAATGAATGCAACTTGAGCCTTTCCCTTTTCATTAAATGCAGCCCAGACCATTACTCCTCCACCCCAATGTGTTCTTCGTGATAAAATGTTTTTTTCTTTTCTAAGGTCATGCCAGTAGTAATTAAATCCATCCGGGCCATCAATGTTAAATTTTTTTTCATCACTAAAAATAACTCTTGACCATTTAATGCTGTCTTGGATATGTCTTTCTGCAAACTGCAATCGTCGCTGCAAATGATGTTTTTTAAGCTGTGGTTTTCTCATAATTTTACGATATTTGAAGAACTTGGATTCAGCTAACCACTTCCTCAACAAACTAGCATCACATCCTGTGTTGAATCGTCTCACAATCTGTGCAGAGGAAGCTCCTGTTTTCGAAATTTCTCTCAAAACTGCCCGTTTCACCTGCTTAGAAAATTTTGGAGGCCTTCCACTTCTTTTCTTTTTCCCGTAATTTTCAGGGCCGCACTTTAAAAAGTTTTCGACTACTCCCTGGGAGCGGTTTATCTCATGACCAATTTGCCTCTGGGTCATCCCAGCTCTCCCTATGTCCATTATTCGTTGCTGCTCAATTTCCGCGAGTTGTGACCCCCGCGGCATTATTAAAAAAAAATTAATTACTAAATGAAGCTTTATGGTATCAAAGAGGAACACTCTTTAATAGCAGGAATAAAACTGAAGTGATATTTTAATCCTTAATACTCCAGTCAATAGAAAACAAACATTGAGTTTATACTTATTCACAACATAAATAAGATTTGTTTACAAAATCTGTTGATTGTAAATTATCAAATAGATCAATGTCCACTTAAGCTTCACACCAATCTAATAAGATAAATACAAGTCTAAAAACATAATTGTGAAATGCATTTACTTTTAAATTTTATAAATACATTATTTTTATAAGTTGAGTTTATATTTTTTCACAGGACTGTATGTATTTTTTATTGAATCTTTTCATACATTACTTTCTTACACATATGGCCCATGCAACTAATTATAATACCTACTTTTGTTGGGATAGTTACGTGATGATTTCTGGACTATGTACATATCCATTTCTTCATGTAGGTTCTCTTAGACCAATTTATGCCCACACTTTATGCAACATGCCATTTATGATCTGTAGAGCGGACGGATTGCGTTAATCACGATAGTCCTTTCTGGGTTATGTACATACTACATCTTGCGTCCTAACTTTCTTAGGCACAGAGGATCGCGAACACACTTCAGATTGACCCAGTATGAGTCGATAAGTATAGACGCGTGTCTATAAATATTGGTTCGTGTATACAAGATAAAAGATCCCCCGGAGAGGAAAGCGGTGGAGTGTCTTTGAACTTTGGCCTAATTAGGGCACCCTGGCTGTTAGTAAACACAGCTAATTGGAAGCCCTTCCTGTTTGCTAGGTCTAGGCGAGGGTCTCTTCTAGTATCTACTTCCACCGGATAAAGAGAGATCTCTTTCGGCTTCTCCGTGGTGGAACAAGCCTCTCTTCAATGGATGTCGTATCTGATCTAAGGATATCAGCAGCGTGGGGAGATAAAAATGATATGAATACGAGAGTAACAAAACTATCTTAGATTGAAAAAATACTACTGAGATCATTTGAGGTACGCTGGTATAAAAGGATCAATACCATTTGAATTGATGAATTATTAATCTCTTCAGAATAAAATATTAAAAGAAAATTTAAAGGCATGCAATATATGAAGACGCAGAATTCCAACTTTACCATACATTTAAATTAAAATCACCTTAAATCAAAAAAAGACTCGGGAGTGAAACTAATGGATCACGTAGAAGATAGTTTTAAATCAAATATTTAAAAATAATAAAATCGTTCAAAATCATGATTTTTGTTTAAATGACCAGATAAATATTTAAAATTAAAATAGTCTCATTTTAATTTTTTTTTCCCAGTAGGAACAGAAAAACCGACCAGGGAAAACCTAAAGGACTGCCTATCTGCCTGAATAACCAATGTAGTGTAACTCATATAAAAAAACGTATTTTTTTTTCATAATAAACATTCCTAAAATAGACAAAAAATTTTTATTTTAATAAATAACAATATTTCTTCCAAAAAAATTGGAAAACTTACTTTTTAAAATTTTCATTTTTTTCAATTTAAACTTCTAAATAATTTAATTTATATTTAATACGACATATTGCTCCCTCTGGCTTGAATGACCGCTACCACTAGTTTTAGCATACTGGTAAAGAACGAAACGAACGAATGATAAACATGGACTAAAGAAATTTGAAAAACATAACTAAAAACGAATGATGTGTCTGTAATGTCTCACGTTTAGTAAATAATTATATAAATATAAACCAAGTATGGATTAAGGTAAAAACTAGGAAAATCTCGAGAATTATGGGTGTTGCAATACTTTTGACAGGGACACATCAATGTTTTTCCCTGTTAATAACATACAATGGAATTTGAGATTATTTTTTTTCTAATTCTTTCAGTCAATGTTTATCATTCGTTTCGTTATTTACAAGTATGCCAAGACTAGTGAAAGCAGTCATCCAGACCAAATGGGGCAATATGTCTTATTAAATATAAATCAAAAAGTTAAATTGTAAATAATGAAAAGTTTAAAAAGTATGTTTTCTTACATATTTGTTTATTGGAAGAAATATTGTGATTTATTTTAATAAAAATTGTTTATGTCTAGTTGAGGAATGTTTATTATAGACTTTAGAACCTTTCTGTATTATGAAAAAAAAAAAAATACGTTTTTATAAAATTCAAATATTTCAAAGTGTTGTGATTCTTTTGAAGGTGAGTTTAGTATATTTAATTATATATGCAGCAATGTGCTGATGTTCTGTAATGTTTTGTATGGTTTTAGAACTGATGATGAATGTTTAAAATTGGAAACCAGTCTTCGAATTAAAAATGCCCTTAGAGGTGAAAAATAATTCATCATTCCTAATAATGTTACTGTGATATTTTATAAGCAATACATAAGATTTTTTAAAAATATAAATGAAACTGTGAAGTCAATGTAAATAATTATAATTCTATTTGAATGAAATTGATTAAACAATTCTTTTTTATCAATAGAGCGCCTCCTCGACCCCACAGAAAAGACAAAAATAAATTTAAGCCGAGTTCAGTACAAACTGGGGTGCTAGGTTTATAGAATCTATTAATAAAACTGTCGGACGCATCCTTTTAAATATTTTTAAAATGATATATTATGTTTCTTAAATCATATTATTTTTTTTTAATTTTTATAATGTCTATTGGAATGCATTGTTTGTAATATTTTTATGTGTTGAAAAAATTATTTAACTCTATAAAACAGCAAATTAGATCACCTTTCTTAAGAAAAAGTAGGCCTAGAAACATTAGTTAAATAAATATGCATGACTTTATTTTCTAATCATAGAAGTAGCGAAATATCGCAAAAAAAAAATCAATACTTCACAGGTCCACAATGAACAGTTTTTCACAAAATATAAAAAAAAAAAAAATTTTTTAATATTAATTTTTCTGAGTTTTTTTTTTTTTTTTCGAATGGGCCAGCAGAGGACTACATGCCAATTTCAATTCTTTCTCCCTTGTTCTTTTATTTTCTTCCAGTATGCTTTCATCTGTTCACCATGTTTCCTCTTTCTGTCCTCAGACCATTTTGTCTTTATCACTTTCCTGCCCTGGAATCCTACCATTTTCAGTACTTTTTGCCGAAAATCTTCTCTATTATTTATTTCTTTTATTTTAAACTTCAATATGTGTCTTAATACGGTTATTATATCTATAAAATTTGGGAAAACTAAACTAGTCTAAAATCACATGTTTTCAGGGCAGCGCTTCGAAGTCTTCTATTTTCAGTGAATATCGAATTTTTCGAAAAATGATTTTTCCAATCACTATGTTGTATTATCGAATGCACAGAGGTTTTAGCAGGTGTGTGTAGGCTGATAATTGCTGTCTTATTTTAAATTTTGATTGTTTTCTTGTTAATATGTAGGCCCTAAGTCGATGTATGTTCTAGGTATTGCACTTTGTTCGTTTTAGGTAAACGGTTGGGCACGTTACGTATCTTATAGTAAACGTAATGTATTGGGACTTCATCGATGATTAGATAGTCGCGTTTTTCTAAGATAACATCAATCATGTACCTTATGTAAGTGGTAAAGTTGTAAGTACTTTGAGGAATGTCATGAGTGTAGGTTATATATAGTAGTGGTGCTAGAATTGATCCCTGAGGTACACCAGCCAGAATCGGGTAAATCAAGGAAAGTCTTGAGCCATATCGAACAGAATGGAATCTGTCAGAGAGAAAAAACTGAAGCCTAATGTGTAAGTAGTTAGACGGTAGAATAGTCTGGAACTTGAAGAGAAGTACCTGATGGTTGGTGACATTCAGAAACTTTCCGGTTGCATATAATTTCCACTCTAGTTCATTTAGTCCAAGATATCAAGACGAATAGCACAAGCACCATGGTAGGTTAACAACAAAACTATACACACTAATAAACGCAGAACAGTCGATGAACACATACGGGCGTAATAAAATCTTTTTTATGAAAAATTAAAAAGGTACTCAAACAAAGCGATAGATGGAATGGCTACATCTCTCATGCTGGAAAATACTAGGAGAGGACGTAAAAGAAGCTGGATCAGAGGCTTACTTACTACATAATAGTAAATAAGTCAAAGACAAGGAAGGGGTGCCATTGGGTACTATCTCTCCTCAATCACCAGTGTTTATATATTAATACTTATGCAAATTTGCTGATCGTCATTTTGATACTTAACAGGTGTTGATTTAAAAAACAAAAGTGAAAAAAAAATGTCTATTTACTTTTCAGTGGCTTAGTGAGACACAATTCATCCATTTACGTAATTTAATAACACTGAATAACGCTTAAAAAAGCAAATAAATAAGGATTATAAAACTATTTTAATGTTCCACTAGATGACTAGACCGTATTTATAGAAGGCAGAATTCTTTGGTAGCCATTCCAAAGAGAATTATGGCCAATAGTTGATAGTTATATGCGTATTCCTGGTGACTTTTCTCCATGGAGACATATTGCTGTCATCTTGACATATTGTAGAACTGGTGCCAAATAACGATGTACTAACAATATCAATTTACTGCAAATGCTCAGATGGATATACAAAGCCTAAATACACATAGCGTCAATAAAAATAAATATTGGAAATAATAAACAATGAGAGCATCACAATAAAAACATTTTAACGATAACATCGGAGGGATTCATCAAGCAGATATTAATTGATAAGATATAACAGTAAAAAAAATTCCACGTTTTTATAAAAAACAAAATAATCCTTGAAAATTACAGGTTCTTTAAATATCGCTGATAATATTAAAGTTAGTGTCTGTAAAATTAATCCATAGAAATGTCACATCAATAATATTTAGAATATATTTTTACATGTATTTTCTCAACTAATTGTTTTTATAATATGATTTTATTGTTATTTAATATTATTCCATTATTATTATTTTATTTTATTTTTAATAAAATTAATCCTAGAAAATTATTTAAACTGTTTTCAAAATATGCACATATTCTGCTAGTATCTCATTTTAAGTTTCCTTATGCACAGGACACAGTTGAGTAACCGACTACTTCGTTAAGAAAGCTGGCGCCAGTGTTTTATTAAAAGAAATTACGCTGAAATTTCCAGAGAAACAAGAAAAAACAAATAAAAATTCTCAACCACGTCCTTGGGTATCTAATGCCATTAAATTTCATGTTGTATTTTGCAATTATAAACAGAAATAAATCCACTCAATTCCTAGCTAGGTAATCCGTTGGTTTCAATAAATTCATATTAAGTTATTTGCTACATGGAACGTTTAACCTGTTCTCTCAACGGTCATTTATTATTGATACATTTTTATACAATGCTGTTTTTAAAAATCCGCGATTTTCAACTTAATTAATTCGTCCTTTAATATACAAATTGGCTGTCGGCTTAATGTTTGACATAAATAAAATAAATTTAAATGGCACGTCAAGAATGAGGAAGAACAGTAAAAAGCAGTAAATTTTTCTCGGCATTTACTTACCTAAAAGAACCTGTACCACTAAAACCCATATAGGGTCTTGGGTTCAATGCTTAAGTAAGAATGTACTGTTACTCGGCCAACGGTTGTGAAAGGAGGAGATTTGGCCTAAATCTTTATCGAGACTGGGTGTGCCCTAAGAGCGACTCCCGATCTTGAAGTATTCGACCACATGCGAATTAACTGGCTTCTGCTGTACTCGAACTCTTGACCGGGAACTTAACAGCCATGTTCCTTTCCCACTGAGCTACCGCGTCTCCCTATTATATGTTTTAGTATGAAAAATTATGGTTGGTGGGTCTTTTTTATACCATAGAGAATGTAATAAGAGTTTGATTATTTGTTAGATAAATTCAGAGTTAAATTATAAATGGGATTTGGAAAAAAAAAAATGGCCATGGTTTGAGGCAGGCTAAGGACAGAAAACGGAATGTGTTCTATAGAATGTTCGATATAAATTATACCCTCTAAGAATTCGGTAACGAGCCTATGGGTTACGAGAAAAATTTGGTGGTTGAGTCCAAGCAGAATTAAATACGTATTGATAAGTAGCAAATTAAATTATAATGATCCTCTGAGGATTGGGCATATCGCTGCTGTAATAATTAAACGAGATAAGTTTTAAAAATACATTAAACATCTAAAATGAAATTATTTCGGTTGAAGTTATAAAATTAAGGAGATATAAAAAAAAAAATGATTGGAATGATGAAGCATTTTTTCAAAGGAAGTAAAGATAGTAGATACAAACTTTTGCAGTTAAATGTTTTTAATAAGTTTAAATTTATATGAGAACAATCTTCAAAATAAATTTACAAATCTGATTCCATGATTCAGTTGTTGGATTCATTACGTTTTGTAGTAATAATGATAACAAGGAACGTTGATTCCCTGTGATGTTAATATGTCAAGGTCACTGAGCAGATTTACGTAACATGTTTGACTTTCAAAAGACTGACTTATACAACTCTTATTTAAGTCTAAATAAAAAACTTGGGGCAGAAGGCTAATATTCTTCAATGAAGGAGATTAATCAATAAAGAATCAAAACAGAGGCACGTTCAAGTTCACTGATACACTCCAGACCTGATCGTATCGCTGTGTCAACGATATGACAAGTTTCAATATCGTGGTATCTCCAAGTTCTGGAAGACATCCGGTCCACCGCGCGGTCTACGAACCCTCCTCTACCCCAAGGCTAAGTATAGCCAACCGTATCCTATATATCCGCATCTCTGTTCTATTTTTTGTATCAGTTCTTTCACAGCAGCTCTGAGCAATGTAGAATGAAAATACAAAGAATGATCGTTCATTATAAAACTGAATATGATTGAATCACGGCTTAGCCAAATATTCAATCTTTAAGTAAATAATTTGAATATTAACAAAGTTCCGAAATATTAAAGAATTTTACTAGCGTTTAGTTATAGATATTTGCTATTAGTTATAATCACTTTATATTTTTATTAATTAGTGTAATACATGTTTTAATAAATCCTTAATAATATACATATTTTATTAATATACTTGCATAAAGAATAAATTCGTTTAAACTAATTTGATAAAAAAAAATACAGATATATTGTTAATTAAGTGTTTTCACTAATACTTTATTTTGTAGAGAGCTGAAAACATCTAATGACTATTGTGTAAATAGGCACACAAAATCGCAATTTTCATGATTTATTTTCAGTTTCAAACACAGAAAGGTCAAAAGAACAATATACTAAAAATTTCTCTAATCTCCAGATGACTAAGGGGTTGTTGAGAGGTATCACCTTATCTAGGGTTGTTCTAGTGTATTGCTCCATCACTAGCCCAAGGGCAACTGCTGAGGAGAGGAACTAAACTCTATCTGTTTATCATTTATTTTTATTTTTAAAAGGTGTGAATCAGCAACATTCTGTACGGCCATATTCTTCAGTAATATTCCACCTATCTTTCTAGAACAGATCCGCTACCAAGTTCTTGATCTGGAAAAACTTCCAGTCTTCCTGGGACTAAAGCACCAAAGCGAAAAGAAACTGATCGTCGTTTTCGACTACTTCAATATCTACTAAACAAACGTTCTTTGATCCCAATTAATTACGAAATTCCCTTTTCCAATTCATTATATTGATTTATAGCATTATATTCCATTCCTTCCATGTTACATTTTTTTTTCAGATAAGATTTATTGTTCATTTGATAATTGTATCTATATTGGTTTATCATTTAGTGATTGACACGTTCATTGTTTTTTTCTCTGTTACTTTATTTTAAAATTTAAAAATTTATTTGGTTTTACACGTAAATATTTGCAATATATGCTCTTACAAAAACGGTAGCTAGGCCGTCATTGTATTTTACATAATAATTATTGAGGCAATAGCCCTGTTTTAAAGTATATTTTCATTTAGTTATTTTACATTCCTTAAATTCTCAATGCTTCTTCCTATGTCAAAAATGAGGATTATACATAGTGATCTTCAAGTCCCATTTGTTGCTGATTTGGCTGAAAGCAGATATTTATTCTTCCAAAATAAGCTCCGTATCACAATCCGCAGCACAAACCCACTTATCTCCCATATTGGTCCCGATTCGATCAAAAATCGAATCAAAGCCTCTGAAAAGAAGGCTTAGTGACCTCCTAATATATAAATTTTATTGATCAGCTACTGAATGCTGTTATAATTTTCCAACACATGGTACTTAATGTATTTATTTTATACAGTTATATAGTTGTAAATATCAATAAATTACCTAATATACAAGTGTTAGTGTAGGTATATACTGGAATCCCGATATTTCGTATCTCGATATACCGTGTATCCCGATAAAACGTAAGAGAGTGCAGGTCCCTCGTGGAAATCAGGTTAATTCATATAAAACAATGTATTTTAGTCCCCTCAGTACAACGTATTTTTTTTTTCACCCAAGAACGGCAAAATAATAGTCCAGTAAAATAAGGCTCCAAAAGGTCGTTTTCAAGAAAAAACTGCGTAACTTTTATTCTCAACTGATCTTTATGTTTTTTAGGGTGCTGAATCCGGATCTGAAGTTTGCTACCACGGCAACCATCGGCTTCATATTCAAAATCGCTAAAAAACCCGTTATTTTTGTTTTTTTATATATATCACGATAACGAAGCTTATCAATATCAGTATTGAAAAAAAGCATTTTGAATCGGACAAATACTTTCGGAGTTATAATATCCCATATAATATAATATTATTATATTATATTATATTATTATATATTGGCCGAAAGTATAATAAAAGATATTTCCCAGACGCCTAAAAACCCGTGCTCAAAATGCTTTTTTTCAATCTGAAAGGTGGTTAATTTTACAATCAGATCCTATATATGAAATTTTTATCAAAATTCTTGAAATACACAAGCTATCTCGCTGAAAATCACTTACTTTTGTAAATACATGTTTTTTTGGCACATTATTCGCTATAACTCCAAAACCATTTGTTCGATCCAAAATTTAATATTTTTATCTAAAAGCTGGTTAAATTTACTACTATATCCTATATATGTAACTTATAATTAACACCGTGAAATACCCACACCAGTCTACTGAACATGTCACAATTTACATGTTTTGCCAAAACATACACATTTAGCGTGCTAGCTTGGGTGGTTTATAGGATTTAATATAGTTTACATATATAGCATCTGATAGTGAATTTAATCAGCTTTGATATAGAAAAAGAAATTTGGGATCGAACAAATATTTGAGGAGTTAGAGCGACAAACGTGCCAAAAAACACTTGGATTTTACAAGAGTACGTTTTTATTAGCGGGCAGGCATGTACATTTTACGGAGTTTGATTAAAACTTCATTTATAGATTCTTATAGTAAATTTAATAAGCTTTAAGATGAAAAAAAGTAATGTTGTATCGGACAAATAGTTTTAGAGTTATAGCCAAAAGAGTATGACAAACGTGTTTTGGCGGAGCTGTCGGACTGACAGCAAGTTGGCCAATTTCTCCATTTTTTCCCAATAACGAAACTTCGCGAAAAATGGACCGATTTTGGATTTATTTTTTCCTTATGTAGGTACTAGTTGCAGCTACAATTAATATTTGAAGACTTTCTTCGGAAAAAGCTTCGTTATCGTGATATAGATAAAAAAACAAAAATAACGTTTTTTTTTGGTGTTTTATTGCGATTTTGAATATGAAGCCGATGATTGCTGTGGTAGCAAACTTCAGATTCGGATTAAGTACCCCAAAAAACATAAAGGTCCGTTGAGAATAAAAGATCCGCAGTTTTTTCTTCGTCAAACCCTTATTTTACTGGACTAAAATATATTATAATTATGAAATAATTAATTGTTGTTGATTAATATATTTTTTATTTTGAAGAGAAAAGATTTGCCCAGTCGGGATTCGAACCCGAGTCTCCACTTTTCTAGCGTGGTGCCTTATCCACTAGGCTACCGAGCTCGTATCCGAACCAGGGAAATCTTTTCTCTTCACTGATCCATACCCCGGGCACTCGCAGTTGCGAAGTACAAATCGGGGATGAATGTTCATTGAACATTACTGTTAACTAGATCTTGTTGACATACGTCATATATATATTATAATTATGAAATAATTAATTGTTGTTGATTAATATATTTTTTATTTTGAAGAGAAAAGATTTGCCCAGTCGGGATTCGAACCCGAGTCTCCACTTTTCTAGCGTGGTGCCTTATCCACTAGGCTACCGAGCTCGTATCCGAACCAGGGAAATCTTTTCTCTTCACTGATCCATACCCCCGGGCACTCGCAGTTGCGAAGTACAAATCGGGGATGAATGTTCATTGAACATTACTGTTAACTAGATCTTGTTGACATACGTCATATATATATTATAATTATGAAATAATTAATTGTTGTTGATTAATATATTTTTTATTTTGAAGAGAAAAGATTTGCCCAGTCGGGATTCGAACCCGAGTCTCCACTTTTCTAGCGTGGTGCCTTATCCACTAGGCTACCGAGCTCGTATCCGAACCAGGGAAATCTTTTCTCTTCACTGATCCATACCCCCGGGCACTCGCAGTTGCGAAGTACAAATCGGGGATGAATGTTCATTGAACATTACTGTTAACTAGATCTTGTTGACATACGTCATATATATATTATCCGGGGGTATGGATCAGTGAAGAGAAAAGATTTCCCTGGTTCGGATACGAGCTCGGTAGCCTAGTGGATAAGGCACCACGCTAGAAAAGTGGAGACTCGGGTTCGAATCCCGACTGGGCAAATCTTTTCTCTTCAAAATAAAAAATATATTAATCAACAACAATTAATTATTTCATAATTATAATATATATATGACGTATGTCAACAAGATCTAGTTAACAGTAATGTTCAATGAACATTCATCCCCGATTTGTACTTCGCAACTGCGAGTGCCCGGGGGTATGGATCAGTGAAGAGAAAAGATTTCCCTGGTTCGGATACGAGCTCGGTAGCCTAGTGGATAAGGCACCACGCTAGAAAAGTGGAGACTCGGGTTCGAATCCCGACTGGGCAAATCTTTTCTCTTCAAAATAAAAAATAAAATATATTATATTAGAATTTAGTTTTCCAAGATTTCGTTTGTTTACACCGAATGTTGCCCACTCATGTTGACAATCGTTCGATTATGTCTTTATCACGGCCCTTAAAAGAAAATTATATCAGCAATAAAATGTAGTGAAAAAAAACTTAATGTTCAAAATTCATACTACAATATTTAAATACAGTGTTGTTCATGTGTAAAAGTACTTATAAAAATAGATTGAATATGTAAAATAAATTTATAAAAATAAACAGTATACATCTTATTTTTATTTTAAAAGCGACAAAACTAAAAAGTCTTTATTTTTGATTTATCAGCATGTTTAAGTCCTATAATCTTCTAAGAAATGTTAAAAAAATGTCTAATTAACTTAGAATCCCACCTGATTCATGTCACTTGCGGTTGGGATCAAAAGGTTATTCAGGTACACTTTCGATATTTCATACAAAATACTGTGAAAGGCGGGAGTTCATCCATTTTTTTTATATTGGATTTTGAGTTGTGTTATCTTTGAAATAAATGTTTGACGTGTATTTTATAAATAATAAAAATAAATTAAAACTTTCGGTAAATTAAATTTTTACACCCTTATCTTAATCTCGTTTCAGTAAACATGTCGCTATATGTTACATATTCTTTGTTCCCTTGAAGATACGATATGTCGGGATTCTACTGTATTTGAAATCCAGCAACACTTTTAACTAATGAGAATGTTTCAAAAGTACATTTTTAAAATTTATCTTACCTATTTGCGTGTTTAATAGAATTTGATTAAACTAATATCTTAATATCTTAAAACTAAAGCTGAAAAGATATTAATTACAAGACTAAAGGAAGAAGGATTGGAAGCGTCAACCGCTAACAGATGGATAGGTTAGCCTTATCAGAATATCGGTTGTGGCGCCAAATACCAGTCTGAGGACCTGTCACCCTCGAGATATGGGAAGGAATCTGGAAGGTGCCTTATAGGACAGCCCTACTGTCTACTTCGTCTCAATCCCAACACTTGACGTCTTCATTAGGCTTATTTATCTTGTTCAATTTTTTTTTTTTTTTTTACTACTTCTTTACAGAAAATGTTTTTATATTGGTTCTTTTTTCTTCCACAGGTCTCACCAAATATTTAAATAATTTTATTATCGATTTCAAGTTCTGTATAACACCTACCTTTGCAACCTCTTTAGAAGAATGGCGCTCGCCACCTATTGGTCAATTTTTAAACTTCACTCTTATCCAAATAGTATCATTTTTTTTTTTTTTAATTAAAAAAAGAAATAAATGAAAATCAGTCGATTTTACTACTGCTAGACCTTCCTTGAACTATAAATATGGTGTGGTTTAAGTTTGGTACAGTACTTTTGATGGTTAGTGATCACGAACAAAAAATGGCTTACCCTTTTATATAATAATAGGGCGTAATTCAAATCAAATTCCAGAGTACAAAAGTCTGTAAACATCTTAATGCTATTTATAATTTACCAATACTTAATAATCCCTTTAGAGCATTCACTAAGCTTGTTTCTAACACTGGACTTCTTAATAAAAAAGCCTCAGTTCAGTTATTTATTTCAAAGAAGAAACATGACATTGCGCTACGAAATTCTCGTAATTTTAAGACATTACTGGAAAAAAAATTTCACAGCCGCTGATGCAACTCGTGAAATTATTAAATATGAAAGGGAAGGTGTCCTTGAAGAGCGCACTGCCCGGCGTTGGTTTGAAAAATTTAGAAGTGGAGATACGACGTTTGAAGGAAGAAGTGCTCCGTGCGGTCATTAATGGGATATTAATGAGGTTCTGAAGGAAGATGTTGAGTCAAATCAATCCACAAGTACTCGCGAACATGCCAGTGAGTGTGGTTTGTCGAAAGATACTGTTAGTCGCTATCTTCTCTCTATGTGGAAGGTGAAAAAGACCTGTACACAGAACAGAAAAGTTTAAAAATCTTCATGGGTTCGAACTCCCGCCTCATCCACCATATAGACCAGACCTCGCACCTTCGGATTACTACTTGTTTCGATTCATGGCCCATTTTCTTCAAGGGAAAAAAATAGATAATTTTGCAAAGTTGAAAATGCAGTCTAAAAGTTCTTTGACAACCATCCCACAAAGGATGGTATCAGCGTGGCATCGAGCAATTGGTAACAGATCGGTAATTGTGACGGTAGATAACAACGGACTATACTTTGAGTATTAATTGTATTTTATATCAAAGAAATAATAATACAAATATTTGTTTTAAAAACGGTCATTTTTTTTTTTTATACACCCCATTAGTACAGATTTACGAATAAATTCAAAGCAACATTGATTAGAATAAATGAGCCCATTAAAAAAATAATTACAATATGTAGCTAGGGTCCATAGTGAACGTACCGAAACGAGGCGCTGTTAAAAAGGCTGGTAAAAATCAGGTTGTGAAAAAATTTCATTTTTTTTTTATTTATTCATTATCATTATAAGGCATAACTCCAATTTAATCATTAATATTTCACTCAACATGTTTCGGAGTCCTCGGCTCCATCTTCAGAATCTAAAAAAACTGTGATTGCTTTCACTTGTTAGTCCATTTATACTGTCTTACAGCCATACAACTGAACTCTAGTTTAAGTTTACAAAATACATACAAAAAGATAAAATGTTGAGTATTAAACTTTAACTATAACAGTTGATTACAATGTTGTAAGTTTACAAAAATACTTACAAATATTTTTGTATTTTTCTATGTAATAATATGTATATATTAAGCAAGATATACCCTCATGTAGAAAGGACATGAGCATCGTATCCACACTCACTGATGACCTCCAGTCTCAGTAAATACTTTCGCAATCATTTATAGACCCGCACCTCCCTGGTACCAATCTCCTCATCGAGCAATTACGTAACATACCATGTTGGTAGTTCCCAACATCTATTAAATTATCCACGATTCCCTATTACCGATTCGAAAAACAAACAATGCCTGACAACTATTATTTAATCTAGTTCAATCTGGTATATACACCGATTTTTAATTAACTTGATTATTTCATTAACTTATATGCTATATAAATACCAAGAACTCAACTATACATATTATATATAGGATAATAATTCTGAGGATAACAACGATACAACACTATTTAGGTAAAATGTAGTCCAAGTCTTGGTTGTCATACTGTGCCTAAAATATGTTGAATTAGTCGGAAAACAAAACAAAAAGCATCCTAAACTCTTCTCGAGGGTCCTTGAAGAATATTGGGTATAAATCTAAAAATTATCTTATAAAAAAAATAATATAAAAAGTCAAACCCATCGAACAGATTATTAGTGTTTATGAAAGTTTTGAGAGTGAATTCGGCTGTACATATTAATTCTTAGGACAGAAACTTTTTGCTCCAACATGTCTCCAAAAAAAAAATTTAACACTTTCTCAATTATTAACGGCCTTTCCTAAATGACATTAAGTCAGAAATATGGCTGAAATAAATAAATTAAAGAAATAAATTTCAGTTCATCAAAAACCACCACTTTTTTTCGTAGTTTGGATAACTTTATGAGAGGAATGCTGTTAGCAAATGATTCATATATTAAAAATTGCTTATCCCACTTCATTTCATCTCGCGACTTAAACATTTTCAAATCTGGCATTGAAGACTTGCTTAATCTTTGGTAAAAGTGTGTTAAAAAATATGGTAAACATTTCATTTGGGACAATCTAATATTAAGTTCGTACCTGTATTGTTTAATAATGAAAAACAATATCCTCATAACCTTTATTCTAGGAATGAGCTGGAGGAAGAACCTGATCATCCTGAAGGAAGGAGTAACGAAACGCTTTGCAATGATCACAGATTTTGGCTCAGTTTCACAACTGCATGAGCCAGATATAATAAATAATAATAATGCTGATCACTGTAACTCATGAAGATAAATTTGCATGACAATAAGGATATTATTAACAATATAAAATATTTACACGTTATCAGGTTGAATTATTCATAATATTAAGTATCTAAATATATAAGTATTATTTATATTTTAATTTGATATACCACTAATCCCTGTTGAACAGATCCGCTACCTAGTACTCCACTTGGACAAACGTCTTACTTGGAATCCACAAACAAGACTAAAACGACAAGAAACTGCTCGTCGTTACAGACTACTTCAACATTTACTAGACAAACGAAAGCTCCCAATTAATTACAAAAGACTTATTTACATGTCTGTGATTAGACCTATTTGGACGTACGGACTTGAGCTTTGGGACTCCACTAAACCATCCAATTCATCTCGTATCCAATCCTTGCAATCCAAAATCCTTCGAAAATCCTCAATGCTCCTTACTTTGCGACCAATAAACTTATCCATAAAGACCTTAATGTCCCTTATGTTGCTGAATTAGCCCAGACCAGATTCCTATTTTTCCATAGTAAGCTCCATAACTACTTCAATCCACTAGTCTCCCAACTTGCTTCCCACTCCATTCCCGATAATCCTCCGAGGCGACTGAAAAGAAGATGGCCTAGAGACCTTTTAGTGTAGATTTTTATTGAAGTGCTACTATTGAGTAGTTCTTCATAAGTTATTTACATGCCATTGTGTTCACTATCAACAAATTTACTTGATGTATATGTTTTTGTACAGTTGTAAATATTAATAAAGGGGAAAAAATGTTAATTAAAGTCATTGTTTCATGAATGGAACCTGATATGATCTGTTGCTTCACATCTAAGAAAATAACAATGAGTACCAAATAGACTACCAATTAAGATTATTACAAAATTAACAAATGAATAGTTACAAACTAGAAAATAGTGTTTCTAACAACACAGACAGGCCGCGAAGCATTCAAGTCTGGTTGGGGTTGGTTCGAGGCTGTCACATTATGTATAATAGCTCCTCATTTCAGTTGACACTAGATTATTTTTTTATAGGCTCGAGCCTAGACAGATGGACTGCTTTGGAGTTCGCTACCGTTCTCTATTTTTCGAACTGATAACAGTTATTTATTCTAGGAAATATATTACTCTGACTAATATACTTAGAATATATAGCCGATTCGGATGAAGAGAATAATTTAAAAAAAAATATTCTGTGACTCAGTTAAGCCGCTACAATTTTTTAAACAATATTATGAGTGGCAATTTTTTTTTTATTTTATTTATTTATTTTAAATTTATTTATTTCTTTTAAGGAATTTGCTTGTATTTAAATGTTAATTTCATATTGAATAATATTTTATATAATTTAAAATATCTACTTGTTTAAACACCAAAAGAAAGAAATTTTACATAAATAAAAATAGAAAACAGGTCAGTTTTTCTTTAATGCGTTGGAGAGGAACATTAGGCAGTCGAGCGAGGTTCTGCCCTTGGCTTAAGTGTAATTTTACTTTCAAGTCGTTTAGATGGAAAAATGGCTAAATCCATATAATAATAGAAACGTTTTCACCTAAATAAAGCAGTGACTATAAATTGCTTTGCTAATTTTGCAATGATATTCATTTAAATCATATATTTGTCATCCCTGTGAATAAGTATTAAGTCGAATTTTGACCATAATGAATTAAGTTACTAACAAAAAAAATCATGGAAGTTTTACTTCACGGTGAATAAGTGTTTAAGTAAGATTTTCATTTTAAAACATAGTCATTTAAAATAAACATCTTACTTAGACACTTATTCACCATAAAGAAAAACCTCCAGGATTTGTTTTTTTTTTTTTTGGTTGTTGTTTATTTTGTTTCTTAAATCATTTCGGTCAACTTTATTTAACCATTTATTTACTAGGATGAATAATATTTAATAAGACATTAAATAAATAAAAACGTTTAAAAAAAGGATTAATAAAAAACGTATAGTTGAGCTATTTTCCACTGGTCGCTTCATCCTATTACACATTTATAGGTACTTAAATGGTTTACTTGAAAAAGAACAAAACAAAAAAATAATAATAATAACAGTAAATTAGAAGTACAATATTATAAAAATATATGTGTCTAAATATTTTGTTTTGAAAATGAGAATTGAAAAATTGGTGATATGTATTTAGTATGCGCTTTTTCGAAAAAGAAAGAAAATATATTTTTTAAAAAATCGAGAAAAAAATATTTCTCACGGCATTACCAAGTTGTTACCAAGAAAATAATTGACCATAAAGTTATTAATGCATTTGTAAATTATCGGATAAGTGAAATGATATGAAATGACTGGGATTGTTATTATATTACTTATAAATGTACGTAAATCTTAGGTCGTTTTATTCTATGTATCTACACATCGGTGTGTTGGTTATTTAAAAAAAAAATTAAAATATTTTAAAAATTTATTTCTACTTGGTTTATTTTTATTACAAAATTATTATAAATAATGAATACTGATTAACAGAGGAAAACAGGCATGTTTTCTCTGAATCCTAGAATGCTTTTTTTTATGTAAATAAAATAATTTTCTGCATATTTTAACAGGTTTTCAGACTTCAATAATAGATTGATTCTAATCATTCAGTGTTTGCATACTGAAACAGTCCTGTATATATTGTATATATTGTATATATACATTGTATTGTATTGTCCTGTATATATATATTGTATTCCTGAATACAATTGTACTGAATAAAAAGAAAAAATAAGACAGTAAAACGTAAATAAATGATCTCACAATAGGTGTTGTCATTATTAAAAGTATGCTTATTAAAATAAATAGCATGCAGTTGAGGAAGGTGATACAGCAAAATTTTATGTTACGGCAACTTTTATTTATACATAACATTATTTTATGTATTTTATAAATTTATTTATTATTGATTATGTTTCTATGCCGTGATATATCTGATTTTTAGTACCAGGTATAGAAGAAAATGTTAAATATACCTTCAAATTGCGAGGATGATATTTAATTTATATAACTCATTTATCATAATGGCATTGGAAAATTTCAGATTTAGGCTGATAGCCAATAGCTGAGATACCGTTAAGGTTACACAATACTTCCATTAGGAGCGACACAATAAAGAATCCATCATAAGATCCTAATCCTGTAATCCACCGGGATAAAATATCTCCTTATATCAAAAGATGTTCCGAAGATTTTTCGAATACCAAGATCATTTCGGAAAAAAAATAATTGTTAATTTTTTATTTATCTCTTAATATTCAAGTACATTCATAAATCATCGTTACTAATTAATATGAACTCATAAACCAAAATAGACCACTTTAAGTTATTACTGAATTTTAACAAATTAATTCGCCGAAAATTTAGTTTTCGTGCAGTATATAACTTTACTTGAATAAATATATTAATAGTGTTTATTTATTTTTAAAGTAACGCAATAATAATCATTTTGCAGTTGTATCTGCACCATCATTTTTCGATTCTCGATTCTCAGTACCGATATAGGTTTAGAAATAAATTACTATTGCAAAGCAAAATCCAATGATAAGAGCAAACAAGATGTATTGAAGAAACAATAATTATTCAAGAAATAAATTAGTTATCAGGGAATAGCATTTTTATCTTATTACATATATCATATAACTTAACTTAGAGTCCAGACAATGTACAAGAGAGAGAAGAGAGAAACACTTTATTAAGTGGTGCTGCCCATTTTAAATGGGTTGCAAAAAAAAAACACAGCAAAAAAAAAACCCGTAATAGTCATTATTTTTAAAATATAAGAATCTACATATTAAAATCATTTTAAAAATTCTTATTTGGATTTTTAATCATATTTGTTTTCATAATCCTAATTCTGGGGTAACAAAAATTCCTTTGGAATAACAAAACAGTAAGATGAAAAATTAGTATGATATTAAAGATTATAAAATAGTCCTTGTAACAGTTTTTTTTTTTTTTTTTTTTTTAATTTTATTAGGAAGTAGGATCTATGTATAGTAATTAAATAAGTAGGTATTACAAAAAAATCTTCAAAGTCGCCAGTATCGAACGGTTTCTTGGAATCGACTTTGAACCATCGATTGACGATACCGATTCGTCGCCGGGATCCCCAGGCGGTCACACGTTACCTCCCGATATTCTGAGTTTGGGTGGCTTTTTCATAATTCCGACGGCAATACGTTCAGGGCACTTTCCTATTCCAATTTCTAAAAACCAAAAAACCTTCCTATATTCTTGATCTATTAACTCTGCGTTCTTCTATCCACCTCCTAAACACTAGATCCCAACCATTTAACCTGTATATCTCCTCACATAAAACCGCTTCCTTTGAAAAATCCTTCATCATTCGTGCTACCTCCTTCTGGAATTCCCAAACGACTTCTATTCGTAAAGCAGCTGCCATAACTTCTTTTAAAATTTTTTTTTTCTTTTAATCAATCAATCTTCCGCAAATATTTAATTTTCTCTTTCTTTCTTTTATAGTGACGTTTCATTTTTATCATTGTCATCATATTTACTTGATGTATTATATTTGTATATACAGTTGTAAATTTCAATAAATAAAAACATAAAAATTCTTTCTTTTATATGTTCATATAAATACGATTGTATTTTATGTTATAATTATTATTTCATACATTTATTTCAGTTTATTTTTTTAAATTTAATTTAATTTTTTTTCCCGTAAAAAATGTATGCTGTAATTACTGAAGCATTTAACTTGTAAATAATAGGCCAGGCAATGGTACTTTTATACTGTGCATTATTTTTATTCTTAGGGGACAGTAAGCCCCAGAATAAAGTTTATTTTTTCATTTCATTCTTTTCTCAATAATCCCTTAATCATTTAACTGTATTAAAATGTTTGGTAAATATCTCTAATGATAAAATTATATTTACTCTCAACTATAATAATAATATTACAGTTTCTTATTTACATTGTTTAGTGATTTTGCAAACAAACGAAATTTTTCAAAAATTAAAAGAATCATTCAATTTCTCTTAAATGAGTTGGTGGAATATTAAGACAGCCGAGATTGTCTCTACCATTGGTTCAAGTGTAAGTTACTTTCAACAGGAAAAATTACTATTGCCGTTAAAAAATATAAAAGTGTTTTTCTAAATGTGATGTATAATGTGATTATAAACTACTTTTCTTTTCTTTTAATTGCAATAATACTCATTCTAATATCATTTAAAAATTTATGATCAGTATTTTAAAATAATATAGTCGATAAAATATCAACTAAATATCAAGTTCCGAATGAAATAAAAAACCGTGTGTTAAAATATTTTTCACAAGTCGCTGTATCCCATAGCACACATTTACACATGTATAAATACCTATATAGTTTGTCTAAAAAAAAAAACAAAAAAAAAAAAAAAAAAAAAAAAAAAAAAAAAAAAAAAAAAAAAAAAAAAAAAAAAAAAAAAAAAAAAAAAAAAAAAAAAAAAAAAAAAAAAAAAAAAAACTAAAGGTTGAGAATTAATATATAGTGCACGCAAAGTTGATATAGAACTAAGTGAATAAATATAGTTTGACATATTTATAAAAAGTATTCATATAATGAATACAACGAGTCAAAAGGAATTTATTTATGTTATATTATTCCATTGGCATAACATTATAATATCACCAGGAGCAGACTTGTTTTTCACATGCTCACTTTTATATATCACCGATCCTTGACATTTGTGAAGGATAAAGACGCAGTTCATGAGAATCTCACTTTCTAATTTTAATGGTAATTGAAAGCTCTCCATTACGATTCCCACAGACTGACGGAACGGTCACATAAAGCGGGAGTAGAGATCTGCTGGGTGGACACTTCTTCAGAATTATCACAGTCAGGCTGGTCCTACTCAAAGAGTCCCTTATTGCTGGCCACGTCTCCAGCTCCATCCCTCAGCATTCACATACTTATGTCACGTGATAGGATAAGCATCAGGGGACATAACGGATTCTAACACGACAGATCCCATAATTCTTGAGCGGCCTTTGTCAAAGAAACAATACTTGGCATATCTCGGCCCCTCTTCGACATCTTGGAGCCACGAATGCTTGGCGTTATCGAAGTAGATTAGGGCCGGAGCAACCGTTGTCGAAACAGAGGACCAACCGCAACAATATTTATTCAAGCTTTTTCGATAGTTCGATATCGAATGCGGGGGGGGGGGGTAATAATGATAGCTAGAGCTAATAAAATGTTTGATTATATAAAGATTTCTTGTGGGAAAAAGGATGTGATATTTATAGGAGATTTCAATCAACATTAATAGCATTTAGGGGACTTTGGTTAGTAATGTGTATCATTTTATCTAGGATTGACGATAGACTGTTTTTAGAATAAAATAAAATTAAAATACTTATTAAGTTAATTTCTTTTATAATCAAAATAAGTTTTAAAACCTACAAGCTACAATCGGGAACCGATTAAACAAATCTCGATCAACCGAGCTTTATATTTTTCAATTTAATTTTATAATGTATTATTACATTTTTTTCTCTCAAAACATTCGATAGTCGAACAAGAAATTAGGCAATATTTGTACGAGCACTTTTCCTTAGTAATAATCGTGCAAAGATGTTGGAGAATGGAGAGGACGGTCTACTGCGAAACGAATTGTCAATTCGATGATTTGGAGAATGAATATCAATATCTGGATGACAGAACTGATCCAACAACGTTCGATTTGATGGTATTTAGGCAATAGTGGGATAGTGTAAAAATAATACTTATTATACTTTATAATAATTATTACTTTGTTATCAAATAGATGTAGTATGTGTTTTATTAAAATACATGTGCTTCGATTGACCTACGTTATTTGTTCGTTGGTATTCCCTTAGTTTTTTGCTTTCCCTTACCAAGGGCTTGGTTATTCGAGCCGATATCGGTCCCAATAACGTTAGTTATTGAAATTAATTGAAGAGTTAGTGAATAAGAGTAACTAACATGAATTATTAATATTTAATAAAATATATTAAAAAATCAAAATTGTTTTTTTTTATATATCTTCAAACTCTTATTTTTCCAGAAAATAGGGCGAGATCTGACCAATACGCCCAAAAATCAGATTAAGATTGTTAAACTATGTGCGGTTTCATAACAGACATTAAGATTCTGCTTACTAACGGATATAGTGAAGATTTTTATTTTCTAGAAATTTCAGTTTTACGTGGTTTTTCTTTAACAATATTCGGAAAACAATGCATGTTAACCACTTATTTACTGGAAGGTATTGACCTATCGAATTAGTCAGAGACTGGCTGTTACTTTTATTAACTTTTTTCAAACTCTTTTCGAGAAATATCTATATTGTAGAAGTTTTCTATCAACCTTACAAACATTTATTCCCTTACACGAAGCTAATAAATTTTTTAACATCTAAAAAAATTTAAGACAAAATAAAATGTAGTCTACGATAAGTAAAACACGAGGAATATTCGAACTGAGCTGATGGCAAAGTAACCACCCTCATTGAAAACCGATATTATATTTGTTCTGACGAGGTTTATTTTCAATTTTATGACTTAAGAGCCTGGCATTTTTATAGTAGTAGATTTCCAGCAAAGAAATTTTATTTAAGCTAAATAATATAAAAAAGTAAATATATTCAAAGGTATTATATTTTCATTAACTTATTATCTATTTATTAATTTTAGAAAATCAAACATCAAATAATAATTAAGTTAATTAGAAACAAATAATCACTATGACGTAATAATGTTTACTGAAATAAAGTCAATATTTTACATTTGCCACATTTTATATAACACACAAGTTTTCATTTAACTTAGCCTGGGAATTGATGTTTAATCATTGTTGGTATGTGTGTGGAATTACATACAAATTACAGAACCAGTAACAATGTCAATTGTTCAGTTAATTTAAACATGTCTCCAGATTTTAAATAATACAGGGCTGGCCAAACAATGTTATTAGATCTAACGTATTCCTAATGTCATAAATAACACACGGAATGCTCCTCCTTGGTCTCGATTGACATTCAATCCGCAGGGGACCTCTTAAGGTCTCACAGGATCGGCCCGCCCGCGTTTTCACACGCCACTGGTCTCATCAGCGAATGAGATCAGAATATCAACATGATGAAATGTATTTGTTAGTAAACTTTGTTTAAAACCCTTTTGCAATTTTTATAGAAAAAAAGAATATGGTTTTAATCCAGCACGTTGAAATTATATTTTTTCAGTAATATACTTATCGTGGACAAGTGATCGTATCAAACAGATTAATGAGACCCATGAGGGACACAGAATGGAATCTCTGTAATAAAATAAGCATTATCAAAAAATAGTATACTAGATAAGCTATTATAAAGTTAAAAAATAGCATCAAAATCAAATTTAAATCAATATTTGAATAGGCTATTAAAAGTAATAGGCAATAAAATACGGGTGCTTTATGACGCAACATGTATAACATCAACCCATGAAGAATCTTGGTTAAGGAAGTATTGTTTTAGGAATAACGGTTACACTAGTAAGAGATCTGGTTAGTATACACGCTCAACCACTGGGTTTTTACTCAATACAGGAAACCTACTTTATAGAAACTTAGTATGATTCAGGGGGTCTCCCGACCCCGGTGTCGATCTACGGCTGAAATAGTAGAAAATTAATTTTTTTTACAGATTCTTTACTATTCTTCCCCACTAAACCAAAAATAAGGATTAAATGATATTGCACCTAAGCAATTACTTCGAATTAACAATAAAAATAGAATTAAAAAAAAATATCATTTAGTTTTCACCCGTCTACAGGTTGAATACAACCAGAGAATTTGCTGAATGCTTATAAATAAAACAGTGTACCGTAATATGGGGTTAATTTACACAAATAGTGTAACATTGCACAAAAAAGATATTTGTAAAATAGTCCGTAATTTGTGTAAATATGATACTACTGGATTTGTTTAATTGTATACGTAAAAATCTGAACCATGAAGACTGGGTAATGAGAAGTATTTTTAATTGAAAGTTTGTAGTTCGTTTAATGATTTTTTTTTCTAGCACCTAATGTGGTATTCATAAGTCTTAACGGCTTTAAGTAAGAGTATGTCTTCAGCCTCTGTCTTAATTTCTGTAATGGTCACATATACAGTAGAGATATCAGGGCTCCAATTTTTTAAACTAATTTATTTTTTTTTTTTTGTATTTTGACAAATTTCACAATCTGCCACAATTAAGTGCAATAGGTAGTAGCTCTCTTAAGTACACACTTATTATAAAGGAAATCAAATCAGTAAATATATATATATATATATATATATATATATATATATATATATATATATATTAAGACAATATCACAATATAAAAAAACTAACTGGTAAGTTATTAAAGGGGTATAGTTAAATAGAAACAAAAAGAATATTGTACAATATGAGATAAAAAAGAAAGATGTGAATTTATTCAAAGAACTGGCACTTTTTTTGGGGGGTTTTGGACTAACGGGAAATAATTGTTCTATAATTCACCATTTTTGTTTAAATCGCAACCATCCATCGTCCTCTAATTTAATTTTTTTTTTTTTTTTTTTTTTTTTGTCATTGCCTTAACAATATTGGATTCAAATAATTCAGCTATCTTTTAAGTAAATAAGAAAATATTTCTTGTATTGTCCTAATGATTCCTTATTCTAGGTATTTAGAATTAAAATTAATCTCAAAGAATTTTACCAAAATAAGCTAAGATATATTAAATTTCAGTGTCATATTTCCTATAAGCCTTTAACTACTTTCTCGTTTTGTCTTCCAGGACTTAAAAATATCTGTAATCTGCTGTGGATTTCAGCCTTGGGATTCCAATTAAACTAACCTATACATTCACCTTTCGTTTTATATGTTTTTTGTTTTGTTTTTTTGGTGATTTTGAATAATCTTATAACCTCACTGATTTTCTTAAATTTCACAGACCACAATGTAAACCTCTAGCAAGAAACTTTGTGAAACTTTATATAAGTTTGATTGTGTTTCCTAATAACTCTCAAAGAATGTGAAAGATAAATAGCTGCCAATATAGAAATACTGGACCATAAAATAAAGAAAGAAATATGCCTAGAGAACAATCCTTGTCAACTACCACAATTTCTTGAAATAGAAATCTACCAAATTTTAAATTAATATTTTAATATCCGTCTGTTGCGTTCATTACGTCTTGCATTCTGCGATATCGGTTTAATGTGATTCTAAATAAATTCTTGAGGGATATGCTTTATCTAACGCAACACTTTAATAAATCAAAGTTAATTTAAGATGTTGTTACTTAATTTATTTATTTTTTTTAAATACGGCTTGAATTTATTTCATTCAAAAACAAAAAAACAGTGTAAATTCGATTATTTTACTAATCTTACGTCCAACCTACAGGAGCAAAATAAGTCTTCAGAAAAAGGTATTAATATTAAACCCGTAGGAAATTTGTAGATAGGATTCAATTATATATTGTTATTTAGTTACACAATCGTAATATGAAGGGTTGTGGTGAATTATAATAGTCTTGGTAAGAGCCACTTATAGTACATCACAAAATTATTGCCGCCTCTCCATATTGCATTGGTTTTTGTTTGACTATTCGGTTTATCCGGTGGCTCTGAATACAATTTTGATAAAACTATATTAAAAGATAAAAAAAAACAAACAACATTAATCTTTGTTCTTAAAAATACACTTCAATACAAAATGAATATATTTACTAGTTGTTATGTATTTTTTGTTTGTAGTTTTTACAGTTATTTACTTGTGCATTAATTTTTAAAAGAAATTTCTCAATATTTTATTTTATGAGGTAATGGAAATAATTGTGTACTGGAATACACGCAGCGAGTAATGACTCATTTTCCCGGAATGGTGTTAATCTAGGAAATAAAATTTCTTCTTTTAAAATCCAAATTAACCGGCACTCCCGCTTGAACGGTGAAGACTGCTAAGCAGGACTCTACCGGTGAAGCACTGGGATTTCCCTAAGTACTACTGAGTCTCACCTCATAAAGAAAAGAGCTTATTTTGGGGATATTCCAAATGATTGCAAATATATACTAAAATTTGTACACAGAATAAATCTTTATTTTAGTTTTAATATTCATGTTAATATCTTTATGTGTAAAGATATTACTTATATATTTCTAAATATATAAATTTGTATATATTTTTTAATTATTAAAATGCAAATCCTTAATGATAATCCACTAATCAATGTTGAACAGATCCGCTACCTAGGACTCCACTTAGACAAACGTCTTACTAGGAATCCACATACAAGACTAAAAAGACAAGAAACTGCCCGTCGTTACAGAATACTTCAACATTTATTAGACAAACGTTAAGAGCTCCCAATTAATTACAAAAGACTAATATACGTGACTGTAATCAGACCAATCTGGACGTACGGAGTTGAGCTTTGGGACTCCACTAAACCATCTAATTCATCTCGTATCCAATCCTTACAATCCAAAATCCTTCGAAAAATCCTCAATGCTCCTTACTTTGTCACCAACAAACTTATTCACAAGATCTTAATGTACCATATGTTGTTGATTTAGCCCAAACCAGATAGCTATCCTTTCATAATAAGCTCCATAACCACTCAAATCCCCTATTTTCTCAACTTGCTTCCCACACCATTCCCGATAATCCTCCGAGGCGTCTGAAAAGAAGCTCGCCCAGAGACCTTCTAGTGTAGAATTTTTATTAAAGTGCTACTAATGAGTAGTTCTTTTCAAGTTTTGTCACGTTATTGTAATAGTTAACAGCACATTTACTTGATGTATATATTTTGTACAGTTGTAAATTTCAATAAATTGTTATAAAAAAAAAAAATGCAATTCCGACTCCTCCAACATTTACTACACAAGCGTTCAAAGCTCCCAATACATTATAAAATACTTATTAACGTGGCAGTAATTAGACCAAATTGGACATACGAAGTTGAGCTTTTGAGCTACCTTCCAATTTTTCTCGTTTGCAATCCTTACAATCGAAAAATCTTTAATGCTCCTTATTATGTTGCAACCAAACTTATCCATAAAGATCATATTGTTCCATAGATCGCAGATTTAGCCCAAACCAGATACCTGCTTTTTCATAGTAAATTCCATACCCACTCAAATCCACCACTCTCCCAACTTGCTTTCCACTACCCGATTCCCGATAATCCTACGAGGCATCTGAAAAGAAAATGGCCGAGAGACCTTCTAATGTAGGTCATATGTATATATATATATATATATATATATATATATATATATATATATATATATATATATATATATGAATACTGTAGTATATATCAATAAAAAAAAAAGAAAAGATAAAACTGTATTTTAATTGTTCAAAGCCAACCAAAATGAGTAAAATAAAAGGCTTCAAATTAAATATATTAGTATTAACTTTATTGTATTCATTATCGATATCAGCATGCATGCAGGTCTTACTGCAGCAGGGTTGGGTAAAATTTAATAATAGCTAAAATTTAATCATAACTACTTGACAACTAATTTCCTGGAATCGATCGCCTAATTTAATATTGATTAAATTTTTCAGTCAAATAATCATTATTTCAGTAAAAAGTTGCTTAAAATTTAATCATTATTAAAGTTGATTGATTCCAGGAAATTAGTTGTCAAGTAGTTATGTTTAAATTTTAGCTATTATTAAATTTTGCCCAACTCTGCACAGTAGCGAATAACAGATGTCCAAAATTTAAATTAAGATTCGACCTTTCCACTGTCAATAAAAACCGAAAACAAAATAAAAAACTGACCCTTTCAATGAATAAAACATGAAGATCTATTGAATAATTGATTGATATTAAAATTAGTGATAAAATAGACATTTAAAATTCATAAAATATTTTCTAAAATAATAAGGAACCAACAGCGAGAAGACACTGCAACGTGATTTTAAATTTTCAAAAAGTCGTACCGTGTACCACTACATCTGATTAGAGACACCATACCAGGCGAATAATGTGGTTGTGTAGATATGATACCAGGCGAATAATGTGGTTGTGTAGATATGAGTTTTTTCAAGCAATGTTTAATTGTCTTGATTCACCATACCATTATATTTTCTGTGCTTTTGGTATTTTTTGGATTCAACAAGACTATGTTATATTGTCAGGTTTACCTGACATTCGTTGCATTTTGGGGTCGGCTTTTCTTTCAATACGTAACTGTGGGTGAATTTTGAATGTCAAGTTTGTAGTCTTGTAAAGATGACTTGTTCTTTTCTAGGTCCTGGTTCTTGCTTAAAGTATAGTAAGGAAAATAAATGTAAATTACAACTTTACTTAACAATATTTCCTATGATTATAGTATGAATATATCCGAATATTTCCTTAAGTCATGTCTGGTTTATCTTATCTTATAATATAACATAAGAAATGATACATACGATAACCGTATTCTTCAGATGGACTTACCTGCAACAAAAAATGATTTATAAATTATATAATTTGTTTAATAATAATAAAAATATTAAATTTAGCACATTATCAGCATATCAGTATTACAAAAACCAGATCAAATTTTAGTTAAAATTTAAAAAAAATTCATTTCCATCTAGTTTTCACTTGTAGTTCCGTGTTCTGTTGTAAACAGTGGTAATGAAATCAAATAATTTATTATTTGAAAATGAAAGCACTTGTCATAAGATATAACAAACAGCGATCCATCTAATTCGTATATTGATTGAGTAGTGAAATGAGATTTGATATTTTATAAAAATATCAGCTCATTATTATAAACTGAATGTTACAAATAAATTGGGTCTTCTTCACTTACACGAACTCCTTAGAAAAAAAAAGCAAGACATTTTTTGTCATAATTGATCTTTTAGTATATCTCATGTTCTATTTTAGCTCCTTTACTTTCACTATTATACAATGATTGCTGACGAAATATTAATTAAAAATTCACAGAGATTTAATAAAGATTTCTAAGTAACTATTAGTATGACTGTATCGAATTTCTAGAAATTTTGATAAACATATAAGCGGAATTTCACTGATTCGTTGTAGAAAACCCAACAAGAAGCCGAAGGCGCCATGAGTTCCCAAGTACTTGACCTCCTTTAGCCGGAGACCTTCTTCTCCGAACATTTATCGCTACGTCGGAACAGATTAGCCAGGACATAATGCATAGCCAATTCCTCATTTGCATGAACATAACGAGCCTGTTTATAAAGATTGTAATCAATTTGTAATATTTTCAAGGATATCGCAAAGAGAGGTGTTGCCTGGTACGTAGTATAAACATGAACCCGTTTCAGAAAATGATGAAAAACAAAATTTAAAGATAAATCAAAAGCTGGAATCGGCTAAATGAAAAACACGATATAGTAACAGTTTCAAAATTAAAGCTGAATATAAATTTTTCAAATGAGATTCAATAGTTCTTTTTTTTCTGTTCTGTGGGAAGGGGGAAATAGATCCGATGTAGGTGATATTCTGGTATACACTTGGGACTCTATTAACCGTGTCTCGATCAATCGAGATCTCTAGCAACCGAGCCTTCTATTTTATTATTTATTGTTTTATTATATAATTTATTTTTACAAAATATTCGATTGTCAAACATGAAATTAGGCAATCTTTGTACTAACATTACTACGGAAAGGCTAGAGGTTTGGAAGGACGATTAACGAAATTATTTAAAACATTCCCTCTAAACTTTGGAAATAGTGGATCTCAAGGAAACGGATTTATACATGTACACCATAGAACATTTTTTTTTTTTTTTTTCTAATCCCTTTCTTTTTACTTTTATTGATTTAAGACACAATTCAAATACAAAAAAGCGTCCGTCCCTTTTTCTAGACATGGTGCATTTTAAGAGAGTTTTAGATATAAAGTAACAAATTTTAATAGGAATTTTATACAAAATCTTTATCTTGTGATGGTGCTCACTAAGCGTTTGGACCATGGAGCATTTTGAAAATAAAATGCTTTAAAAAAGAAGAAGAAGAAGAAGAAGCCTTATTTTACGCGAAAGAAAATTAAAATTTCTGCTACAGGATGAGACCCTAAAATTTTATTTTCTGGCAAGACGAAAGGGACTAATGCGAAAATCACGAGAAAAAAACCTTCTCCTTCCTAGCTAGTGATATTTGTTCAATATTATTTAATGCATTGTATTATAGTATTTTCTTCTAATCTAGTTTGTATAAACCAGTCATTCCAAAACACGCTTTAGAGTTTAAACAAATATGAAAACTGGAAAAAAGTGAGTAAATTTGTTTTAGTTCTGAAGTCTTTTTAGAAAATAGGTTCATAAAAATATATATAATATGTTTCATTATATATTATCATAATTGGTCTCATATTTCAAACCTTGAAAACCAAAAAACCCACCTATATCCATGACCTCCTTACTCTGCGCTCCTCCATTCACCTCTTACATACTAGAACCCAACCCATCAACCTATACACTTCGAGAAATCCTTTATTATCCGTGCTTCCTCGTTATGAAATTCATTGCCCATCACAATTCGAAAAAGATCCACTCTTACTTCCTTTAAACATCATTTATTCCTTTACCTCCTTCATTTTCAATCTTCCGAGGTAATGTAAAACGTGAATATTTATGTAATATACATTATAATAGTATACATAAGATGTATCATTTTACAAGATGTCACAGTTATCTTGTAACATATAATTTAATTATTTATCAATTTTTATTATTATCTATTGTTATTATTTATTATAATTAATTATCAAAGATTGTCCTATGTACTGTAATCATATGTTATTCTTAGGGGACAAGTAGTCCCAGAATAAAGTTTATTTTCTTCTTCTTCTATAATACTCCTACGTAGGTAATTGAGAAGCAATATAAATATATAAGATCTTGCTTGATGAATGTATTTACTAATTTTTCATATATTAACAGATAATTTTCAATCCTTTCTTGAATCGTTAGATGAATTAGATTCATTATTATATCTATACAACTTTATAGTTCATAGTTTAAGGAAATTTTAGCGATATTAAAATTTACTGATTTTTCAATTGAATCGTTATTAAAAATTAGATTGATATCTGGTTTTCAGTGAAGAAAATCTACCGATAGGTGGCGAACGCCATTCTTCATGAGAGGTTACAATGTAACAGTGTTATCTAGAGTTTAAAATTGATAACAAAATTTACTTATTTTTAATAAACTTGCTAACAATTCAGTAAATATTCTCTGTCCATCTGAATTACCAATCATAATTTTACGTACTCTTCAACAATCTAATCAGTTCAATGGTACGCCTTAAAAATAACAGCTACGGCTGGAATTATCATTAAGGCTGTATCCCTCACTGGAACAGAAATTGAAAAACTCGCATTTACTACTAAAACTCCAATAATTCCTACTAATCAACCATTTTTTTTTTTTTTCCATTTATTGATATTTACAACTGTACAAAATAATATACAACAAGTAAATGTGTTGACAGTGAATACAATGGCATGTAAATAACTTGTGAAGAACTACTCACTAGTAGCACTTCAATAAAATCTACACTAAAAGGTCTCTAGGCCATCTTCTTTTCAGACGCCTCGGAGGATTATCAGAGATGAAGGAGGAAGCAAGTTGGGAGACTAGTGGATTGGAGTGGTTATGGAGCTTACTATGGAAGGATAGGTATCTGGTTTGGGCTAAATCAGAAACATATGGAACAATAAGATCTTTATGGATAAGTTTATTGGTCACATAGTAAGGAGCATTGAGGATTTTTCGAAGGATTTTGGATTGCAAAGATTGGATACGAGATGAATTGGATGGTTTAGTAGAGCCCCAAAGCTCAACTCCGTACGTCCAAATAGGTCTAATCACTGTCATGTAAATGAGTCTTTTGTAATTAATTGGGAGCTTTGAACGTTTGTCTAGTAAATGTTGAAGTAGTCTGTAACGATATCTACAATTTAAATTCAAATTATTAAAATTTGCAATTAATGTTTCTCTTGCTATAAGAATTAACAAATCGCAAGGTTAAAGGACACTGTTTTACAGATCTGCCAGGATCTGACGTTTTTTCGAGGCCGAAGGACATCCTTGGCCACTCTCTCCATCCACAATTAGAATTAGCTTTTTCGTCCTTAAGGATTGCTGTTTTAATGGTTTTTAAGGACACAGTATTTTTAATACATTAAACATTAGTGAGTTCCCAAGAAGCATTTGTATATTGTTTGATCGTGCCTGTGACCTCGTTTCTAGAGCAGTTTAATCTAATCCAATACAAGCCTTCTTGATCATTATACGTACTATATTTAGATGGCTTCGATACTTTATAAGGCTATTTTGCATTATTTCATAAATGTCGTAGATGTGTATACATACAGGGTGTTAGGAAGATCGTTTGCCAAAGAGGTATCTTAACAACTTAATGCAAATACAGTATCCTAACATAATAATGCAAAAAAAAAAAAAATAAAAATAAAACTATTGGATTCACCACTCCACTGGGCCTTTCAATTCTTCTCTTATCCAATTCTAAAACTGGAAATCTAAACAATCAAATCATTATAATAATATTGGGAGATAAAACTGGAAATGTCGTTTACTCTGAAGTATTCTGAATTATTATAGTTCTATGCTTTCTATCGTATATTTTTATTGATAAATAAATACAGCCTCAATTATTAGTTTAAATTATCTAAGTTCTTTACTTATTACAACGGGCGAAACCGTGACGGGGTATGCTAGTTTACCATAAAAGTATATAATATTAACAAATGTAATGTATCTCATTCAAAAAGTTTCTTGAATTTCTAATTTCTATCATGCAAATTATTTATTATTTTTAAACCATTTTAATATAATATCAGATGAATCAAAAGAAAGAAAAAACAAATCTTTAAATAAAAATTAAAAATGATCACGATGAAATTAGATTGAATATGACATACTGCCTCAAAGCGAAATAATCAAGACTAAGAACCACACGGAATCATTGGAAACTACGTTTCAGATATTACAAGCTATTAGTCTAATCTGATTGTAGATAGGTGAGGACCTTGGGGTACCAGTTGTACCGGTTTGGTACAAATGTCACTGATGAGCATCGCGTAGTGGCATCAAAAAACAGGTTGTGTTCCACTCACCGTAAAGCTACTTACATCACAGCAATCTGCTCGAAGAATCGCAGTTCGGAACCTGAAAGACCAGAGGGTTCCCCAGTTTTGATAACATTATATCTTCTTCAAGTCAAGATAAAATAATAGTAGTAGGATTATCAAGATATTAGTATTATTGTGATTTTTATTATGTAAATAAAAACGGACAATAAAATCTCAATATCTTTTAAATATTTAAATATTCCGAATTACTACTTTACAAAGGTCTAAATTTTTTTTTCTTTTAACTACCTTTATCAATTATATTTCAAGTTGATTCTAAAGCAAGGATTTTTGGAGTCCATAACACAACTAAATACGTTAAAATATCATAACAAGAACCCAACCTACTAACTGCATATAAATAATTCTGTTTTTTTTGAGCTCCCTCATTTTGGAATTCCATTCCCATTTCGATTCGAAAATGTTCTACACTAGTTCCTTATAAATACTATCTATTTCTTATCAATCATCTCACTTCTGTTTAAATATTAAAATATGTATATGTAAGTTTATTTTTTTATATTTTATTTCTATCTACTTACAAGACTAAAACGAAAAGAAAGTGCTCCTCGCTAGACACTTCTCCAACATTTACCAGAAAGAATTACCAATAAATTACGATTTCTGTGATAGTAATGGGACCGGCATACGGAGTTGAGCTTGTTTCACATCCTCACACACCAATTTTTTTAGTAAATTCCTCAATGCTCATAATCACAAATAAATATATCTATGATCTCTTTCTTTTTTTTTTTTTTTTTTTTTTTTTTATAAATTGATTGAAATTTACAACAATACATATACACATCAAGTAAATGTGTTAAAAAGGTTTACAATAACATGTCAAAACTTGAAAAGAACCACTCACTATTAGCATTTCAAAAAAAGCTCTACACAAGAAGATCTTTAGGCCACCGTCTTTTCAGACGCCTTGGAGGATTATCGGGAATGCAGTAGGAGGCAAATTGAGAAACTAGTGGATTTGAGTGGTTAGGGATATAACCATAATAAGTAATTTGATGGTAGTTGCTTGTGTATGGAAGTGCAACTGTACAAGGATAAAATTTATATAAATAATATAGACTGCAGTATAAGATCAATGCTTGAGGCAGGAAAACAAGGGAAAACGAATAATTGTAGGAAAAAACTATTCCCTTGAATTCATACCTACTAGTCATCCAGCCAGTTTTCTCATGAATTCAAATATTCTTCCTAAGCATCTGAAAAGAAGATGGCCTAGGAACCTTCTAACATAGAACCTCTACCAATCGGTAGTTGCTTTACAGGTTATTGAAATCATTTTTTAAATTTCTTCTTAAATAGCAACTATCAATACATATTAAAATAAAAATCGTTAACGTTCATCAGTAGTTCTTTATAACTAATAATGCTAGAGTAAAAGTCGCCCTCAGGCTATTAGCATACGATCATGGAACGACAAAAGACAAATACTGACATGGAAGGTTCCCTTAGATGGCCTCAGATTGAGATAGGTAATCGTGATCAGTCATAGGATCGTGTTCCGCGTTCGGTACCAACCGGAACTCTTGTTTGACATGTTCTATGGAGCGGCATTGGAATTGGAAACGTTCTGATCTGTATCTTTTGCCAATGTTTTGGCATGACCGACCTTAAAGAGGATAACGAGTCGACCACTCCTAGCACGGAAGATGTTCGCTTTCGATTAAGTTGAACAGCTGATGAACAGGGAAATTTGTTTTGAGATGAAACTATAACACACTCAAATAGTAATAGCAATGACTTATTATTAAAATATAAAAATTCCAAATAAAATAACAGAAATACCGAAGTAGTAAATATATTCATATGGATAGCTATTTAAGGACAGCTATTATAGTTACTACATTCTGCAACTGGAAGGCGAAAGTTTTTCCTGAATGAAAGAAATCGTTAAAATTAGAATGCCAATGTACAAGAAATAAAAGAAGAGGTACCAAGTGGTGGAAAAAATAAATAAGTGAATAAAAAAATGACATGGTAAACAAATGAAAGAATATTGGAACAGAAGGAAACAAGAAATGAGAACGAATTGAAATTGGAAGTCGTCCTTCGTTGGCCAAAATGAAAAAAAAGATAAACAATAAATTCTAATATTGGTGCAATAAACATAAAACTATTTAAGTTCGTTATCAATTAATAAAAAATCATAGCTATCAAATGTAAAGAAACTGAGCCCAAATTCATCTTTTTTTTGGGGGGGGGGGGAAGAAAACCATTGACAAATGTTTTATTTTTATGAACAGACTACTTCAACATTTACTTGACAAACGTTCAAAGCTCCCAATTAATTACAAAAGACTCATATATCATATGAGATTAGACCTATTTGGACGTACAGAGTTGAGCTTTGGGGCTCCTCTAAACCATCCAATTCATCTCGTATTCAATCCTTACATTCCAAAATCCTTCGAAAAATCCTCAATGTTCCTTCCTTTGTGACCAATAAACTTATCAATAAAGATCTTAATGTTCCATATGTTGCTGATTTAGCCCACACCAGATACCTATCGTTTCATGGTAAGCTCCATAACCACTCAATTCCGTTAGTTTCTCAACTTGCTTCCAACTCCGTTCTTGATAATCCTCCGAGGCGTCTGAAACGAAGATGACCTAGAGACCTTCTAGTGTAGAATTTTTAATAAAATGCTACTGATGAGTAGTTCTTTTCAGGTTTTAACATGTTATTGTAATCTTTGTCAATACATTTACTTAATGTATATATTTTGTACAGTTGTAAATTTCAATAAATGTATATAAAAAAATATGAACCAATATAAACAAATAAATAAAAGTCGAACTAAATATGCATTAAGATTGACTTAATTATTTGCTATGCCTATCGGATTCTTTTTATCTTATCCATAGTCTATCTTCGAACATGTATCATCAGATCTAAAAACATAAAACCATCAACGCTTCGCTTCATAGAATATACATATTAAATTGTTAAATATGTAAGACAAGAAATCAAATATCCTGATACTCATCTAAGGAGGAAACATGTAAGGGCATTTAAAATATATCAGGCCTAGAGCAGACAGTGTAAAGAGAGAGTTGGTTAGTTAGATAAATACATTTTGATCTCTAAATTTATTAGTCAAGTTAATGGGCAGTCCTTTAGGTTTTCCCTATGACTGGTCGGTTTTTCTGGTCCTACTGGAAACAAATTTAAAATTGAACTATTGGAAATATTTACCTGGTCCTTTAAACAAATAGCTGGATTGGTTTATTATTTTTAATGAATTATAAATATTTAATTTTATACCACTTTCTACTTGGTTTATTATTGTGATGTGCCATTCCCGAGACTTTAATGAATTCATGGTTATTTTCTTAGTGAAGTTGGAATTCGACCACTTATTATTGTATGCCTTAATATAATCTTTTATTTATTTTTTTTTTTTTTACGTATTTAGCTTCACATTCATTACATTTTAACAGGGAACTCTACCATGTATGATAAAGAACCGGACCTCGATCCGGATCCCGAGGAAGCTGTTAGACGGGAGGCTCCATGGAACTAGAGGAAGAGATAGACCATGGATTAGGGATGACGCTGTGGACAAGGACTCCAGAGACCTGAAAGCCCAGAACTGACGAGCAACCGCACAAGATCGAGCTACATGGCGAAAGTTCATAGAGGAGGCCAGGGTCCATAGCGCTGTAGCGTTACGGATGTATGTATGTATGTATTTTAGTTTAGGGTCTATTTGGTCTCTAGACTATAAAAGTATGCATTATAACATCTGAAAAATAAACTCGAACAGTTTGTGTAACTTCGACATTTCACCTACCACATTACTTTGACAACTTAAGAATTTTATTGATAGTTGGGGAAAAACAACTATTTACAACCGCGTGTTAATGGATGACCATAAACAGGTAAAGCAAGTTGAGAGTTGTAAAGTTAAAATATTAGAGCGCTTTTGAAATAGTTCAAGGCAATGTATGCGACGGTGAGTGGCCTCGGGGCGTATTTAGTGCAGGTTTGCATATTTCATTTCGAGAGACCATTAGTTTCTAGGTTTACTAGCCTTCGAGGGGCATGTATTCAACGTTCGCTCTATGGTAATGGCTCTCCTTGTACAACACCAATGTTGATTAGTTGAATGTTGATTCAAAACGAGCGAGCCGTCACCGGGAGCATGGACTAGCAGATGGGTTCAGCTGTAAGGCAATACGGGGAGGATAGCAATTGTAAACGTTGTGATTGATGTGGATATCGGAAAGGGGGAACTATAATTGTACAGTACAGGAGGCCTCGGGCTGGCGGACCACCCTTGATAAAGTTTAAATACAGCATTAGGTTAGCTTGTGGGAAGCATTAAAAATCTTATAGATGGAAATAAAAAGGAATATCGAATGCAAATACTCATGAAAAGGAATAGGTAATGCAAATTGTACGTTACGAAATGAAATCTTCAAATAACCACCGGCGAGTACAGGGTGCTATTTGCTGAAGTTAAGTTCATACGAATTTACAGAGCCGTCAACAGCTCAATTATATTTCGTAATAACATAGTTTCCTTCAGAACAGCTATTTCCAACCCCTTTATCAATATTTAATTTATCCGCTGATAACTTGCTAATAAATAGCTCTTTTACGATATAGGAAAGAAATACTGATTATACCTCCACTCTGACACTACTTCTTATAGAGATTCTTAATTATAAAAAATATTCAAAAAGTAAAAAAAAAATAAATTTCTTTCTGACTGAGAAAAACCATAGACCATGGAGATGTTTACCAATAATCTAATGCTTTTCCTAGTTGACATTATAGAATTAAAAGAATGAAACTATTAATTAAATAGTGAAACTGTCAACAAATTTTCGATCCGAGCAACGCCGAGAGGGCTAGAGCGTGTCAAAAAAGCCCCAACACTTAAAAAATGTAAAATTTTTCATTTAAACCAATAAAGCTCCTAAACGGCAGGTCCTAGTGACAAATTTTATATAGTAAAAAATAATCTCTATTAAATTTATGATAGAAAATTGTCTAACAGCGAGCTCATTACCGATCCGAAAAACTCCTCCAGAGCTAGGGTGTCAAAATGTTACATTTTAGAGCGTGAAAAATTGTTACACAATTAGAGGGTGAAAAAACGCTACAACGTGACTTTTCTTCATTCAAACCAATGTAGCTCCTAAACGGTAAGTGCTAGCGGCGAATGTACAAAAAATACTTTTTATTAAATTTTAGTATATAGTCACCAATTTCCGAACCGAGCAGCACAAAGAAAACTTGAGTGTGCCAAAAAAACCAAACATTTAAAAAATGTAGACAAACGTGACTTGGATATCGGACTTGGATTTTCATTCAAACCAATATAGCTCCTAAACGGTTGTCCTAGAGACAAATGAAATATAGCAAATTGAATTTGAAATTAGGAAGCTGTCGGATAAGTTTCTTTTTTGAGGGTGAAAAAAAACGTAACAACAAAAAAGTATAGACTTACATAGGACATATCCATGTAAAAAAAAAATGATTATATAAATAATACTCAAAACGAAAAAGAAATTATTATGGACAATTGTCCCTATAGAATAATTTAAAATACAGATATAAATTGACATATACAGTTTGGCAATAGTCTAAATACATTTCCATTAATTTTGTTTTATTATTTATTGGTGTGAAAATGTATGAAAAATTATTACAAAGACATGTCAATGACATGTAAAGAACTGCTCATTAGAAGCATTTTAATAAATTTTATATTTTAAGAGATCTCTGTACTTTCTTCACTTCAGACTCTTCGGAGGGTACTCGGGAATTGAGTGGGAAAGAAGTTAATAGTCTCCCAATAGGTTGGAGTGGATATGAAGGTTGTCATGGTTGAATAGTTATCTGGCTTAGGCCGATTCAGCACCATATCGGATCTTTAATTAATTAAAATACTTTTTCATAACAAGATAAAAATGCGAGGGTATGAGTAGGTAAATAAATATTTCCCAATCTTTAGAAATATTATTAAATTGGTTTAAAGCTAATTCTTTTTTTTTTTGTTTAAATGCCTCAATATAGTATTTTAACTTCTACTATTTGTATAACAAAAAATCCAAGCACTCTTGAGAGAACCAATATTTTTTTTTTCCATTTACCTGTGATTACCTACCCATTTCTTTCAGTCACATCACTTTTACTCCTTGCCTAGAACTGCAAAATAAAGTGGCAGATAGTTTATCAATTCCAAATTGTATTCATCCATTCATATTACAATGCGCACCTTAACTGTTTTTATTTTATACTTATTTTATTTTAATTATATTAAGAAAAATACAATTTTTTATTTATTTATATTTTTTGTATGATTTCATATTTTGAATTTGTACATTTTTATCTGTTACATATTGCCATTAAGTGTGACAGATCGTAGCACTCAACAAATTAATAAGGAAATAAAATAAACAAATAAATAAAATTTACAAATATCCGATCCCTCAAGTAATTTATCAATTATTTTGTTCTGAGTTCTTATGCACTTTGAGTCAAATTTCATATTTATTACAATAATCAAGAGAGTAGCAGATGGTTTTTATTACGGATGTGTTTTCAAATGTCGACTTTTGAGAATCGATGTTCCAAAGTCGATTCCTAGAGATGGTTAGTCTAGTCTACTAGACACTATAGATCTAGCGATCAACACAACTAAGAATTTATTTAACAATTAAGAACTTAAAAACAATTTTCATCAAAAATTACTACTGCAAATAAAACTTCAAATAGTTGAAAATATGTTGCTATTGAAATACGAATACATAGGATTACAATTCCGAAATGCTAAAGCTAAAGCTTTAACATAATAAATGCAGCCAGAAAATACCATCATTTTATCATATTTTTATTTTTATGCTAGTGAAGTGAAGTTAGTTGAGTGTACAATATTTCCAATCTAAATATTCAGATTTAGAAATCAAAACTGTATTTAACTACGGTCAAGTAAGTGGTGTGCCGTTTATTGAACTCAAATATTAATTTTCGAAACGATTGGTAAGATATTTTTAAAATACACAGTGAATATCAGCCTTTAATAAACTAGTCGCTCTCATTAATAATTAAAATAGCTGTATGACGACATTATAACACATATTTTGGGGTATCTTTCTCGGAAAATGACGACGGTTTTTTATAATAACATTGATATTTAAAACATAAAATTAAATCTTATTTTAAACCTGTTAAATTAAAACTATTTTTTAAATAAATTTGAATTGATTCACAAATAATTATTTATAATTAAAACAAATTCGATGTTCTTTATTTTTTTTATAACTGGAAAGATAATGTTATTATAAAAAAAAATGAACTATGAACAATTCTTAATTCCGGGATTTAGCAGTTATTTTTTTTAGCTCCCGTAAGGATAGTTTTTAGCAATTTATTTATTTTAAAAATAAGATATCTGCATCGGAACTAGTAAGGAGAATATGTTGCTAAAACATCACTAGTTTTAATAATAGCATATGTAGTTTATGTTTGAAAATATTTCCAACATATCTGATCCTAAAAAAACATAAATGGAAATTTTTATTAGATTCATCGAATTTCAAGCATTAGATGAGTTGTATTGAAAAAAACAAAACTACTATTTCCTAGCAATCCCACTAATAGCCATTTAAATGTCATAAACTAAAAATTAATTAAAACTCCCAGTTGAATAAACTTGAATTGATTTACAAATAATTATTTATGATGGAAACATATTAGATGTTCTTTTTTTTGTTTTTTATTCTTACATGTTTGGAAATGTAATGGTTTATAACAAATACATTCAACTAAAAAAATAAACGATAGTTTATTTCAGGCTGAAACAGATTGCTTAATAAGCTCTTATATACATTCATATTTATAATACCAATTTATTTTATAACCTAGATATCAGTACTATTATCGAAAATTATGTTACCGACAAATCACTAGTTTTAATGATTTTATGCGATGGATAGTGTTCGAAGATGTTTTCCTACATATATGGCCCCAAAAAAAACCTAATAGGTTTTTTTATTATATTTATCGATTTTCAGGCTTGGGTGTTGTTATGGCAAAAAGCTTGTCCAAAACATCGCCAAAATACGAAACCTTTTTTTTTTCGTAATCCTATTAATAACGCCCCTATGAACCCCAAGCTCGAGACAACTCCTCGAAGAAGGATCACATCCAGACACACACACACACACACACACACCTGTGGACGTCCTTCAGGAGCGTCCTTGTACAAGATGTTCCGGGTCTGTGGACTTATCGCTGATCTGTGTGGTCTGGGCTTGACATCTGCCTGCTTGTCATCCTGCCACTCCCTCTTTAGTGTTATCTTCAATAGCCATATTCTGTTATTAACTTTTTATCTTCAATACTTCCCTGTTGCGAAGTTCTCAATAACTATGAAAGTTCATTATTTATTTTTGTGTTTTACTGAGTACTTTTATTTGTTGTGATGGCAGCCAATTTTGTTCGATATTATCGATAATGTTTCTTTGTAACCTCCTGAGTTTATGTTATCGTTAGAAAAATAAACTGCATTTTTATTTTGTGCTAAGATCTGAACACGTAGTTTTTATCGAGACCTTCTGATTAATTTTCACATTCAAACCAATCATTCTCGACAAAATAAATAAATGTTTTATTGGAAATGTTTCAGTGGAAATTACAAATACATTTTTAAGTATAGTTATTTAAAGCATAAGTAATTATACTGTGAGTGAACAGTGTTTTTATAAAATTAATTTTTTTATTATAAGAGAAATTTACAGAAAACATTATTTAAGAATTAACCAAGGCAAATATAAACGGTAATTCGAAATTGCCATTAATTGTTCTATTAAATGATGACATCCCGGCGATGACTAATCACGAAAATATTGTTGTTTTTTTTTAGCCCATTCCATCTCGCATACCGAATCAATTGGCTGCTAAAACAGGGTGGTTTGGAGTCTCTCAATCTAAAATATATACTCCATCATAGGCCTGGAATTGGATCAAACAATAAAAATAAAATTATCATGAGGTTTCTTTAAAAGGAATGGGATCAGCAAATAACATCCATTCTTCGTAGCTGTAGGTCAAGGCATATCAAAGGTTAAATATACCCCAGAAGTAATACGATATTATCATAGTTTTTTATAACTATAAATGTCTCCGCCTCTAAAAAGGAATACAAAATCTAAAATTTAAATTATTACAAATGCAGATATAACCAATTCGACCTATGTTTAATATATCGTTTTTTGTTTTTTATTTCCTTTTTGTTAATTTTACTGTCGTAATATATACCTTCCCGCAGTAAACGATTTCACGACAAACTACAGGGACATAACAAATTCATTGAAAAGTTATTCAAAACGTGTAAGACTGAAAATGCAAGCAGCAGCATGAAAAGAATTTGAATGAGAGATCTGCTCTCGGAAACATAAAATAAACCAATGACTGTAGGTAGGCTTAGTTTAGTGTGTATAATATTATTGTTAAAATACAAAGGTGCTTGTATTATTAGTCCCACATCTTGGAAAGAAAAGTTTATAATATTTTTATGTGTGTCTGTTTAGCAGTGCCATAACTTTGTGATGTGTAGGCCCATAAAAGTTGTTTCATGATTTTTTTGTCATATGTAATTTTTTTTGTAATATGTAATTTTTTTCCGAACGTGAGTAAGACATCGAAGACAGATATCAATGCCAGGACTGTTTTCAAATACAACGATATTTTAATTAAAGTAGACGGTTTGTAATCTTCTCGGACTGGAATTCGGTAAAATCATAATTAAAAATAAAATCGATAAGTGTTTACCGGTTCTTTGTCACGGTCATGGAATGTTTTTTATGGAAAGGTTTTCGATACCCTAAAAAAATCATATCTAATCTAAAAAAAAAAAATTATGTCCGATTACAAGTTGACAGTTGAAGTGACTAATTAAAAAAAAAAATAACCAAGTACGATGTTTAATTAACATAGAGATAATAGTTGTATATTACAGTTATGGAAAATCAATATTTTTATCATAGTTTTATTTTATTTTTTAAACCAAATATATAAATAAAATTAAACTTGGCATACATTTAATTGTTTTGAATAATTTGATCACTTCTTCTAAATGTCTGAGCAAACTAAAAAGAATAATAAAGAAGTCTCCATGATTAACCATAATATATTTCAATGTTATTTAAAAATTATATTTGAATTATGATTATTAATGTATGATGCATCATGTATTTGATGATGTATTCATAAAATGAATGAAAATAGATTATAGTAAATCAACCAAAAACATTTGGAAAAGTAATAATACATAAAAAAATCACAGTTATACTTATGTGTATCTCTACTATAATATATACAGACAAGCCATTTTTCGTTTGCAATCACTAACCACGAAAACTATTAAACCAATCAGTACCGAATTTTAACCACGCCATCTTTTTAGTTCCAGGAAAGTTTAGCAATAATAAAATGTACAAATTTTCAATTAATTTGTTATTTGAAAAAGCGATAGTATGAGGATAACATCAAAGTTCTAGAATTGACCGACAGGTGGCGAGCGCCATCCTACATAAGAGGTTTCAAAGGAAGGTACGGTGTTATATAAAGCTGAAAATTGATAATAAAACATAAATAAATCATCTAAGTTCTTTTCTTATGAGAGCAGGCCACGACGATGATAGTTAAAAATAAGAGAATAATCTTGAGGATATCTTAAACACGTTACTGCTCAAAGAAGTATAAATTATTTCTAAGGACCTTAATAGAAGCATTGTATTTTTTTTTTTTTATATATAAGAATTGTCTTAGCTTATATAATAGAAATAGAATTGGAAATCAGATTTTCAATAATGTTTACTTATAGAAGTTTCCAAATCAAGCTGAAGGAAACATCTAGAAACCACTGGCTGTATTATGTTGGGCACATGCTCCCAATTACAGTTGTCTGCTCGAGTCCTCTTGCTTGATTTGTTTGCCTGTTAATTAGTAACCGGATAGTAACAAACAAGAGGATTCTGTTTGGGCATCGGGGCTGTGTATACATAGCTTAGTGGGATGGGGGGAGTAAACATTATTAAGGGGCATAAAAGCTTTCGATTTCTAATGATCAGTGCTCGGTAAAAAAATATGACACAGCTTGGCACAGCTATTAAATAACCACTGGCGATTACAATTAATGTTAGGGTTTATTAACTGGACAGCAGCATATTTCATTTATATTGCTAAGCTTAATGCTTGTGTTTACATTTTAAAGATAAAACATTGACAAATTTATTTATTAACTTTTTTTTTAGGTTAGATTTATACATGAAAATGAAACTCTTCTGCCTAAACAATAGACTAACACTTTTTACGTACACTTACTCTATACTTCACAAACAATCGACTCTAAAATCAGACAACGACTTAATACTTCTATTTACAGAAACCTTTATCGAACAACGCATTACATATGTTTAGAACATCAAAAAAAACACATTAAAAAATTACAAACATTTCAGTCAAAGATATTAAGAATCACAACACGCTCACCCAGGTACGTTATTTAAAGAACATTGCATACATACTTAAACATACCCACTGTACAGGACCATATTCACTCTTCGTACGAAAGATTTTATGACAAACTTCAAGGACACTACAACAAACTAATTCAAAACATGGCGACTTTGGATGTGTCTGAGTCAACGACGAAGAAGGCTGAAGAGGAGCTGGCTAAGAGATCTCCTAGGATAAATCTAAAAAATAAAAGACTAGAGAAGGTGCTGCTGGAAGCTGAACTTCCACATGCCTGACAAGTCAATTTTACACAGTTTTATATCACATCGACTTATGGTCGTTGTTTGAGTTACAGGTGTGGATAAAAGAAATATAGTGAAAATAAAAAGCATCCATGTTGCCTTATAATGATATTAATGTTTATTTTATAGTTTGAGTTATTTTATTATTAATGTTTAAAATTTAAAAATAGTTTACTATTAATTAAACAGCATGTAGTAGATACATATATTTAATCAGATATCAATATTATGAGATCAAAAATTTAACTCCCAATGTTTACTATGCGTGGATGCAACCTACCCTTGTTAACTGTTCAATACACATAGCATTAAAAACATATCCCGTACCTCAACCATTCTTATTAAACTTTGTTACTTAATTGTTTTTGATATTGTGTGTAAAAATATTTATGGCCCTCGCGGATAATTTAATTTGTCCTCGCCTTGCTTTAACATAGATAAGTGTTCTAAAAAACATCCTCAAACAATAAGTTAGTTGGTGGCATAACCTTTATTTTTGCCGGATATTTCTGTCTAGTTTATCTGACTCCAAAAGGTTCTAAAGCCGATAAAAAAAAAAAAAAAAAAAAAAAGTCTTCATGTATTTGGAATAGCATTAAACAACTATAATTAAGAAATATGATAGTTCATCTTGCTGGAGAAGACTGTATTTACAATTCATTTACTTTAAATTGGAAACTAAGCAGAAGATATAACTGTAAATAAAGAATTAGGTATGGCCAAGTGATTTTATTTTTGAAATTGATTTAGATATTTCAAATTAATTAAATAAACTGAACTATTGTTTGTTAAAGAGCTATAGTTTCACCTACAAATTATCTTAATCTATTGACCGGTAGAACTGGTTTTTGGTGATTTTTAATTTTTTTTTTATTACTTTCCGAATGAAGATCCCTTTTGAAAAAAAAATCCAGCAATGCAGTATATGGAGGGTTCATCGTAAGATAAAATGCAAAAGAAATAAAACACCTGACGTTCAGAAGTAGTTAAAAAAAAAAAAAAAATGAATAGAAAAGAGAAGTATGGTATGAAGTACTCGGTAATCCAATAACCCACAGCCACTATAAGGATAATACCCAAACAAATCACGAGCAAATGGAAATGAATTGTCTCCATTCAACGACATAAGTAGGGACAAAAGACATTAAGGCAGTAAGGAAGAGCCAAAGAGAGGCAGGAAATGTTAGTAACGATCGGGAACTTCCAAAGTAGGCAATGGATAAATCTAACACGATCATTTACAGATAGTGCTACTGTCGAATAAAAGTCAGCCTTGTCAGGACCAAATCTGTCCGGGGCTTTAGCGCTACTAACAGCTATTATTATTTATAGTGCAGGAAATGGTGAGCTTGGTCTTAATGAGCAGAAGTTGCAGGCAGTGGTCAATAACAGTCAGCCATTTATTTAATGAGATTCAAAGCAGTAATTATGTTTGATTGATAAGAAAAAAAACTATTATTGAACCATTTTCGCGTAGTTAAGACCTTGAAATCAACCTCATTTTATAGTCGATCAATCAGATACTGAAAAAGAAATTCTCCTAACATGAGGTCAAAAGGTATTGAAATTTTAGTTTCTTTTAAATTGATTGTTATTAATGAAAATCCTAAGTTATCGATACCGAGAATCTTGAGGAGAAATAGGGACGGTATGAGAATCCGTACAAGTTTTGATTTTTTTTTTCTATGACTTCTTTCATTTAAGTATTAAGTAAAAATATATTTTTTCAAAATTAATTTTTTTAAAACTTAAATTGGCTAGACGTATTTTTACGCTCATATTTTGTGTTGAGTACGAAAACGGAGCAAGGATTGAGGAGCTGTCCACTTAGTGCTCATTTTGGTTGCATACATGGAATTTCAAAATGCAACAGAGCCAAGAAATTGAAATTTCTTTATTCAGTTTTCATTATATATATATAAAAAAAAAAAAAAAATAGTTTTGATTCGCAATTCGTTCCTTTAACTTAGTAAATGTTTATTAATGTATTTTTAAATCATTATTCAAGGAAGCACAATGTTTTACCTGATAGATTTGAAGACAGTTTCCCTACCAGAAATTTAGTAGAGAATATTTTTATGTTATAAAACCTTTATCGTAGTAACATTTGTAGAACCTACCGGTTAGGAGTTTTAAGTCATTAAAGAAATTTTAAAGAATGTTAGTGCTACTTAAACCAATATCAATAGATATAAACTATACTATGGTACAACGTGGTACTATAAAGACCGTTAATTTTAATATCTTTTCTGTGAAAAATAGAGAGAGAGAGGGAGATAGAGAGAGAGAGAGAGAGAGAGAGAGAGAGAGAGAGAGAGAGAGAGAGAGAGAGAGAGAGAGAGAGAGAGAGAGAGAGAGAGAGAGAGAGAGAGAGAGAGAGAGAGAGAGAGAGAGAGAGAGAGAGAGAGAGTGAGAGAGAGAGTGCTAGATTTTATTTGTAAAATTAGGTGACACAATATTTAATTTCTCTCTGTAATGATTTTAGTAGTTACTCAAAACTTAAAAACAATTAAACGATTGATTTCATGCTAAATAAAGAATGAAATAGAAGTAAATTCTTAAAGTTTAATTTGGGGTCTGTTTCACATTAAGGCAGCTAGTTCTCAACTGTGACTTGTAACTCACTGATTTGAATGCCAATTTTTAGGTAGTAAGAACCTATAATAGTGCAAAACTTGAGTTATAGCTGCCAATAAGCATTGGGAGACAAGAAAAAAAAATAAAATATTAAAATCACGTTTTTTTTTTTCTCAACTCTCAGTTAAGATAGAGAAATAATGTTTTCACGTAAAATTGTAGTTTTGTATTCTATTTCTTATACCACAACTGAAACCTGATAAATAATCTCTTTAATAATAATATTAGGTTTTGGTTTAAACATGAATTTCAACATTAATTTCCGGACAACGGGTTTTGGTTGAACGTGAAAAATGATTTCTCTATCTTGACTGAGATCTGAGAAGTGGCAAGTAACTGGCAGCCTTAATGTGAAAAAGATCTATAATCGATTCAACAAGATTGTTTCACAGGATAAAATTATTTCGACTCCTATTCATCCGCATTAATTTTTAACTACTTAATAATAGCTTAAAATGTTAATTAGATTATCAAAATTTATTCTAAAATTATTAAAAAAATAATAATAATGTTGAATTTAGTAATACTTAGAAATATTGGCACATTGAGATCTCATTTCTGAGAATTAATAAAATCGTAGCCTTAACTAAAATTAATTGCAACTGGTTCTTTTAGTGCGAAGATATAACTTTTTTTTCCGATCTTCAGGAGAACTAACCAACTCTAACCCACAACCAAACGTGGTAAATGCTTCTCGGGATCAATTCTGACTTAGACGGATAAAAAAAAAAGTCTAAAATAAAAAGTTTGGTCTATAAAAAAGAGTCTCCTGACCAGCTTTTTTTTCCTCATGTGGAGGGGTGTATGATTTAGGAAGGGCCGACCTCCGCGGGAGTTCACTGTAACTTGCCGCCTCCAGGACTCGGCTTAATATTTTCCACTATTAATGTTTTGATTATACTCTTAAAGATTGTGATTATCATATGTTAGGACTTTTCCTTGTAGCGTTGTATATGAATGTCAATTTATGAGTATATTATCGGGGACTTCAAAGCTAGTTAATCATACCACAAACAATACTATAACATGGATGACAATGAACTATGATTTGATTTCTTCTCATTTTTTTTTTATATCATTAATGTCATTCGTTATAAAAAAAAAACATTATTTGAAATTACAGCTATTGTCAGCTGAAATTCTTAATAGTCATCAGAATAGGAATTCAAATTGTAACAACATATGTTATAAACAATGTTTCAATGACAACAGTCTGTTAAGTCTATAAGCATTTTAAAGCAATTACAAAATAAAAATATAGTATATTATAATGTACTATAAACAAAATAATTTCATGAAACGGCCTTTTAAGATCACGCGAATATAATTACTTTCCCTTTCTTATTTTCGCCCTTTTCTCCTAGTATTTTCCCATCATTTCTGCTTGTCTTTACTTTCTTTCCTTCGACCATGCAGTAGCCTTCCGTTTTGCTTTATTTTCCACAAGAACCTTGATTTCTTTTAATTAATTTCCATGTTGTTCTCTATCTAGGCAGTTTTTGGCTGTTTTTTTTTTCCATTTTTTTTTATTCATCTCTCATTTCTTTTACATACCCCTCTATGATTTAGTATCCACGGATTTTATCAAAAACTTCTGTGATAATTTTATTAATTAGAATAGCATTAAGACAAACCTCCGAAGCGTCCGAAAAGAATGAAGTTGACCGTTTAATATAGATTTTTTTAATTGAATTTAATAAACTTCAATTAAACCATCAAACAATTGAATCAATGGCCAGCTGCTGTACAAGCAATTGGCATGTTAATATCGACATTATCTTTACTGTATGTTTTGTATACAGCTATAATTTACCAGAAAAAGTTTTAAAAAAAAAATTATATTTTTTCATGCCGCACATTTTTTCAATGAATAAATGAATTATTCAAAAACCGACACTGCTTAGTCATTTTCAAAAGATTTAAGCATACCAGTGCATAAACATGTTTTCATAAACTTATAATTTTTGTTTTATAGAATTCCCAAATACAGAATTTTGCCTTGTGCTACAGTAAAGTTTATTCTTTATAAATTTCTACTTATTTCTTTAATTTATTAAAAACTTATCCTATATTATTAATTATTCAACACAAAATTGGCTACTCACTTTATGATTTCTAATTTTTGTTTCTGTAAGGTTATTATACTTTACAACATTTAAACAATTTTTTTTTCCTTAATTTTTGAAATTGAGAACATTAAGAAAAATTTCATAAATAAATAGGAAATACTTACAATTAGATATGTACTGTGTAAGTTTTCCTACAAAGGTTTGAAATTAAAAAATAGATATATACTTATTAGAAATTTTGTTTTGGACCATATTAATAGATTCTATGGAATGAATTTGTTTTTGGAAAATATCTTACTAAAATTGGAACCAAATACCTGTCCCATTGCAAACTACTAAATATAATAAAATTGATAAATAATGATTTACAATGCATTAAATATACCTTCTTAGTAAATTTTACGAACATTATTTTAGTTTACAAAATATTTTTATTTTTTTATTTTCTATATATTATGGTCTGTTTATCTAATCTAAGCTTTTTATGTGGGTATATGACCTAAAAGATACGTTTGACAACGGTAACCCACCTAAAAAACCATACTTTGTTAAAATTATCTTCATTTTTAAAAAAATAATAATACTCCACAATCATGGCTGGGTAAAACAAATGAATAAGTATTAATTGAAAAACATTGTTTCATAATTTTAAATCATTATCATTTTTTTTTTCAAGCGTCTTTTATTCTCATCATTCCCTCGTATAAAACATAAAATGTTGTTTATTACGTATAATATCATTATTAAGATCGAAACTACATCTTAAGTATCTGCTTAACTGTTTGTTATTCCAGATCATCTCTTCTAATCAAAACTAACACAATATCACTCAAATACACACAATATTTATGAGCATGTATTAAGGGATAAAAAGAGATGATACAGAACTAGGGTTCAGTACACCCCTACCATTTCAAAAAAAAAAAAAAAAAATTAAAAAACATTAAAAATCATTCCAATACACACATTATTATAGGCATACTATTTTTTATGGAATAAAAAGTTGACATTAGAAATAAAAAAGTAGTGAAGATAAACACTACTTATGAAGTCAAATCCTCGGAATCATTGCTAAGTAGATGCTAACTAATGAAGTACCACCCGCACTGTGTGGTCGCCTTCGGGGCTAGCAGAAAAAAAGCTAACACCACACTTCGGATGGTCAACTTTGAACCAGACCTTTTTTTTCACTGCAGGTGCCACCCTGGAAGATAGGCGATATAAAATTCAAAAAGAAACGTTTATATTACTCAATAAAGTATATAAAAAATAATAAAAGTACAACTTTATTATTTATTGAATAACATTACAATTATCTATTCTAACCTTAAAGCTGTTAAACATGGCACCTAGCTTTTAACTAGCCATTGCTTTTGCTTGTAATAATTGTTCATATTTTTGATAGGTTACTCGTGTATATATTTTCGTTTTCTCTGCACACAATAAGTTCTTATTAGAACAAATAAATGAGTGATCTATTATTAAACTTAAAATTTGGTTATCATTATGTTTTCTTTAATTTGTTTTTAAAAATTATATAATAATTCAGACTCTACATTTATGGTTTGTAACGTTTTCGCATCTTACCCCTTAAAAAAAAAAAAAAAAAAAAAAAAAAAAAAAAAAAAAAAAAAAAAAAAAAAAAAAAAAAAAAAAAAAAAAAAAAAAAAAAAATCATACTTAATTTCCTTAAATCTAATTTTATAGGAGTATCTGGGCAATGATTCAAAATTACTATTTTTTTTTTTTTTTTACTTTGTTGTAGAGATATATTAAAAAATATTTTTTAATGATATAATGATAATAATATAGAAGTGAAATGAATGGGTTAGCTCTGTTAGTAACAGAGCAAACTTTATTTTCTGTTACTTCAGCCGTGGATTGGTGACACAAAACTCTTATGTTAGTTACACTTAATTTTGGGAAATATCAGGCAGATGAGTGAACATGGTTGACCACCTCCTTGTATAACCATTGCTCTTTACCTAAACAGTACTTTAATACTGAACGAAAAACCGTTCATGTGTTGTAATTGGTACAGTTCGTTCGTTTCTTTAGTATAGAAGTATATTTAATTTTTTTCTTGCTTTGTATTAAAAAAAAAAAAAAAAAAAAAAATATATATATATATATATATATATATATATATATATATATATATATATATATATATATATATACATATTCGTTCTTCTTCTGACATTATTGAAAAAAAAAATACTAAGAATGCTATCATATATGTAATTCTAGTTATTTTTTTATTCAAAATGACTAAATACAAGTACATTACTAAAAATACAAAATAAGTAACTTAGGTAGTATTCGTTTTTTTATTTTAATTTTATATTTTCAATTTTTAAAGTCAGTCATTGCTCAGGATTTATCAAGTTTGAATTGAAATGATGATAAATTTATTGCTTGTAAATTATTTTTGAATATTTACAATTTACAAATGTTTGAATAGTATGAAGTAAATTTGTATTTGAATTAAAATTTAGTTTTCTATGATTCCTAGCATTCATATATAACGCAGTACTCCGAACAACATATTTTCCTGATCCTTGGAAATTATCCAAAATAAAAATGATACCCAAACCCAAAAAGCCACCGGAACACCCTTCCTCATATCGTCCTTTTTCTCTCTTGCTAATCATGGGTAAAATCCTAGAAAAACTTCTCTTAAAACGCTTGTATCCTATCCTAGATTCCTATCACATAATCCCAGATCACCAGTTTGGATTCCAAACATCACACTCCACTATTCAGCAATGTCATCGTGTGGTGGACGTTGTCTTCTCCGCATAGGAGCGCGGAAGGTACTGCACGGGAGCCTTTCTTGATGTAGAACAAGCTTTTTACCGAGTCTGGCACCCGGTACTGCTTTACAAACTCCGTAAATTCCTACCTTCAACATATTTCCTTATTCTCTGCTCATACCTCAGAGATAGAACTTTTAAAGTTAATCATAACTTTTCCTATTCATCTCTCTTTACCCAATCTGTAGGTGTTCCTCAAGGACATCCCGACAAATCCTAGCACCATCCTCACCACGTATGCTGATGACACTTGTGTGTTATCAGTAAACAATGATTCCTTCATTGCTTCCTACACACTCCAATCCCATATCATACACCTCCAAGAATGGTGTCAAAAATGGAGAATCAAAATAAATCCCATCAAATAGCTTTTACCCTTCGGCGTAAACCTACGATTTCTTGTCCTACAGTATCCTTTAATGATGTTCCACTAATCCCCGTTGAACAGATCCGCTACCTAGGACTTCATCTGGACAAACGTCTTACTTGGAATCCACATACAAGACTAAAACGACAAGAAACTGTCCGTCGTTTTCGACTACTTCAACACTTACTTGACAAACGTTCAAACCTTCCATTTAATTACAAAAGACTCATTTACATAACAGTAATTAGACCGATTTGGACATACGGGACTTTAGGGCTCCTCTAAGCCATCCAAATCATCTCGTATACAATCTTTAAAATCCAAAATCCTTAGAAAAATCCTAAATGCTCCTTACTTCGTCACAAACAAACTTATCCACAATGGTCTTAATATACCTTACGTTTCTGGCTTAGCTCAAACCAGATATATATCCTTACATAGCAAACTCCACAACCATTTAAATCCATTAGTATCACAACTTGCTTCTCACTCCATTCCAAATAACCCTCCGAGGCGCCTGAAAAGAAGATGGCCTCGTGACCTTCTAATATAGTACTACATTATATAGAACTTTTATAAGTGCTACCAATGGGTAGTTGCTTTAAAACAAGTGACGTGTCATTTTTATCAATATCATCATATTTACTTGATGTATTATATTTGTATATACAGTTGTAAATTTCAATAAACGACTAAAAAAAAAAAATAAATAAAGTTTTCTATAACTTTTATTGTATTTAAAAATACAATAAATCGTATATTAGCGACTAATACTTTAATGTGGTGATAATGTTTGATATTAATTTAGGGTATTTAATCATATTTTATATATATTCCATATAATATAAAATAAAAAATATCAAATAGTATTTTATTTTATTATTTTACCAACCTAAGTTTTTTCCAGCTTCAGAAAGCCAACTTCAAGAATTAATACTGTAGCTTAGATAAGTAGAAACATAAAGCTCAAGCGATGACATTAAGTAAAAAACTGATAAATGTATTTTAATTCTTATTAATTAATTAGAAACACTTTTCAATTAAATTAATTAGTCATTATTGATATAATTCAATGTCCTTTTGCCTATTTTACTCAAGTTTGCCGTTTAAGTTTAACGTAATCTGGTTTAAGAAAACAGCAACATCAAATAAACAAATATTTGTTTATCATGATGCTTTTATTACATTTAATCTCCAATGATTTTCGACAAAGTATTGAATAAGGTAAAAATTATAAGCCATCGAAATGAGAAATTCCTTGAAAAACTGATTTAGCAAGCGTCTATCGACGATAATATTATTTTTTTCTTCCCGCTATCAGTTAAAGGATACGTCCATGACATGGTGAGATAGCTTAAACGGTTTTGGTCTTGTTTTCAGTTATTGTCATTCCCTAGCCCCAGCTAAACATACAATAGGTCCATTATGTAAGCTTGGAATTCCTATCGATAATGAAGGAAAAAACTCCTCCAACCGACTACAATAAAACTTTTTTTGGAAAATTAATTAGCAAAATGAAATTTGAGAAATAAAAGCAAGATGGTGAGATCGCTATCAGGTAGAACACTAATTAATATCAACAAAAGAAGGAGAACACTTGCCGAGAGGAGGCCGTGATGACTCTGCAGAAGAGGCACATACCAGGACTCCAGGACTATTGTAAACATTCGGATCCCTGTCGGCAGCTGAGCAATCGTTTGCTCAATCGTTTCGAGATCTCGAGTGGTCTTCTGCTTCTTCGAGGAAGCTCTCTGGTTTGGTAGCGAAAAGCATCTTTAGCTTTTTTTTTTTTACATACTAGACATAAAGACAAGAAACTGCCTGTCGTTTCTGACTACTACGACATTTACCAGGCAAGCTTCAAAGCTCCCAATAAATTACAAAAGACTTATTTACACGACAATAATTAAATCCATTTGAACTTACGGATTGGAGCTTTGGGGCTCCACTAAACCATCCAATTCTTCTTTTATCTCAATCCACATTATCATATCACAAACAAACTTATCTATAAAGAACTTAATGCTCCATATGTTGCTGAATTGGCCCAAACTAGATACCCACTCTAATCCACTAGTACCCTAACTTGCATCACAATCCATTCTGGATAATCTTCCGAGGCGTCTGAAATGAAGATGGCTAAGAGACCTTATAATCCACAACTATTAAAGTGCTACTAGTGAGTAGTTCATTACACGTTATTGTAATCGTTTTCCTCAAATTCACTTGTTTATAAAGTATACAGTTGTATATTTTAAATTGTTGTAAATTTTTTTTGTCTTGTTTTTTCATAAATTATAAATAACGCTTTTCCTTACTTTCTTAAATCTATTGGTATCCCTTCGTGCATTTAAATTGAAGCATATTGAGTTTATGATCAAATATCTGTGGGATGTCTATGAGCGTACCAGAAATACATTTTAGTTAGATATAATTACATATGAATTATACAAATATAGCTGACAAACTTTTTTTTTTTGGAAAGGGTGGCTTAACGTTCTTATGTGTTAAGCCATAACTAGGTACACCAGAGGTTTATACAATCTTCATTTCCTATTTTCTATCTGTTCTTACATCTGCCGATTCCGATTTAATTTAATAAAATTGAACTTCAATAGATATGCTGCATCAGGAACTTGTGCCCGGATACTTGAATGTAAACAGCTCAAGCACAAACAATTAAAATGCTCCATTATTGGCCGCAGTGATCCAAGATTTATTTTAGCATGTTCTACTCCATTACGGATAAGGTTTGAACCCCTTTAGTATCTGTTAATTTTGCTTTAATGACAGGCTCAAACTCAAGACTAGTGTTCGATTTAAAATATATATATATATATGAAAAATGTAAAGAAATTTCGAGAAAATCGTTTGGATCAAGTTTTTTTTTTTTTTTTTATTAATTATTTTTTTCATCAAAGTTTGTTCAATGTTAAATTAATAAAACAATACAATGTGTTAATTGTCATGAGTTTTTTCTCAATTATTACCTTCTTTAAATTTTCCCTTGCAGATTGGGATAAATCCAAATTATTTAAATTGTCTAAAAATTTGAAGTTTAGAAAAGCTGAACAATATTTTACAGATATGTTTCTGATGTTTAAAAACTTCTGATCCAACAATAATTGTTTCAAAAAAAGAATCACTTGAATTATGCATATGTTTGGGTTTACTGAAAATTTTTCAATTTTGGATTCAACCTCTTTTGCGTCTCCACGCCTCAAATATTCTCATTTTTTTGGTATCACTTATATAACATTTAATTTTATTGGCATTTTATCTTGTATTCCATTCCAAATGACGACTCCTTTTCAGCTCTATCGGCTGGATTATACCTACACTCAGGTGGGATTTTTAACTCACAACCTTCTGAACTGCTGAATCTAGCTAAAACCCTTACCCCAACTTACTCGGCCATCAAGCCCACAGACAAACTTTTTGTTAACAATCTAGTTTAAAAACATGCTCATTCTCATTATTTTTCTTCTTTTATATTCCTCCTTTTCTTCATTTTTTCTCGTTGTGGAAGGTCGAGATGATGACCACATAATCTACTGATATACATTTTAATATACGATTATAGTACAATTCATCCATGATCATTATTTAAAACTATTTATACCTTCTTTCAATTTGACTACTTTTCTCAATATAGTTTCAAAGTATCGCAAGAAAATATGCGGAATTCAAGAGACTGTACATTTTCAGCAAATAACATTTGAACATAGGAATGTCGCATGGTCGAATTTTTAAAATTCTTGATCCAATGATAAGATTAGAGCCATTTAGGTTTGTTTCGGTGCGTGGTTTATTGTTTAAGGCCAGTTTCAAATTTCTTGTCGAAGACGGAACAAAAGAGATATTGATGAATTTGAAATAATCAATAACACCAGGAAGTGTAGTGAAACAGAAAATAAGAAAGGGTAGAATTCGATGAATAGTGTCAATATATATAAATATTTAATGTTTTTGGGTCCAGTAGATTGATAATATAGTGTGAATTTACTTTTTAATTTTTTTCATAATTAAATTATTTAATTTTTACTGTTTATTTCTTTTCTTTATTATTACTGTTGTTTATATTCTTTATACTTTTAATTCCTGATTGATTTTATTATAATATTTACTATATATTGTACCTCGTATAGTTAGAGGATATTTTTTCTTTTTTCTTTTTATTTTATTTAATTATACACATTGCATAAATGGATTCCTTGTCGTCTATATTACTCACTGGTCTTTAGAGAGGCAGTTTGTAATATTTATCAAATGAAACAATTAAAAAAAAAAAAAAGAGTATGGAACAGGGTTTTCCGGAAATTTATGAAGGTTAATGTTTTATTAAATGAAACTATAAAATAAATTATTTGAAAAAAATACGGGCTATTACTTTCAATGTATTTCTACCAACGTGTTGGATCCTCTGAGTAAAATTATGAATCTTCATTACAAACCATTTATGATTTCTTTCGACTGATATTTTTTTTTAAATCGTATAGATTTGTGAACGTCGGGGTCACCAAATTGTTGCTGTCTTATCTTCAGAGACTTTTAGAACTTTTTATCGAAATAAATATAACTTCACTTATACTTTTTATTTCACATTATTTTTTTTACAATATGTAACCTTCTTATTTTAACATATGATTTTAAAATACATTATGACTTTAAATATCAATCGATATTTTTATATAATTATTAATGTGATTTGATACCCTACATTACTCCTCTCCCAGTAACATCAGTATGTTACGATATCAATTTTGACTTTGAGATTACATTGTCATCCCAAAAAAATAAAGAAAACTGTCTAAATAAACACATTTTCTAAACTGCAGAACCAATTTTACAAAACATAATTATACCTAACATATTTTACCTAACAATTATTTTCTCTTTCTAAAAAAAAAAAAAATAATCATACCATAATAAATTCGAAAAAATAAATAAAAATAAAATGTTAATAATCCACTTCACTCATGTTAATCACTAGAGGAACATTTCGCATTTGATCACTGCAGGTAACGCTGGGGAAACCTGACTCTTTTACCCGTTTTTGTTGTTACCTCATTCCTGGATGCTGAAAATGGAACATCCTGATTAGTCATTAAGGGCTGTGGCTTCATAGGCATTGTCAATAATCTTGGTTGTTGATCCGTCCTACATGTTGGGTCCTCAGGGTCCAAAATGTAAGCAGGCTTCAACCGATCTAATGAGATATTCACCTGTTTTCCTTTGATCTGAAGGGTGAAGTACTTTTCTTGCCTTGATATTATAAGGTAGGGTCCTTCATAAGCTGGCTCAAGGGGCTTCTTTATTCTATCTACTCTCACAAAAACATGGGTGCACACCCTGAGATCTTTATGTATAAACACACTTCTTGAATTTTTCTTTTCTGACTTAATTGGTTTGAGAGCATTCATCTGCTCTTGTAAACGGGAGAGAAAAGTGCCGTGTTCCATGCGAGATGTCTTCTCTTCAAAAAATTCACTTGGCAGTCGAAGAGCTTTTCCATATACCATGTGAGCAACTGAATGATTGCCATCATCTCGGAGAGCCGCACGTAAGCCAAGTAAGACTGTAGGTAAGGTTTCTGTCCACTTCGGAGAATTGTGAGCTTTAATAGCCGCTTTTAGAGTCCTATGTAAGCGTTCGACTTTGCCATTACATTGAGGATGGTATGGCGAACTTCTCTGCAGCTTTATACCACAAATGCTAGCCAGATTTTTAAATAACTGTGATTCAAATTGTCGGCCTTGATCAGTAATTACTTTAATAGGTGCACCAAATCTGCAAATCCAATATTTGTAGAATGCTTGAGCCACAGATTCAGCTGTTATGGTCCGCAATGGTATGACTTCCATCCACGATGTAAACCGATCAATCGCAGTGAGGCAGTATATCTTGTCGTCGGATGGCGGAAGAGGGCCGATTATATCCAAATGTATTACACTGAATCGATCGTCTGGTTCTTCATATTGTCCTATTGGTGTTTTTGTATGACGTATTACCTTGTTGCTCTGGCAACCAATACAGGCCTGAGTCCATTCTTTAATATCTTTCTTAATACCAGGCCATATAAATTTTTCTGTTACTTGTCGGACTGTAGACTTAATCCCTGCATGAGACAATGAGTGGATACTGTTGAAAACTTGTCGTCTGTATTGGTATATGGTAATAAGCTTGAATCAAATCGATTTTGGTAAAAATTCGCTTACCTTCGAGAACAGAACTCACATCGTCTATTCTAGGGATAGGGTAGCGATCAGGAACTGTTATGGCGTTTAATCGCCTATAATCTCCACATACGCGCCAGGTTCCATTTTTCTTGGCAACTAAATGTAACGGGCTGGCCCATTGTGACTTAGATGGTGATATAATACCTTCGTTCATCAGTATCTGAAATTCTTGTTTTGCAATCTTCATCGCCTCTGGTCCTAGCCTTCTAGATTTCGAGAATACTGGAGTGCTTTCCTTTGTGTTTATATAATGTCTGACTTCATGTTTCACAGGTGGTGGAAAAAATGACGGTTTTGTAATTTCCGGATACATAGACAATAGTTGGGAAAATTTATTATTGCTCTGCAAAGTGCTAACAGTATCTGCAACTGAAACTTCTGCAATTTCTCCGTTTACGGACATATTTGTATTAATATCTATTAGTTTTTTATTTTTTAGATCAATTAATAAGCCAAATTTATGGAGAAAGTCAGCGCCAAGTATACCTTTTGTTGTTTGAGCTATAACAAATGGCCATTGAAATTGTCGTTTAAGCCCAAGGTCAATATCGAGGAGTTGTGAACCGTATGTGCAAATTTCTGTTCCATTGGCTGCAAATAATTTAAAATTAGAACCTTTTTCTTTTCTATTGTTTTTGGCGGGAATGACTGACACATCAGCTCCACTATCCACCAAAAAAGTCTGTTTGCTGTTTCGATCAGTGATAAAAAGTCTGTATGTGCGACCAAAAGGAATTTCAGCAACAGTTGGGGTCGCTACATCTGCTACTGCTTGGAGTTTCCCTGATTTTCAGATTTTCCGTGGTCTGTTTCCCACTGACATGGAGCTTTACATTTATCTGATCGACATTTCGGCCCAAATCTAAAATGAAAATAACAATATTTTCCTCCATCTTTATACCTACCTCGGCTTTGACTTCTACTTCGACTTCTGCGAGGTGCTATATTCATATCTCGAGACCTACCGATACGTTTAATCTCTTTATCCATAGCCTCTAACTTAGCAATTAATTGAGGAAACGAAAAAGAGTCTAGAGTGCTAGGTTTTGGTTCACGAACCTCTTCCATCATATTTTGTGGCCGTATCTCCCAAATTCGGTCTCCAATATCCGCCAGTTTATCTAAATCCCCATCACTAATAGTTAAAATACTTCTGATTTGACTCGGAAGCTTATCAAGCCAGAGTGTTTTAATTAATTTATCGGAAACTTCCGATGTAGCTAACCCTTTCATTTTCCTCAGAAGCTGACTTGGTTTCATGTCACCAATGTCCAAGCCACTGATTAATTTGCGGATCTGACGATCTTCACTTTCTCTATAAATAGTTAATAACCTTTCTTTGGCTCTTGTATACTTGTCTTTTTTGTCCGATTTTACTAAGTCCCAAATATTTTCTACAGTTCTTAAATCCAACTGAGCCATTAAATAATTAAATTTTGTCTCTTCCCTAGTTACATTCGAAAGCTCAAACTGGGCCTCAGCTTGGCAAAACCATATTTCGGGCCTTTCCACCCAGAACGGGGGCAATTTTATAGCTACCCTGTCTAAATGTAAATTGGTTTTGTGCTCACCTTTTTCGCCATCATCACCATTATTACTCCCGTCTTGTGGCATCGTGAACGTCGGGGTCACCAAATTGTGAACGTCGGGGTCACCAAATTGTTGCTGTCTTATCTTCAGAGACTTTTAGAACTTTTTATCGAAATAAATATAACTTCACTTATACTTTTTATTTCACATTATTTTTTTTACAATATGTAACCTTCTTATTTTAACATAGGATTTTAAAATACATTATGACTTTAAATATCAATAGATATTTTTATATAATTATTAATGTGATTTGATACCCTACAGATTCATAAAAAGATGGTAGTTGGTTTTCTTCAGGTCTGGAGGAAATGGCGATTGGGGCAGAACTTCATAAGTAAGCTCCAACAATTTTATACTGACAAAATCTTTCATAACATTGCTTTCAACAGTTCTGTGATTTCCATCCAAAAAAGCTCGCAGAATATCGTCATCCAGGGAAGATGTCCTGCCACCAACCTCCTTGTCTTCTCTCTTAAAATATTTTAAACCATTGTTGAATGTCTATCGTCACACGGCACTTTATTAATGTGTTTAGTTCTTTTAGCCCTCTTCCGACCGAGTTTGATATCGTAAATGACATTATAAGAAAATATGTGAGAATTGATTATTATTAAGTTGTGATGTTTTAGAGGGGTAAAAAACATTTTTGTTTAGGAGGAGAATAATATAAATTGACATCCAAAATAAAAAAATAAAAAAAATTAAATAAAACAAGAAAACCTGCATTATTTTCTAAACAATCAAATTACAGGAATTTTGCTATTTTATAGAATCTATACGAGATTAATTTTTTGACCTAATATCTGTTAAATGAGGCAAGAGGAAGGACCGAGACTGAAGGGAAGGATACACAATCCATCTCGGAAATATTTCATGCCTCGAAGAGAGACATCACTTCGAACAGAATACTCTTCCGAGAAAGGCCGAAGAACCGACAGCAGACATAAACAGTCCTGCCTTTGGCACAACCCACCGACAGGCAGATGTTACCCGTCTCCCGCTCCAGCACGTATCCAGGGTTGCGCATGGAATCCGATATCCAAGGATAAGCCCATTCCGATTCGTCCAAACGACTCGCAGTATAATCTCTTTATAGCCGGATAATACCCAAACGGACTGTCAAATGTTCGGATCGCCACTTTGGGAATTCGGTTTCAGCGGTTTCCATGAATTTCACCATAGCTTTCATGTTCCATTGATAGTCAGATCTTGACACAGCTTTTTTCCAAAAGTGTTAGCTGATGTAAGGAATCTATAAATTTCTAAATGGTTATGTCTGCCTCAATGAAATATATATATGAAAATAAGAAACAGGTAGGTAAATCCTAAATATTTTTCTATTGATGGAACATCTTATTTCTAGAATAAATAGGGGCGAGATCACCTATTTTTAGTTCTAGGGGGGTGCCAATCAGCGAAAAGGTCAGAAACCTCTACTTTAAACAAAGTTGATTATTTTTAAAACAAGGATATTATTGATGGGGATAGGTCGTGTTGGTTTAAACAAACATTACATTTGTATATTTCGTTTATCTTTTCATTGACGCTTCGTCTCACGCTGTGGGTCATTACTAGACCTTTAAAAAAAAGAGGAGATAAATTTATAAACACAATGCGAAGACAGAAACTTGGTTGTCATTTTTTTCTTTTTTTCATTACTAGGCTGATTAGGCAATTTTAATCCTCTATTATTTAATTTTCTGTAGAACTTTTCAATCTTTACAAAACTGCTTTTACAGTATAAGCACTTAAACTGCAGTGTAATTTACAATCAACCTTAATCAAGTTCAATAAGAAGAAAAAAGAGATATACGTATAGTAGTAGCTATAAAAAAAAGATATATTAAAAAAATATATTAAAAACGCAAGAAAATTAAAAACATTATTATTCAATTTAATTACTTTAATTTAATTTATTAATTAATTAATTACTTTGGTAATCAAAAACCACTCCATTTTTTTTAAAAAATAAGTTGAATAAAAATGCGTAATTACAGCGATAAAAAAAACATTAATTTATATAACATATCTGCAGAACTTATTCTTTTAACTTCCCCCTTATAAACAATATATATTGCTCGTTTTCCATATTCTTATGGAAAACGAGGAAGTGCAAATACAATAACCTTATTTTGTTTTTACATACTACTTTACAAGTATTTCATTAAATATTGATAGCATATGTTTCAAGTAGTTGTAGATTATTTATTAGTTTTTAATTATATATTGATATTTACAACTGTATTAAATATATAAAACAAGTGATTATGAAGAATATAATTATAACGACATGTGAATAACATGAAACGAATTACTCATTAGAAGCACTTCAATAAAAGTTTTACACTTGAAGGACTCATGACCATCTTCTTTTCAGACACCTTGGAGGGTTTTCGGGAATCGAGTATGAAGCAATTAGGGAGACAAGCACCGTATAGAATATGAAGATCTAAGATCATTTAACCTTTCATTTAACTTAATTTTTTTTTAAATGATGTTACTGCAAATATTTTTTCTTAAATTCATATGAAACTTGATGTATTTATTTGTATTTAAAAAAAAAAACAAATTATTAGTTTAAAAAAATTGCGGTTTCAGGTGAAAAATAAACCTTCATTAACTGCTTGAATTTAAAGATATTTTTAGACATCAGCCTAAGAAGCATCCGGATATTAATAGCGGTTCAGATAATAAAAAAAAAAAAAAAAAAAAAAAAAAAAAAAGCAAACTTGGAAACCTGTTGGGCCTAGAAGAGATTCACGCAAAGATAAAAATTATATCCCCACTATAAATTATATTACCTCTTTCCTACGTCAAATGGATTACGCAAGGCGGCAGAATATGTTGAGTAAGTGAATTTAAATGCTTATATCTGAAGCGGTGTTATGGGAAAGAAAGAAATGTTGTAACAGTAATTTCAATATACGTTAATACGCTGACAGATGGACGTACTTGTGAAGGCCATCCACACCCCACCTTCGCACATTCCACTACACCCTTCCTCCGGAAATCATTGGCATACAGCTACGCCAACTTAACTGCTTCTATGAACAATTTGAATGAAGTGGAAAATATTTATTTCTGGACATGCTAATTTGAGAACTATATAAAAATACAAGGACGAAGATAATAAAACAAGAAAAAAACTTTGTAATCCCAATTCTCATAATTACCATAAAAATGTTATAAAAATGAGGTAAGAAACATGGTGTATAAAAAAAATGACCTTTTCGCCAAACGCATGAATCCCAAGTACTATAATAAAAAACGTTTATCTTATTCATTGTTATGATTCATTCTCTTTTTAGAAAACAAGCTTATTCATTAACAATAAACTGACTTGATAAAGCGATAGTTCAGAAGTTTTTTTTGAAAAAGCAACCTAAGGGTTTCTTAGGGAATTATTGTAATTTTAATATATTCTAGAAAAAAAAACCTTGTTCAACCGCCGAAATCAACAAACTTGACTGAGATCCAAAAATTTTCTAGTGTTGATACGCTCAATGAGAGTGAGATGTACGTTTTTAGGAACTACAAAGGAGTAATTCATGATGAATTTGTTCTTAAAAGACGTACAATAAACCCTACCTCTGTTGCGAACAGTTTGATGGAATCGCAGCAGTGTTGTCAGGAGGTATACAATATTTTTCCTAGCGGTTAATATAGCATCTCTGTCATATAATGTATTCTTGTGTTAAATAAAAAACTGCAGAATAGGGTTTCTCAAATAAAAATGTATTTTAAATTATTATATTGTAAATGTAAGTCATCCATTATTATTCCACAGAATAAAATATCAATAAACAATATAAATGCAAAGCAAACTTTAAAGTTTAGAGGGAGTTAGGTCAGTTAACGCTACTGCCATTAGCTAACGACCTAACATCGAGTGATCAAATACCAATATATTATTAATTAGCGATTCAACATCGAATGCTAGTGCGGAAGATGATTTTTATTTCTAACAGTAATACGTAGGAGAAATTAAATAAAACTTATAAATAATATATAAATTTTATTACTAATTCTTTTCACACTGATTTTTAAAAAATCCTTAATCCGTCTTTGGATTCTCTATTTCCCAACGAGACCGGAACTTTCCCAAAAGTTTGGTAAGAATCTCCACACCTAGTAATGCTTTGTCGCAGCTTAATACAGCTTTGATAAACTGCAAAGGAGTTTTGTTACAGAAAGACGATACTCGGCCGCATATCAAGGAAACGTCCATCAGAAATCAAAGGGAAGTTTAGTAATCTTGAAGGTATCGAACTTCCTCTACGAAGTCAACAGCCATCCCGAAGAGTGGTAACTGCATGGGATCAAGCAACTGGCTGAAAAATGAGGAATGGCAGTGTGTGTGTGTTTATATATATATTATTCATTTATTTATTTTAATTTTTTAATTTTATTTTTTTTTAACGGCAATTTTTTGAAGCACTATAGTTTAAAAGTTCTAATGTCATCTGAAGCAATATCTCAAGTATGTGTAAGTGTATTCTCAAGATATTAAACAGTTTTTGAGGACAATTTCTAGTTGTTTAAATGGCTCTTATTGATGCAAATATCATCAGTAATCTGATCATTACGAAAATTTGCAAAATTCCTTGCAAAGGACTGACTGTAAAGTAGGATACTATGGTGTTTTGAGCACCGTGATAAAAATAATTGGGAGAAAAGTATCGAAGACGAGAGAATATTCCAACAAAGCTAAAAGATGGATATCCATAAATATATTATTAAAAAAAGGAAATAATGTTTTGAAACCTCATCCATGTATGTTTTATTAAGGAAAATCAACTAAATACTCAATTATATTAAAATAAGTTAATTTTTCTTTAACTCGGACAATGGACGTTAATGAGGCAGGATAAGCTCAGTAAGTATATGTATCATGTTTTTAAGGGTTTTCTTTAGTGCTCTTATTTTATCTATTCACAGAGTAAAAGTAGGGGTTGGAAATTATTTGTAAATTGTTGAAATGTACGATCTAGGAGAGCTTTAGGTTATTGAACTAATCTTAAACATGTCAAGATTTAAAACAAGAAAATATTAAAAGAGGAATATTTTTTTAAAAAATGATAAATTATTTTGAAACAATATTTAATTCAATAATTAAAATATTAAAAAAAAAAAGAAGAAGAAATAATCGACCTTAAGATTAATGAATGAAATAATAACTTTCAGGATTGATAAATTATATATACCACTTCTATTGGATTTTTTTTATTTAAAGACTCGTTACGAATGTTAAACATTCATTTTCATTTTAATTACTGATCAAAGATTCCAATTTTGCTATCCATTTAAATTAAAATAACCATAAATTCTACACAGACCCAGGGGTGAAACTAATACATCACTTAAGAAATAGACTAAAATTAATTAGTTATAATAGACAAACGAGCGAAGCTCCCAATTCATTAGAAAAGACTTATTTACATGACTGTGGTTAGACCTATTTGGACGTATGGAGCTGAGATTTGGGGCTCTACTAAACCATCTAATCCATCTCGTATTCAATTCTTACAATCCAAAATCCTTCAAAATCCTAAATGCCCCTTACTTTGTCACCAATAAACTTATCCATAAAGACCTTAATTTTCCATATGTTGCTGAGTTAGCCAAACCAGATAACTATCATAATAAGCTCCATAACCACTCAAATACATTAGTTTCTCAACTTGCTTCCCACTCCATTCCCGATAATCCTCCGAGGCATCTAAAAAGAAGCCGGCCTAGAGATCTTCTAGAGTAGAATTTTTATTAAAGTGCAACTGATGAGTAGTTCTTTTCAAGTTATGGCATGTTATTGTAATCTTTAACAGCTCATTTACTTGATGTATATATTTCTACAGTTGTAAATTGATATATAGAAGGAAATAGAAAGTTATTAATGAGTACAATAATAATTGTTAGGAGAGGTAACAGGCGGTTACAGTCTTGAAACCCATATATATACGATGTTAATACCCAATGTACCATGTTAAAAATTCAATAGAAGTGGCAATTAATTCATCAATACTAATTGTGTTGATCCTTCAATATTATCATACGTAACTTAAGTAATCCTATAACCAGAGTCTTTTGAAAACAAAGAACGCACAAAGAGAATGTAAACAGAAGACAAAAAACAATCGCCGCGTAACAACCGTTGCCAGAAATATTAGCTAGAGGACAGAACTCAGAAATTAACCTTGGATGACACCGGCCACTGAGAAGCCAATGCCAATATTATCCCAGTAGTGTGCCTCCTTTCTACAGCCTGGAGAATGTCCAGCGCCGCTTCCGGCCAGTATATATAGCCAGCGCTCTCTCTTGTCTCCATAATAAACTTTTAAAGCCAGTAAAAACTAAAGAATTTGGTTTATGTTTGCTTTTATCAAGTTATAGATAACATATTATTACAACTAGTACAAATTATAGGTGGGGTAATGTGTTTATTAGCTTTCTTTTAATTTAATTTTTTTTTAATATGTTTATATATAACTTTTTTAAAATACAATAAGCAAACGAGCGGAATTTTTTATCCAATTACGTATCATGATTTTGGAGAGCAACTAGTTACCAAACCTTTTATTAGTTCGACCTAATGCCTTCTTCTTTTCTGTCGTCTTAAAAGAATTAGAAGCAAGTTTAGAGATAAGTGAATTTGAATGGTTAGGGAGTATATCATGAAAGTATTTGTAATTGATTAGGTGAAATGCAACGTTTGGGACATCATGGTCATTAGCTGATTTATTCAGGGCATAATGATGGAGAATTTTCCAAGGTATTGTAGATTGTAAGGATTATATACGAGATTAATTTAGTGGTTTAATGCAGCGGTTTTTATCCTGGGGTCGTAGTGATATTATAGGGGGATCACGAAACAAAAATAAAATCATTTAATTATTTTATTAGAAAAATCATTTATAAACTGAAGTACAATTACTTGTAAAGTAAATAAATTAAACATTAATTATCAATCAATGTGATTTTTGCATTTAGAATTCTCGTCACACGTTGTTCTTCGTTAGAAACATATAAAAGCATATTCTCGAAAGATAGCATACGATTCATGTATTTAGATTTTGGAGCAACCATTTCGAAAAACCCCTTTTTACAGAGATAAGAAGTGGCGAATTTTCATAAAGGTCTCTACTACAGAAGTACAAACGCAGCAATATAAAATATTAGGAATAGTTTTATTCCATTTTTTTTTACTCTCCGTTTTTCTTTATAAAAAATTGTTTTGTTTTTTATATACATGTATTGAAATTTACAACTGTACAAAATATATACATCTAGTAAATGTATTAACAACGATTATAATAATATGTTAAAACTTGAAAAGAACTACTCATCAGTAGCACTTTATTATAAATTCTACTCTAGAAGGTCTAGAATCTTCGTTTTAGACGCCTCGGAGGATTAGGAGGAATGGATTGGGAAGCAAGTTGAGAAACTAACGGATTTGAGTGATTATGGAGCTTACTATGAAAGGATAGGTATCTGGTGTGGGCTAAATCAGCAACATATGGAACATTAAGATCTTTATGGATAAGTTTATTGGTGACAAAGTAAGGAGGATTGAGGATTTTACGAAGGATTTTGGATTGTAATGATTGAATACGAGATGAATTGGATGGAAAAAAAACAACATAAAATTAGTGCAGTTTGATTATATAATATTAAAAAATATTTTACATTTATAATTATAGTTAAAATTCAATTGTTAGTCAGCTTAATATTATTTTCGGAGGGAGAAGAGGAGATCACGAAATATTAATCTCATTATATAGTAAAAATAAATGAGATTTATTCATGTCATTTATACATATATATATATATATATATATATATATATATATATATATATATATATATATATATATATATATATATATATATATAATCTATAATATTAAACATTTATATCTTTTTTTTTTTAATTTGTCATAGAATCACTTAATTATTTATTATTTATTTATTTACATTTTGGTGCCATGTACCACCACATTTGGTTAGAGGCACCATACTCAGGTTCAGAACTATAATTCCTTTTACAGGTTTGTTTCTTTTAAAAATTGAATAATTTGTTTGTGGAGATACGAGTTGTTTCCTAGTAGTGTTGCAATGTCTTGATTCGTCAGACCGTTATCTTCTCTTTGCTTGTTGTATTTTTGGCATTCAATAAGAATGTGTTCTATAGTCAGATTTACCTGACATTCGTTGAATTTTGGGGGTTGCTTGTCTTCCAATAAGTAACTGTGGGTTAATTTTGAGTGTCCAATTCTTAGTCTTGTAAAGATGACTTGTTCTTTTCTTGGTCCTGGTTCCTCTTTCCATGGTCCTGGAATTGGTCTAATTTTTTTGTAGTTTGTATCACTAATATAATATATAGAATCACTTAATATAATTTATCGAATTACTTAATATAATTTACTAGTAGAATTCAATGCTTAAACAACTAGATAAAGAATATATTTTATTTTAATGGCAATAAGGAAGACACAATATCTGCCTCGGTCCACCTGTTACTCGAGTACCACTTCTAAATCAATTTATATCTTTATCTTTAAGAAACCGCTTTAATATTTTTTTTTGTTTTCGCAAGGTAAAACGTAAATATGAAAAAATAAAACAAATAAAACGTCATATTTGTAAAGAGAGCTTATACGTAAAAGGTGGTTAACAAAAAAAAGAAAAAAAAAAGCGTACATTAAAATTATGTGCATTTGTATTATTGGCACTGACAATCTGCCAATAGATTAATTTAAGTTCTAATTTAGATTTATTAGAATTAACTTTAATTATATTAACTTCTTATCGAATGATAAACATTTTGAGTTAACATTTAAGCAGCTTATTGCAAATAATTAAAGATCAAGAGTAATTAATCTTTTAATTTAATTAAAATACAACAAAATAAAAAAAACAATTGATTTATAATTCTTTGTTTAATTTGATATATTTTTTTTTTTTAATAAATTCACTTTTTATTACAGGTAAACTTAAACGACACATCACATGTTGGTACAATAGATGCTATTAATATTTTAGTTACGATTTCAGAATCTTCATATATAATAATAAATGGAAAAAATAAACTAAGAAATAAAGATTAATATACATTCATACAGTTGATCTCCATCCTCCAAAAATTACGAAATTTTATTTAAATATAAATGAATGATATGTCGATTTTTTTCTTATTTTCATGTCTATATATTTAATTATTATTTATGTATACATTATTATTGTTATATTCATATTTCTTCTTTATTTTATTTTATTTTATTTTTGTTCACTTTATTTATTCATTATGTCTCTGACCAGATGTAACTAATTTTATTTATTTCTGTACTAAGTTGTTATTCTTAAGCGACTTGGTCCCAGAATAAAATTAATTTTCTATTATATTATATTCTCTATCTCTCTCTCTCTCTCTCTCTCTCTCTCTATATATATATATATATATAAGAAATAAACTAATGGTATCGTGAACTTTCATTAAAGGAAAACTGAAGTTGTGATAAAAAATGACTTGATCTGTTCTGAAGTTACCTATATATACAAATAGGAATATTATTGAATTTTTTTTTGTTAAATACTATAAAATCTTGGCTTCCTCTTACTCATGCTTCACCCAACATCATAATCCATTCAAATTTAAATTAAAGAAGCATACATATTAGAAGCACTAAAAAACGTTTTAATAAAATTAGAGATCACAGAAAAATACCAAACGGTCTCAGAATCATGTTTACTGTGTCATAAAAACTAATAATTTATACTACACTAAACGAATATATTGTTAACATAGTAAGATTGGCCACACAACGTTTCTCTATTTCGAAACGATCCGAAGATTAAATCATTTGAAAGGAAAAATAATAAAACGAACCAAGTTTTACGATGCGAGGCATCCCATAATATTTTATATAACCATGTGCCACACGACTATTCTTACAAAGATGTCTCTTTTGAAGAAATATTAAAATACATTTTCACAGTGTGAGTGAAAAGTGTAAAAAGAAAATTTTATATAAAATTGAACTAGGATTGATAAAAATTACCGTTTCCAGGGATCAGATTAGATTTTTTTATCGCATTTTTTTAATGAATCAATGAAATAAGACTTAATTTTTCTTTATGCATTTACTCACAACTATCTTTTTCACCATGAACTGCGATTTTGTATGAGATTATTTTCTTAATATTTTAAATAGTTCCATCCATTATTTAAGAATCTAAATCTACAAAGGCACTCTGATGTGTCGAGTCCTTGAGGGTATCGTAAATACAAATTTGAATTATTTTTTCAAATAGAATTTTTAAACTCATCTATTTTAAAAATGTTCTTAATGCCCTTTATATGCATTTAGTCTAATAAAAACCAAACATATCAAATATGTTTTAAAGTTTCTGATACCTACGTGCTACATATCAGATAGTAATCGACCTTCCAATGTCAGTACTTAAACTTTTATCAGTCTGATAAGATATCACTCTCGATTTCGTAAGTACTATAATAATTACAGCAATTGGACCTTGTAAAGAAACATGGCACAATTATTGATAAACTAAGGTATTAGGGTTGTAATGTAAATAAGAAAAAAAATTGTTCATACAAATTAGTAATTAGGACATACCTCAATTCATTCAGGAGAGGCAGAAGTTTCAGACCTGTAACAAAAATATTTTTGTTAAAACTATTACTGATTATATATAAATTGATTATTATAACGACAATGTATTGATGTTAAAAAAATAAAGGACAATTTTTAATGAAGGTTTTAACTTATACATTAAATAAAAGTAGTATTATCTGCCAATAAAAAAAAAAAAAAAAAAAAAATAATATATATATATATATATATATATATATATATGGCATGAAGCTATGCTACATCCCTGGTTTATTTATCTTTCACAGATAGAGCTAAGGCTTATCCGAAAAATGGGTAATAAATAAATATAAAAAAGTGACTATAACTTTAATTCTTAATTTTAAGACACATCGCATAATTTTGGATTCATTCTTGACAAAAGACACTAATAACCACATACTAGACACGCTAGAAAGACATGGACTCAACAAAAGATTCATCCATGTATAAAAAAGTTCTAAAAACTAAACCTCATTTTTCTTGGTAACAAGGTTTTAATCTATAATACTTATAAGGCCTGCAATAAAAAAAACTATTCTAAAAAAACTAAAAACTATGAAGAACAATAAAATATTTTAAAATTAAACATCCAATTCAGTGTAGCAGATTGTTACATATTTTAAAAACGTATCCTGTTGCACTATAGCTGCTTATATTCCGTAATTGTATATCCCTTGTAAAGCTAAATTACACACACACACACACACACACACACACACACACACACATATATATATATATATATATATATATATATATATATATATATATATATATAAATTAATTAATAACATCGTATTGCTCATTTGCTCTCAGCATAGTAAAAAAAAATATGAATGTTTCAAAATGTAAATTAAAAAAAATATATATATATAAAAAATCTGTAATCCACAAAAAGTCATGAGTGCACTTCTTTTGTAATGGTTTCTGTTATATCAACATTTTTTTTGTATTTTTTTTTTTTTTGTGGAGGGGGGCGGATTTTATTATATTATTTTTCCCTCCAACTAATTTCAGATATCAGATCAGATAAGGTTAACGTTTAATACATCTTTATAGTTAAAAAAAAAACTTTATGAATATGAAGAAAATGTTTTTATAGGAACCGAGCTTATACACATGCGTATATCTCACATTACACATAACAATTAAAACATACTGTAAGTAACAACTACAAACTCAACTAATGGCAGAGTACGGTAACACTAAACAATATTAAAACGATTTAACATTTTGTTATCAGACACCAGTAATAAAGAGGAACAGAATGGACAGAAAAAAGCCAAAGAAGGAGAAGAATTAAATAAAAAAATACGTATATATGTATATATTATAAATTAGAAGTAACATAATTGTCATTGAAGTTGCATGACCTTGCTAATCTAAGTTATCGGATTGGAATATTCAGGAAAGATGAAGATAACGGATAAACATAAAATACAAGGGGAAATTAAATAAATAAATGATTGAGAGGGAAGCCCCAACTACGACTGTTATCGTTGGACTGGAACATTCACCCTTATCTGGAATTGAACCTTTGGTCACAATGGCTGTAGGTTCATACAGCTTTCATTTGTCTAGGCTAGATTGCTTATTTTTGAGAGATATAAACTGACATTTATCGTCTAAAATTAGGGCTATTGCTAAAGTTGATATCTAAAAATATTAAAACAAGGTCTATTTGCTAAACAGGTAAAATATTTTTTACCTGTAAAAAAGATTTTTTTTTTTTGTTTGTCAATAAAGAACCACTCACTAGTAACACATCAAAAATAGAAAAAAAAAAATTAAAAATTCTATATAAGAAGGTCTCTCAGCCATCTGTTTAGACGCCTTGGTGCATTATTGGGAATAGAATGGGAAGCAAATTGAGAGACTAGTGGATCAGAATGGTTATGGAGACTAGATTGAGACTAGATGGAGGCTAGATTGCTTATTTTTGAGAGATATAAACTGACATTTATCGTCTAAAATTAGGCCTATTGATAAATTTGATATCTAAAAATATTAAAACAATGTCTATTTGCTAAACAGGTAAAATAGTTTTTACCTGTAAAAAAGATTTTTTTTTTTTTTGTCAATAAAGAACCACTCACTAGTAACACATCAAAAATAGAAAAAAAAATTTAAAAATTCTATATAAGAAGGTCTCTCAGCCATCTGTTTAGACGCCTTGGTGCATTATTGGGAATAGAATGGGAAGCAAATTGAGAGACTAGTGGATCAGAATGGTTATGGAGACTATGAAAGGATTGGTATCTGGTTTGGTCTTAAATCAGTAACGTATGGAACATTAAGGTCTTTATGAATGAGGTTACTTGTGACAAAATAAGCAGCACTAAGGATGTTTCGAAGGATTTTGGATTGCAAGGATTCGATATGAGATGAATTAGATGGTCTGATGAAGCCCCAAAGCTTAACTCCATATGTCCAAATAAGTCTGATAACTGTTATGTAAATGAGCCTTTTGTAATTATTCAATAGGTTTGAACGTCAGGTAAAATCTTTCTTTTTACATATTGATTTCACGATTATCAGTCAAATTTAGTCCTATAGTTTTGAATTAAAAAGACAAAAAAAAAAAAGATTAACATTACTAGCCTGAATAACATAAATATATCACTGAGATTTTAAGTTTTATGTATTTTAATACTTTTAATTTATATATGTAACAAATCAAAAGTTATTTAATAATTTTACTAATTTATTATTATTTAATTAGTAAATTTTAATGTATTGTAATTTATCATTTAATTTTTCATTACAAATCGCTTTATTTCCCCTATTTTAGGCAGAAAAAAATATCAACTTCTAAATGTTTTTAGCGAAAAAGGAAAAAACAGATTTAGGACTTAATGTATCTCACAACGTACTTTATTTTAAACAATAATTAGTTCAATATATTAATTAATGTTAAAGTTTCACAATGCTTCAGAGTAGTGCAATGATCCATTGCAGAAAAAAGAGAAATAAAAAACGTTTGGAATGTTTAAACGATGTAAATTTGATATAGTAAAACTGGATTTACTATAACAATATAACAAAAATAGAGAAAATAATTTAAATAATGTCAATTATTAAATTAAGATTGAAAACTTAAAAAATCACCGTAAGTCATAAACTAAGGCTAAGGAGTCAGTTTCTTTCCATACTGTTTGAGCGGTTAATTTTAATATGAAATTATTTATATTTTTGAACTTTTACTAACCTCGAAGAAAAAAACTAAATATCAATAATAAACGTTTAAACAATTTACAGTATTTTTGTACCTTAAGTTGTGTAACAAAGTCAAATCCTAAACATCTAAATCATCATACATTTTCTCTCTCCTTTTCTTGCTAGTCCCTTGTTATTTCATTATGATATGTTTACGTTTGATAAAAACTAAAATATCTTTTGAAAAAATAATTTAAATAGGTTGCTAACGATTTATTTTCAGTGTTTTCGACGATTAAAAAAAAAAAAAAAAAAAAAAAAAAAAAAGAGATTGTATTTAACTGTTATTTTGATTGGTTTGTTATGTACGTTTACTTCCTCAAATTCTGCGCTATTAGGTAATGAAGTAACATAGAAAACAACTTAAATATTAACAGAAAAAAAAGTGAATATGATTATAGACAGGGAAAAGGAGTGGAAAAAAAGAAACTTAATATTACCAAATAGGAATTGATCACTAAAAGCTGTTAACGGTAACATTAGATTGACGTATTGGCGCTGTTAAATAAAAGCTTCCCCAGTGCGAAACCCTTCACTTTTAGAGGGAATAGTTATTGGCGAATGTTCTTCTCCCATATTGGGGTACTTGCAAGGTAAGGTGGTGTGTGAATTTGAAAAAAACTAATATATCGTTTAAAATTACAATACTTTATGCATAATAAGTTTCCGGTCTGTGGATGAAGAAAAGGTTAAAAAAAAAAAAACTCAATTTCTCGTTAACTGGCAAAAACATTTGATCATGGATATGTGTATACATATATATATATATATATATATATATATATATATATATATATATATATATATATATATATATATATAATTTACTGCATTTTCCAAATTGAATTAAATTAACAATCAATGAATTTTCGAGATAAACAATGTCGAGAGAAAACAGTTGATTTTAATGTGACTATTTTCATTCAACCAATATAGCTCCTAAACGGTAGGTTCTAGGGATAAGTGTTATATAACAAAAAAATATTTTCCATTACATTTCTGAACAGAGAGCTGTCATTGAATTTTAATTTTAATACAAACAGAGCTATAGCTTGTCAAAATGTTACATTTTTGTATGTGAAAACAACGTTACATCAAAAAACAAATGTAATTGGTGTTAATTTTTTTCCAGTGCAATCTCCAACAAGCTCTACACACTGAATACAATGCCCAGAAAATATTATTATTCTATATATAAAAAAAAAAAATGGTTTCTTCTTGTCCAAGAATGTTGTTCCACTCCTCCTTAGACATCGCTATGGGCCAAATTAGAACTTTAGAACGATGAGAGATTAGATTAAATCCGCATACATCCACATTGACCTTGAAAACCAATGTTATGTGGACAGGGGTATTGTCAGGAAGAGACCAAATACTTCAGCTCAAATTTTTCCGCCTTTTCTCTTTTATGTCGTCTTGTAAGCTGTGAAGTTGTTCTCAATAATACTCCTTATTCATGTAATAATTCCGTTTCTTTCTGTTAAATTATTCAACGATATTCCTCTATATTGACAAACATACATATAACCTCTTGCCTTCCAAAAGCTCTTTAAATTGTGCTGGAGTAAGCCCTCTTTACTAAATTTAATAACTCTTGGATATTTAATCTTGAACGTTGTAGTAGAGCAATGTTCCCTTCAAGGTTACATACAGATTAATACAACTCAGTTAGTGCTTACGACGGATATGGAGAGAGCAGTCATAAAAGTGGTTACTACTTATATATAAAAAATCAATCAACAAAGAATTGTATAAAATCAACCAGAGAATCGATTAAAATGTGCCTGTTGCGAAAGATTTGTGTGATACTTTCATTAGAAAATAGCTTGAGTACTTGAGCCCGGCTAAAGCCTAATACGCACTGTGACACATTTGAATCGACTCTCTGCGTCTGTGGGTTCGAATCCCACCTGGGTGGGTTAAAATTTATTTCGTCGCGGACCCACAAAAATTATGTCGTGGAGTACGGTCAAAACATTAAATTTAATTGAAGATTTGCATTCAAATCGGTTTCTCTGGGACCCGTCTTTCACTGATTACAGAAACCGGGGAAAAAATAAATAAATGTCTTTTGTCATTGGCAACGAAGTATCAGGTTTCATCGGCGGAAATAGAAAAAAAAATCCACACGCTAAAAGGCCAATTTCATCTGGAGCACAGGAAGGTTGCATCCCTCGAAAGTGAATCTTCGACACAAAAATGTAGTTGGTTTGGCTATGAACTACTATTTTTTTAATGCCTGTAATGCAGGCAAGAGGAAGCAGGAATACTGACGAGGAAAACAAAGTAAATAAAATTATTTCAATTTTTTCAAAACTATTTTAATTTTTACATTTTTAAACCAATATTACATTTTTAAACCATTATGATATTTTAATTTTTACATTTTTAAACCATTATGATATTTTAATTTTTACATTTTTAAACCATTATTTCATTTTTTAAATAAGAATACAAATAATATTCATTTTTAAAAAGGCATAACTCCCCATTATTCATTTTTTATTCATTAACTTCGACATGTTTCAGAGCTTATCAATTGCTCCATCCTCAGGTTCTACAATCATTTATGTTATATTTACAATTCTATACTATATTACTATTACATTTAACAACTAATCCCTGACAAGACTAGTTGCTCCGTCATCGTTTCGGGAAGAACTGAATTAAATATGAGTCTTGGTGCGGACACGGTTCATTTGAATCGGGGCTGCGTCCAAACAGAGTAAAAACATGATCGACGCAGAGTCTGGACATAGGCAAAACCTGAGTCGGTTCAAATGTGTCCCAGTATGTACTAGGCTTAAGAGATCTAGGCCTCTATTAGTTTAGGTGAGGTGAGAAGATCCTTAAGAGTTGGGCAAAATTTAATCATGATTAAATATTTGGAAACTAATTTCCTGGAATTATCTTTTAATTTTTAATAATAAATCTTTTAATTATTAAAAACAAAATTATGACTAAATTAGAAGATTGATTCCAGGAAATTATTTGTCAAATATTTAATCATGTGTTAATTTTGCCCGACTCTGGTTTAAAGAGGGTCTATTGCGATTTGGGAGAGTTGAATATATTAATTTTTATAATGTAAAAAAAAAAAAAAAATCAGGAAGGTATGAATCATTCTTTTTCGGAGACTTTTTTTGATAAAGCTGTCAACATCTAGCAATCCATCATAGTTCATCTAACGAATAATATTGATTCAATTAAAACATAGCGATAGGTTCGAAAATAGTATAAGTGATACACAAACAGGATAGAAGAAACATCAATGATTGACTTCCTCCCTCAAACACGATCGTACTATTTGCTCTAAATGATTGCAAACAATAATTATTGGATGATTCTACGGATTTTTCAATCATTATTGGTAGTTTTCAATAGTCCATGCAGTCATCTCATGATGCAATACGTCCGAAGGTCAAGGTTAGCGCATCATCTGAAGAGTTTGTTTATACAAAGCTAATTGGAATAAATTAAACCGGGACATTGAACATTAAACAATCCATGTTCCACTTGAGGTATGCATGGTGATATAGAAAGATCAATAAAATTATAATTGTTAAACTATTTGACATTTCTAATGTAATTTTTTTTTTTCCAAGACAAGTTTCGAATGTTAAACATTTACAATCACTTTTAAAATCATACAAAAAAAATTAAAATATCAACACTTTGCCTTACTGATTATTTCGCACCGCTTTCTCTAGTTATTATTATTTGTTTACTGTTCTGCTATTTTCATTGTTATGTCCTCCACTGAGGGGTTTTTCTAGAATGTGTTCACTTCGTACGAACCTAGCAACACTGATTGCTGTGAAAACATGTAGTAAAGTAAGCTGACAACACTGTGAGCTATAAAAACATTTATAACCTCAAATTAAATTTTTTTCATATATTATAAAACTTTTCTGTAGTTAAAAGTGTAAAATATGAAGTTTTTAGGGAGTATGAAGATACAGGGTGAGTATCTCTTAGTGTAAAAAAAATGGGTGAAACTGAATAAAAAAATTAGAAAAATGCCTCACCTTTCTATTCCAATCCGTTGCAGACATATGATAATTCCAAAACTTTTTAAGGGAAATCATGTTTTTTTTTGTTTTTTTTACTATAAAAGCTGTAATATCTCCACTTTATTAAAATATTATTCAAACTTCAACCAAATTTTCGGATTTAATATTAAATTTCCTATAAGGGCAGAGTACATATAACCTTGAATTTTACAAACTTGGGACCTAAAGAACAGCTTGATCATCACCTTATTTAGGGAAGTTACAATGTCTTAGAATACTTCAACGCTCACCGTTCTTCGAAAAAGCCATCCAAGAAACTGCAAAACTTACAAAAACATGCAAATTCAATCAATTAGGATTGATGAATTAAATGCCACTTCTATTGAGATTATTTTATTTGAAAACGTCGAAAGCCACTCACCATGCTAGACGTCAATGGGTAAGATTTGAAATTAACCATTGGTACTCAGTGAGAGATAATTTAAAATTATATATTTATATCCTCCACAATAAACTCACTTCTGTACTCCACCCACTTGAGTTTGACTCATTAGACAATCAAATCCGGACGCGAGTTGAATATCTCGTAACCAAAAAACAAAAAACATTGGAAAAGAAAATTAATAACTTGCTGTCTAGCAAGAATAACCCCGTTAATCGCCCATCTAACAGTCCAAAAAACCCCATATCCGATAACCAATTTTCCCCACGTATCCTCAACCTCAGCAACATAACATTAACTAAAAATGAAAATAATTTGCTCAACAAAGGTTTAAAACATTCTATAAATTCACCGGTGACTATACAAACATTCGAAAACCTTGCTGTCCACATTGAATCCGGTTTAGAAAAATACGACAAAAACCCACTTTCGAAATCAATATGCGCAAACATACTAAAAACAGAAATAGAAAAAGCCAAGAACTGTAAGATAAAGACATCATCCGAATACAAGATAGCACGCGCTTTATCAACTAAAATATTAAAAAACGACCTTACAATCATAAAAGCGGACAAAGGGAACACCGCAGTAATTATAGAAAAAGAGTTATACAAAAATAAAATCTATGACTTCATCCAAAAAAACAGCTTCCCCACCATAAAAAACCCCGCTAAAAAATTTAACAGTCAAGTTCGGGAGTTAATAAATAATAGTATTTTAATACCTGATAATATAAAATACAACTTGATTGAAATGAATCCCTTGCCGCCCCGTCTCTACGGCCTACCCAAAATACATAAAGCAGACATTCCTATAAGACCAGTAGTTACCTACATTAATAGCTCCATATACAAACTTGCTCATTATTTAAACAACATGTTCAAAACGAAAATTTCCTTTTCCCCACGAAATACAATAAAAAACTCAATAGAATTAGTCAACAAAATTAAAAACGTAAATGTTCCAGACAATGCAAAGTTAATATCATTCGATGTCACAAATCTGTTTACCAGTATCCCACCTTCAGAAACAATAGAAATTTTAGAAAAACTAATCTTCCGGTCTAATCTTCAACCACTAGAAAAATTAGACTTTTACAATTTAATGTCAGTCTGCATAAAACATAATTATTTTCAATTTAACAATACATTCTATAAACAAGAAGAAGGATTACCAATGGGATCCCCTCTTTCACCCCTTCTGGCAGATCTTTTTATGGATAAATTAGAACGGAAAATCCTTCATTCAAAATTAGCTCAACACATCATATACTGGTATCGGTATGTTGATGACATAATTTGCCTATGGTCTGGGACGACCAGACAAATCAATAGTTTCTTAAACGAAATAAACGAAATCCACCCTTCAATTAAATTCACACTGGAGTTAGAGAATAATAAAACTTTAAATTTTTTAGACATAGAAATCTCCATAAACAATAAACAACACGAATTTAATATATACAGGAAACCCACACACACGAATGTAGTTATAGACAACAATGCCAGGAGACCACTAACACACAAACTCGCAGCATTTCATAGCATGATATACCGGCTTTTAAATATACCGCTAAATGAACGAAATTTTAACAAAGAAATACAAACGATTCACACTATAGCTAACAACAACGGATACAGTAAAACAACAATCGATAATATTTTAAGAAAACAAATACATAAAAAAACTATGAATAATATATACAAAACACCCCCAGAGGATAAAGCTACCCCTAAAAAATATATTTTGATACCATACTACGGCCCAATATCCGTTAAAGTCGGGAAAGAATTAAAAAGATTAGGTTTAAACCCTGCATTTAAAATAGATAAGCCATTGTCTTCATACTTCCCTTCACCGAAAGACAAAATAGACCCTTTCCAAAAAAGCGGCGTATACGAATTAAAATGTAATGACTGTGAAGCAAAATACACGGGAAAAACCGGACGATCAGTAAATCAAAGAGTAAATGAACATATAAGAGCATACACTAATAAGACCCAAAATTCCAATTTCGCTATCCATCTAAATGAAAATAACCACAAATTTAATAAAGACTCGGGAGTAAAAATATTACATCAAGTAGAAAATAGCCTAAAATTAAATACTTTTGAATCACTAGAAATAATAAAATCGTTTAAAACCGATCCAGATTTTTGTTTAAATGATCAGATTAACGTATCCAATAGCCCCATTTTAAATTTGTTTCCCATAGGAACGAAAAAAACCCAATGAGTCATAAGGGAAACCCCGTTGTAAATCTAAAACTTAACCTACCTGCCCCCCCTTTTACTTCTCACAAATTCAGTGTTTTAGTTACCTCGAAGGTGAGTGCCTATGCTTGATTTCTTGTCTCATCTTTTTAAAAACCTTAGTATATTTAATCTATGTAACATAGTACTGATGTGTTGAAAATTTTATTGTATGTTTTAGAACTGAAGATGAATGTTTAGCATTCGAAACTAGTTTTCAAATAAAATAATCTCAATAGAAGTGGCATTTAATTCATCAATCCTAATTGTATTGATCCTTCTATATCATCATGCGTACCTCAAGCAAATTCAATCAGCTTTCATATGGTATGATCAAACTAATTATTCAAAAGCAATAAAGCCTTCCCCTGTAAAACCAGACACATACGATGTCTTCAACATAGTTTTCAAATTTTCAAGATTTTGTGAGATTTGCAGTTTTGTAGATAGTTTTTTCGAAAAACGGTGAGCCTTGAAGTATTATAAGACATTGTAACTTCCAAAATTAGGTGATGATCAATTTGTTCTTTAGGCCCCAAGTTTGTAAAATTAAAGGTTACATTTACTCTGCCCTTATAGGAAATTTAATGCTCAATCCATGAAATATTATAGCTTTTGTGGCAAAGAACGTGATTTCCCCCCAAAAAAGTCTTTGAATTATCGTATACCTAAAATGATAGGAATAGAAAGGAAAGGTATGCGTTATTTTTCTTCATTTTTGATCTAGATTCATCCAATTGTTTTTGTTTTTTTTACGCTAAGAGGTACTCTACCCTTTATATTAAATTTTTAAAATGTAAAACAAGAAATCAAACATATTAATACTTACTCTAAGGAGGTAAAAAGGACTTCTAAACTGTATCAGAACTCCATATTTTGTAATTATATATAGTTATATATTCTAACGCATGTTTTTATATATTTATATTGTTGCTAACTTTATTTTTGAAAAAGCCTGTGTAACTTATATTATTTTATTGTAACCTGTTTTATCATTGTAGGGCATTATAATGAGAACAAAATAGTCTCGAAACGTCGCTAAATTAATTTGTTATTTTATTGACCTTACGAACCTTATTAAACATATATATAATCTGTGTATCAAAGTGCTGATGTTTCGACATTTTTATTTGTTTTTAGAACTGATGTTGAATATTAATTATTTGATATATATATATATATATATATATATATATATATATATATATATATATATATATATATATATACTAGTCTACGAATAAAACATTTCAACAGAAGTTTCAAAAAGTTCATCAATCCAATTTGTGCAGTCATAGAGATTGGGTAATCCTGATCTCTTATAGTGATTTTAAAAAAATCAATTCTAAAAAACGGTACAGACTGTTGACAATAATTTCAAAAAATTGCGATACTTTGGAAAAAATGCCGCTAAGGTATTTTGAGCACATTTCGACAAAAATCGATCAATGACATCATAGCAATATTAGGATGAATATTTAAATCCTCGAACTGCCTCTCTACTCAACAAAACGATAGAATCCCGAGTGGAAACCAGTTGTGCTTGGAGAAGTCTGCGATACGAAATACGAAGTCGAGCGTGTAAGTAGTGGTTAGCCTGTAAGAGGTGCCTTCCAGCAACTGACCGACGTATCATTAAAGCCTCCACATCGTCTGGTAGTGTTCCATCTCCAGAGGTCCGGAGGCAATGGTCTCAGGGTCGATGGACTCGGACAATTATGGGTTCCTGGTCAGGGTCAGTGAAGGCCGATCGGCTAAATCTAAAAATTGGTAAAAGCAACTAAACTGAAAGGTTAAGATTACCATTAGGAACCGAAAAAAAGTGTTTAACTGTGAAATCATAGGCTGATGAAGTTAAAAAATAAATTACGATTAACTTTGAAAATTATGCAAAGGTTAATACTTAATAAAACTCTTATGATTATAAAAAAAAATAATAAAAAAACGCGAAGCCTTCCTAGTCAGAAACACAAGGACTTATTACAGGAACACCTTGGTACGTTAATACAAAAATATATAATTCAGATATATATGTTTACACATAAATTCGAATATCAACTTATATATTTTACACCTACGGTACATACCAGACTTACAAGAAGCATCCACAAATAATAAACAGAGAAGGCTAAAATAAAGGATCTCCTGATACAATATTTTTAAAGTTCAAAAGTAGGTCAGTATTATCAAATCCTCCTATAATTACCGTCTGAGCAACGTGTATGGATGTAAAATTGAATATTAAAAATGAGTAATTATCACTAAAAAAATTATTATTTAAGGAAAATTGTTTTGGATCAGTAATAAAATAACAATTATTGGCACGATCTTTAATAATTTTTGAAACATTAGAAAAATAAAAATGAAATATCTCCAAACAATAGTTTAAATTAATATCTTGGACAATCAGGAACAGAGAAAGCTCCTAATGTTTTTCCAAATTCAATTGAATTCCTTTTTTTATTCAAAAATGTCTATAATCACTCTCTATTATATATTAATTTTTATAATTAAATTAAGTTAATTTAAATGAATTAATATCATATAAATCTCAAACACTGCGACTAACTGTACGATCTCTATGGTACATATGTAATCAATAGGACACAGCATACAAACATACACATAACCACTGCACTAGACTATATCAAAACAAAATCCAGGATGCTTTACGAAAAATTGACAACCACAGACTTATACGAAACATGACCACAATAAATACTTCCGACTACCAGTACGGTAAAAAGGAGTTGGATAAGAGATCTTAAGTAAAAATAACTTAAATTAAAGACAGTTAGAGGAATGGGTACTGGTCTAACACATTTTTTACATTCATCGATATTTATCATGTATTCAGCACATTTGCTGATTGTCTTCAGATTTGACAGGTGTGATTAAAAAAAAAAAAAAAATTAGATATTAATATTTTTAATTTTTTTTTTTTTGGCTGATTTTAATAATGTAGTAAAGATTCGAATATCATTTTTAAGATACAAGACAGCTGGTATACCAGGCATCCGAAAGGACCTAATAACTCCTGAGTTCTACTAAGCCCGCAACACTAATCAAATCTGCTGGTTAAATTCCATCCGGCGTTAGGGCACTTAAAGGCTATTTAAACAACTTTAAAAATCATCTTAATGATAAATAAATCTAATATAATTTCAAAAATTCACTTTTTTCAAAATTTATTAGATTTTTGACTAATGACATCAAATAATAAAGATAATAAATATATTAAATTAATACTATTGAAATAATTTTTTAAAAAATCTGAAATAATAATTATTGATATGTTGGAATACATTTAAGATTAAAAAAAATTGAGATGATTCAACCATCTGAAAAAATAAATATTATAAAAATCGGTCCCATATTATGATAATTTTGATTTAATTTGCTGATTTCAAAATAAATAAAAATTTATAAGCACTATTATATAAAAAACTATAATTTCAATTGAAAAAAAATTATATCTGAAATTGAAACGATTTTTGAGGTAAAAATTTGGCTCACTGTGAACACTGAAATGCCAGGTCAGAAGGAAAAAAAAACTTTTAGAATTGATAAATCTATATTTCTTTTAAATTTTAAATATTTATTTTATTTTGTCTTTTATTAAGTAATCAGATAGTTATTGCAAACATTACAATCTCTAACTTGCGAGGAACATTGGCGTTTTGATTACTGATTGCCAACACACCGTCTATGTAACGTAAAAGAAAATGAGTTAAAATTCACAATATATAAATATAGATATTATATGGATATACAAATCCATCCAAATAATTCCCCAATAAATAATCCATTTTCCATATAAAATAATAACAGTTCATTGCATGTCATACATAGCTATCGGTAGTCAATTTATGTTTTTGTTTAAATGATATTTTTTTTATTATTTTTTTTTTTTTATACTTACTGTATTTCATTCCTTTAATTCCCGATGGAAAAATAAAAAATCACCTTTGTCGATTCTAATTTTTTAGATTGGAATTTATTATATGTATAATAAATAGGAATTGACTGAAAAATTACTTTTGCGATTCTAAATTTATATAATGTTAACTATTACTGAACATTGCAATATTCGTTCTATGTTTAGGATTTGTACTTATTAAATTACTAACAAGGGACGTTTTGATTTGTAATTCCCAGATTTGAATGCCGATTTTTGTGTAGATAGTACAGACCTAGAATAATGCAAAACTAGAGTTATAGCCGCCCATGAGAATTGGTTGCCAAAAAAAAAAAAAAAAAAAAAAAAATATATATATATATATATATATATATATATATATATATATATATATATATATATATATATATATATATATATATGAAAATGGTGTTTTTTTTTTTTGTTTTTTTTCTCAGCTCTCAGTCAAAATAGAGAAATGATTCATTCACGATAAATTGTAGTTTTGTATGCTATTTGAAATAAAAATACTTTCGTTATGCTCGAATCACGACCCGGCTTTAGGGTGATCAAAAACTAAAAAAAATTACATAATTCCAATGAAATCCGCTGTAAATCTGTGTATTTTTTTTTCATGGGAACCTAACCTCAAATCTCGATTTGGTGCAACCAAAACCCTAATATGTGAAATTTCATTAAAATAATTCAATATTGTTTTTCTACTCCTTTTGAGGAGGATGAAATTTTTAAGTTGAGATTTCATCAACAACTTCTAACGGCATAACAACTGCTGATTCAACTTCTGTGTTCAACCGATTACAATAGAAATAACATCACAAGAATCAGTGTACATTCTGCTTTTTACCCATGTTTATAACATTGGGTTTAATCCAGATTTTAGTGGACAAAAACTGATGAGAATAAAAAATTCCGAGGTCAACTATAACTCGAGATATATCAATAAGGGGAAATCTTGCGACCTCCGGATTTGGGCTAAATTATGCAGTTTTACGGCTTCTGGATGACCTTAAAATTTGGTTTTGATCAGTGCCGAAATATGTGAGATAGCGCAAATTATTTACACTTTTTCAGAACTTGACAGCCTCTTTCTTGCCTTCTAAAATCTTCTTGTATAGATTTATTATTAGTAATAAACGAATCATATCTAAATAAGGATTTTTTATTGAATAAATAACAATATGTATTAACGACAATTAAAAAACTTAAACGAATGAAATTAAATAAATATAATTACTTACCGATGAATTCGTTCCGTATTCGGATCCTCTCCTTGAGCTGGGGGCTGGAGATGATGAGGCAGTTGATGAAGGCGAGTAGCGCTGTCTGGTAGTCGTTCTGTGAAGCTGCTTCCAGCTCGTCCAGGATTATCTTCAGTCGGTACCTCTCGCATTTTAAATTCTGCAAGAGAACATTGAATTAGAAAATTAAAGGAAAAAAAAAATTAAAAAAAAAGAAAAAAAAAAAAAGGCACATTCCCATCTATATGAATAAAATACATCAGAGAATGAGCTTTAGAAAAGATATCTAGTAAAAGGCAAAACATTCCACCGATTGTTTTGTTGTTTTTTTCATTTTCTCAGCTAAGTTTCATATTTCTGTACGTGCTTATGTCCTCATATTATTTGGACATATAAAACTTCTAAGAATTATTAAAAACATAATTAAATAAAAGCAATATTTTGAATTAACATGTTTTATTACAGTTCTGCAATAGGTGGGACATCTCCCTTAAGAATTTATTCGGAATTACATAAGACCTATGTCGAATGCAAAACGTAACGGACGCAAGGGGTGGATATAAATCTTAAAATTAATTTAAAGTGGATATTAATTAAAATGTTCTTAACATTGAAAAGTTTATGGTAATTGTTTTTTAAATATTGCTTTTTCAATTTAATTAATTATTTGATAATCTTAACGTTGTTCATGAGCCCTGGTTAAAGTATAAGGGAATATAAGCCCCTAAAAATGAATGGAACTGAGAAAATCAATTGTGTAGAATATTTTGCCAACATTAAAACTACATCTATACTATTATATAAATGCAAAAGCCATTTTTCGTTAGTGATCACTAACCGCAAAAACTACAGAACCAATCTGAACCACATCGTTTTCATAGTTTAAGGAAGGTTTATCAATAATAAAACGTGAAGATTTTCAATTATATTCCCATATAAAAAGCGATAAATATGTGGTGCGCAGTGAAGATTGGTAATCAACCGATAGGTGGCGAGCACCATTCGAGAGAGGTTAAAAAGGAACGATGTTATGATGTTATGTTATGTTATGTTATGTTATGATGTTATGTTATGTTATGAACGATGATATTCAGCTAGAACTTTATGATAAAATGTACTCATTTCCAGTTCAACTGTTATTAAAAAAAAACTATAAATAAATGGAGCGACATGTGGAACTCAGTACAGTTTAAAAATCGATATGTGGCCATTCTACAACAGAGTTTGCAATGGTAAAGCTATTAAACCCAACTGTACCAAATTTTAACTACAACATCTTTATAGTTCTAGGAAGGTTTAGAATAAGAAATTTTACTATAAAAATAAACAAAATGTATAGTCTTGAGTGCCAGAAACGAGGTTTGCCAAACTCTCATATACTTTTATGTTTAGAAATTAATATCCCACCAGATGGATCGATAAAATTATTTTTGTCCAATTGGATGCCTAGTTATGCTTTTACGTACTATTCAAACTCCTAATCAATGCAATTTTAATCAGGATAAAATTACTGCCATGTGTGAAAATATCATTGAAGAAACAATGCTGGATACCACACTCAATACTCAATGCTTTTATGGAGCATATGGGATATTCCTAGATATGAATGAAAAGGAGCTGGATGAGTGACCTCTTAGACATCCAAATATAAAAAAAAAAAAAAAAAAAAAAAAAAAAAAAAAAAAAAAAAAAAAAAAAAACATAACTCAACATACTGAACATTTTAACAACCACTAAAACAAAGACTACAATCGTTTCCAAAAAAAAATGAAGAGTTGAAAAAAAAAAAAAAAAAAAAAAAAAAAAAAAAAAAAAAAAAAAAAAAAAAAAAAAAAAAAGCAGGTGCCGCTGGTCTCTGCTCCCACTCATGTCTTTCATACCATGGATATACACTGTATTATAATTAACAGATGTGAATGTAGATATAAAGTTTTAAAAAATATGTTGTTTTAAAATTTAATATCTATAACTTTTTTTTTTTTATTTAAAAAAAACATATAATACAAAAATTATTATAGGTTCTTTTCAACCAATATTTTCTTAAAGAATACCCATTTCTAGTCTAAACTTTCAGCTTTTATTTGTATCTTAAATACATTTTTCGAATATGATACTGCTTTTGAATAAATTTGACAGTATAATGCATATTAATTAAATAATAATTTTTATATTCTGGTTTGTTGACTATAACCAGAGGATGTTGACATGTTAACTAACACGATAGCATATCATCTTCTAGTAATTAGAAACCGCTATCGACTGGATCTAATTCAAAGAACTAGAACAATGATTAATGGTAGGTTTCTCAATTCTATCTCACGCATATAATTATTATACAAGATTTAATAAATGAACTTTAGTTTCCATCATATTTTAAACACGGAAGGGCGAGCTGGAGTAGATTCTTTGATAGCTAAATCAACTTCTACCCACGCAGATTTTAATAATTACAAAGGCCTGCCTAAATTAAAAATGTGTTCTCGTAAGGAAAATATTTAAAATTGAATAAAATTAATCTCCTGCTGAAGATTGAATAACTGTTAATCCTATTCAGACTTATCTGTTTTTCATTATTACAATGATGAGCCATTATTGTTTTAGCTGAAAGCTGCTAAAATGGAAGTTAATCAGAAGAGGCTAATGTGACTAAGAATCGTTGCACATTATATGCTTGACTAAAAAGACTAGAAACTGCCCGTAGTTATCAACTTTATGCATTACTTTATACATTTACAAGGTTAACGTTCAAACGTTCCGATTAATTACCAGAGACTCATTTACATGAGAGTAATTAGATCTATTTGGACATACAGAGTTGACCATAAGTTTCCACTAAACCATCCAATTCGTCTTGTATCCAATCCTTACTATCCCAAATCCTTTGCAGAATCCTCTGTTCTGCTAACTTTGTCACAGACAAACTTATCCGAAAAGATCTTAATGTTCCATACATTGCTAATTTAGCCCAAACCAGATTCCTACCCTATCATGGTAAGCTCCATAACCATTAAAATTCATTAGTATCCGAACTTTCTTCCTAATCTATTTCAGATAACCTTCCGAAGCCTCTGAAATGAAAAGAGGCCTTGATTATGAGCATTATAATTACATTTACTAGATGTATTTTATTTTATTGTATGCAGTTGTAAATAAACAGCTTAAGTATATATATATATATATATATATATATATATATATATATATATATATATATATATATATATATATATATATATAGAATAAAATAGAATGGAAAGAAAACTTTATTCTGGGACAAAGTCCCTTAAGAATAACATAAAATAACATAAAGTAAGATCATAACTGGCCGAGAGGCTGTTAAAAGTAAAATAACATAGATAAACTGAATACAAATATGTATGAAGAAAAGATACAGAGAAAAACTAGAAAAAGAAAAAACTTTAAATAAAAAGAGAGTGAAAAAATGAGTATACAAAATAGAGGTTAATATTGTAAAAAAAATTGCAAAAAAAAAAAAAAAAAAAAACAGAAGAAAAATAAAAGATAGAAAATCAAAAATTATCATTACAAACAATTAAAACATCATAATCAAAATATAATTTATACTTATGTTTTATGTCTGACAGTCTTAGTAATTAAATTAGACGATTACATATATAGTATATACATCCTTACAATTAGAGAGCGTCGAGTTGGAGGGAAAGAAGATGGTGAAAGAATAGTGATTTGAATGTTCCAAGGAAAGAAGCATTGCGGATACAGGGGGGGAGGGAATTCCAAAGAGTAGAGGATCGGACAAGGAAGGAACGTTGGAATGCAGTACTTCTGTGGGATAGAGTATAGAGATCGGAAAGACGAGATCTTGTATGCAGTGATTTGATAGCGGACTTGAATTTCAGGTTACTGTAAATAAAGGGAGGGTGACGGGTGTTGATAACTTGGTATAGATAGGTGCCTAGGAAGTATTTTCTGCGGATATATATATATATATATATATATATATATATATATATATATATATATATATATATATATATATATATATATATATATATATGTATGTATGTGTGTGAGTGTTTGTGTTTAGTAAAGTTCTTGAGGTTTAGTCAATAAATAAAAACAACTATTTTGGCGACGTTTCGAGACTATATTGTTCTCATAATCATGCACTACAGTGAAAAAACAGGTTACAATAAAATTATATAAGTTATACAAGTTATTTAAAACATAAAGTTAGCTACAATACAAGTATATAACAACATGTGTTAGAATAATAAAAACATATATAATTATAGAATATAGAGGAGTATGAAACTAATTACAATGTTACTGGTGGTTATGTTATGGACTAACTAAATTCTAACAATTCTAGAACACAACTGACCTGGGGAAATATAGAATTCTGGTTTTTATTTATGGGGGACGAATTTAAAATATATTTTGTTTGCCTGTAATGTGTGGTGACAGCACGTCGTTTTTAAGATATTGTTCAATTATATATGATATAAGATATATATATATATATATATATATATATATATATATATATATATATATATATATATATATAAAATATATATATATATATATATATTTTACACAACAGACAATTTTTTCAACAGAAAATAGGAGAAGAGAAGAAAAAAGTAATTTCTCAATATCAACAACAATGGCTGCATGTTAACTTCCAATCATAATTTTTCAAAAGGTGGAATTCTCATGATTTATGAGGAAAAACGAAGGTGGGGCCTACTGTTGATCACTTACGGTGTTCATATATGTAACGTGACACCATCGAGTGTCATATTTGGACGTCACGGTTTGACGTCGTGACTAAGAATCGTTGCACATTAAGATGCTCCATGTCGGTTTCATGTCTTCACATCAAATGGTACGTCTATCTACAAATGTCCTTATCATGCATTGACGTATGAGTAACGGTACCACATTCAACAAGAAATGAACTGACACTGCACTTTATAGTATCATACAGAACTATCGCTGAATAAAATGGTGAAGATATTAAAATATTAATTTGAAACAACAGCACTTGTAATCATTATTATCAAATTTACTTGTTCTATATAACCTATACAGTTGTAAATATCAATAAATAGTCTTTAAAAAATACTTCATTGATATTTACAACTGTATACAAAATACACAATAAGTAAATGTGTGGTAAAATGATTACAATGACAAATCAATAACTTGTGAAGAACTATTTATTAGTAGTTCTTCATTAACTAATCTACATTAGAAAGTCCCTGGACATCTTTTTAGCTGCTTTGGAGGGTTATTGGAAACGGAGTTCGAAACAAGTAATGTAGCTTGTCATTGTTGGGCCAAATCATATGGGACACCTAGATCTTAATAAATAAGTTTGTTTGCAACATAATAAGGATCATTGAGTATTATGTATGATATTGGATTGTGAGGATTGGATACGAGAAGAATTGGAAGGTTTAGTGGAGCCCAAATAGGCCTATTTATTGTCATGTAAATATATCTTTAGTAATTAGTTGGGTGGGAGGTTTAAAGGCTTGTCTTGTAAATTTTCGATTAGTCGGAAGCGACGAACAGTTTCTTGTCTTTTAAATCTCCTATGTAGGTTCAAAATAAGTCGTTTACCCAGATGGAATCCTAGGTAGAGATCTGTTCAAGGTGTTTAAGTGGAAGAGTTTTAAGGATACTGTAGGACAGCAAGTCATTGGATTGCGACGATTTTTTTTTTTAATGAGATTTCTTTGTATTAATGATTCATCAACAAAATACTCCCTGTTGTAGCAATTATTATGAGTAAGTAAAATAGAATTTTATAAAATGAAAACAATATAAAAAATGAATTTCATAAGTTGCATATCGGGACCTAACAGATGCCTCCAGTGAAACAAATCAATAACTCATATCCCAGAAACTCCAATCCCATATCCTAAACCTTCGAGAATGGTGTAAAAAATGGAGAATCAAAATAAATCCCATCAAATAGCCTTTACGCTTCGTCATAAACCTACGACTTCCTGTCCTACAGTATCCTTTAATGATCTTCCACTAATCCCCGTTGAACAGATCCGCTACCTAGGAATCCATCTGGACAAACGTCTTACTAGGAAACCACATACAAGACTAAAACGACAAGAAACTACTCGTCGTTTTCGACTACTTCAACACTTACTTGACAAACTTTCAAACCTTCCAGTTAATTACAAAAGACTCATTTACATAAAAGTAATTACCGATTAGGACATACGGAGGCGAGCTTTGGGGCTCCACTAAACCATCCAATTCATCTCGTATCCAATCCTTACAATCCGAAATCCTTAGAAAAATCCTAAATTCCCCTTACTTCGTCACAAATAAACTTATCCACAAAGATCTTAATATACCTTTCGTTTCTGACATAGCTCATAACAGATATCTATCCTTTCATAGTACTTTATTATATAGAACCTTTTTAAGTGCTACCAATGGGTAGTTGCTTCAAAAACTAGTGACGTGTCATTTTTATCATTATCATTATATTTACTTGATGTATTATATTTTTATATTGTATATACAGTTGTAAATTTCAATTAATAACTAGAAATAAAAAATAATAATTCATATAGCATAGACTTTATTCATGACCGTGACGAAAGCCGAATGGACTATTTACAGAATCTGATTTAAGATAATTTAATTTTAATAATTTAAAATAAATAATTCCTAAAGTTAATTTAAAAATATCCAAGTCAATTATATATACCTAGTACATAAACCCACTATCACGTCACTGAAGAAACGTTACAAACCTACAAATAGCTATCAATTATTACTAAGTCACGACGCACTTTCGTATTACAGGAGCTGTAACAAATCACAAGGACTTATAAACGGACTTGTGAAGTATAAGATGTAAATTGTCAGTCGGTATATTACTCCATTCATTTATTTATGGGGAAAATAAACTATGAGCAAACTAGTTATACTGATATCGTTACTGCCTGAAGGGAACTGCATATTAGGGAAGGGTGATGATACAGCACATATTCTGTCGACAGCTGCATCTTAAACATTTAAAGTGGTCATAGATAAGCTAAACAAATCGTATTGGTAATTTGGAAAAAATTAAATACAAAATAAAAATACAATTACCTAATTCAAAGATCGTAGGCAAGCAGGCGATAGATTTCTCATCTGTTTAACCGAAATATTATTGTCGTCTATTTTAGAAAAGCTTAACCCCACTTGTTGATTTTCATAATAGCGAAATACAAAAGCTGTTCAAAACAAATATTTTATAAAACACTTATCACTGATTAAAAAAAAAGGAAACTGATGAATCTTCTCGAATGACAACTAAGTTTAAATTAAGTCTGGAGGGAGTACTAGTTTTGACTGGTTGCCTGTCAGGTGTGCATAAATATATAAATTTAATAAAAAACATTGAAATATAAAATGTTTAAATTAACAGATTTTTTCCGATACCCCTTTATTCTTTTTTAGTTCTATTCTATAATTTAATATTTTGGTTTTTACTTCTTGTGATAAGACATTTTTACAATATAAAGAATTAATGTGTGGAAGTTTCCTTTTTAAGAAGAATAAATTCAATTCAAATTAGACGATAGGATTTATTTTCTGTTAACACAATAGGTTTTGAGAACTAAAACTAAAAACTTATTTTTTTTTAAACTATATTGGGGCACAAAACAACAATATTTTTGTTTTTTCCAGTGAGATCAATATTAAAAAAAAAAAAAAAAAAAAATCATAAATCGCGTCTAATTAAAGCAATCGAGAAAGTACCAATGACATATTATCAATAGTGCGTGTACTATTTTTTATAATTGTTTATAAAAACTATTATGTCAAACCCCATTTTATCCACTTTTTTTCAAATTGTTATCTATTTCTATCTATGGCTAAAACGATTTGTTTCATTGTAATTTTAAAAACCCCAAATTTATGTGATATTTACAATCAACGTTAACAAGAAGTAATATAGATTAAAAATGTATCTCCACAAGTTTGAAGCAATCATTAAGCTAAAACCCACTAAAGCTTAATTAAAACCGCTTAAGCATCTAACCTATTTATCTCCATATACCATATGACAATTAATCTATTATTATTATTCACCCTATAAAATTTGTAATTGCATTTTCGCGAATTAGCCGCGATCCAGGTCGATTTTTTTTTTTAATTCCTTTCTTAGCGAGCCCCAACGGCGCTAGAGGAAGCTGCATATCGAATTTCATTTCAATCCGTTCGGTGGTTTCTGAGATTTCGTGTTAAATGAGTGTGTGGTATTTGACAAATATATAGTAGATAGTTGCCTAGGCAATTCATTCGGTTTCCTTAGAAATTCACATCTTTTAGTTTTTTTTGTCTCATGTAAAATTACAAAAATTGTACTTAAAAAGGTTCAGCAAAGCATGCCTTAATAAATTAACATTTCCATAAGGTTTACTTTATTTATGTAATACGAAAATTTCATTACTAAAAAAAAGGTGTGTAGTGGTAATTGGTTCTCTGTACATCTAACCTTCCATTAGAAGCTATTGAACGCCACAAAAAAAAAAAAAATTAGAACCGATGTTTATACCAAAATAATGGAGGTGCCTGTGACTTTCATACATGTAGCAATTATGTATTAGTACTCATCCTAAAAGTCACTTTAGTATCCTAATTTTCATCTGGACAAGAGACTTACCTGGAACCCTCATACAAGAATGAAAAGACAAGAAGCTGCACGTCAATTTCGACTGCTACAAAACTTACTCAACAAACAAAATCTCCTGATTCACTACAATAAAACTCATCTATATGACGACAATCAAACCAATTTGGACTTATTACTGGACGGTATAGAGTTATGGGGATCCACCAAACCATCGAATTCCTCCCGCATCCAATCACTCCAATCCAAAATCCTTAAAGCTCCTTACTTTGTCACAAATGAACTTATCCACAGTGACCTTAATATCCCATATGTCGCTGATTGATGACCAAATACCTTTCTTTTCGCAATAAACTTACTTCTCAGCCAAATCCACTTTTTGCACATCTTGCTTCCCATTCCATTCCCGGCAATTCTCCGAGACGTCTGAAAAGAAGATGGCGCTGGGATCTTCTTCTTTTGTAGATATTTCATTAGAGTACTACCAATGGGTAGTTTCTCTACAAGTTTTAATCATGTCATTATTTTACATTGTATACAGCATATTTACTAGATGTATTTATTTTTAATACAGTTGTAAATTTCTGTTAATAAAATTATAAAAAAACAATATTGTTAAAAAAAAAAGAAAAAAAGTATTTTAATTAATAATAATAAATTTTTTTAACTATTTTGTTACCAGAAGTTACAATGGATAATTTCTTTTAATTAATGAATTTTCGATAAAAGTAAAGTATGAACAATAAATTGTTAAGATCATTGTTTTAAAATTTTATAGGCAAAGATTAGGGATACAAAAACAATAAATCTTCACAGCTATCAAAGAAATATATTTCTTTGTTTTATCTAAGTTGTTAATAATTCACTATAAATATAATCTTAATATCTGTCCTGGAATCCGAAACATCTATTTTACTCTACACTTATTCCAAGTCGGCTCCCGCAGAGATACCATAGGAGCCACAACGATAGACTACATAAAACCTGAACGACATAAATAAACATAGCTGCTACATAAACATGAGGCGGGAGTGGAAGTGTTTACTTGCAAGTGGGCAGCGACCTTGGCAACAAGAAGTGTGAACCATCAACAAGACAGTTGTCACAACACCAAGGACTGGCTGGCTCCTGGCTACACGCTTCCTTGATCCTCGAGTGCTTCTCTGGTAGTGTCCGAGTACCCTTGACTTCGTGTGTCAAGCACAGATTGCGTAGTAGCTGTAGTCTTGCAAGGAGTGGAAGATAAAACATCCATTAGGTATATTGATTTTAATTGTACGTATCGTAAAATTCCTTAACAACAAAGCATTTGGAGTATTTCAGGACGTTCAGTCCAAAGAAACAACATACGGCAAAGTATAGGAATGAACGGTGGTTATGGTCCAAAACCAAAATTTTTCAATTTTTATTTTAAATCTAAAAATAATTTACAAAAAACAAATATATAAAAAGTATATTTGTCTATAAAATCAACTATTCCTTACGGAAATAATTAACGTATTGTTGCCCTTATCTGTCTGATTGGTACCTCCAAGACAGAACGAAACACTATTTAACAAAAAAAATCTTTTAACGCCTTATTCATTTTAGCTTAAGAAAAAACCTTGAAATACGAGTAGATCAGAGCGCAGAAATTCATTGAAGAGTTCTAATTGATATTTATTATTCATATTTTGTTTTTTAATAATTCCAAATACTTTATTTGACACCCACTCTCCTCTTACAATGTTATTGCCAAAAATAACTATTTCATACAAAATATGATGTGAACATTTTTTAGAATATTTTTTTGTTTTAACTTTGTACGACATTACCGTTAATGAGACTCCAAAATTTGAAGTATTAACTTTTATAAGTTCGTTGCAAACTTAACATAAAAGTTATATTTAGTATCAGAAAATGTTTATAAGCATGTTCATTTAAACTATTTCCCCCATTTTAGTTCTAACCATAAATTTTTGAAAAGTTTTCTTGTATTTATTGTAATATCATTTACAATAATTTCCCTTTATTTATGTATCTAATGTACTTTAAAGTACCATATCAAGAATAGTTATAAAATGTTTTTTACAATTTTATTTTAAAATATTTTTGTTTTTATGGATCAACTTTCACCTCCTTTTTTGTGCGAAATCGAAGCAATAATTTCGTAATTCTTTCTGCTTTATTATTCTGCATATTATGTTAATTAAATTTTATTTTCTTCATCTTGCTGTAAAGTTTTACCTTACAGAGATATGATCTCTTGCTTTTCTTAATCATCTGGATATCTCCGTATATTTGTTTCTCCAAGTGGATGGTTGAACGAGTGTAAATAAGGAATAAAAACATCGTATATAATATTTTTGTTGTTTTAATATCGCTTGAATCATTGCTCATATTTCTATTTTTAATCAATGCATAAAGCAGTTTTGTATAGATAAACGTGACAGGAAACTTCGAGCAGAAAAAAAAAAGAAGATAAGTTTACCAGTAAACTATGATTTCAAGAAATATCAGTTTCATCATTTCATTAGTTCCATGATATCATCTACTCATTTTCAGAAATAAACTTAATTGAGACTTCAGTTTGTTGGATTGGTTCTACCAGAGTAGGCTACTGGTACAGTACCTTTGAAAAGTATGATTGCATACGTACATTTGAGTAGACTTCTTTTTTTTTTTTTGCCTTTAATAAAACTGAATAAATGGTTTAAATTGAAATAAATTAGCTCAATCCTTGGTAATTATCTTTACACGATCTTCGGAAACCAAGGATAACCTCGTATCCAGTAATTTTGTATTCTGTAATAGTTTTGATTGGTTCAATTTAAAAGATGGATAAAAAAGACTCACACAGTGGGATAATGATACTACACAAATTTGAAAATCGATACAAAAAAACACTCCAATCGATAATCTCCAATACAAAACAAAAATTATCCATTAAATGAGTATATTTACATAGAGAATAATTTATAGATAAACCTTAAATTTAATTTTGTTAAATAAATTATTCAAAAACAAGTGGTCGTAAATCGAAGTGCAATTACAGTAAAACCAAAAAGCCTTAAAAAAATACTCATCCTCCTTATAGTCCAGTCAATAAACACATTGTAGAGTGCATGAAATATGCGATAATTTTTTACTTCAAAGTTTCGTTAGGAACACTTAGAAGGTGGAAAACACAAAAAAAAACATTGAAACGGTGTGCTCTAGAAAAATATGCTACTCATTAAAATTAAAGCTAATTAAATTTCCTATAAAATTGATCTTATACATATTTGTCGAAATTCCAACGATTTTCGAAATATCGATAATCGAAAATTTTAGAAATAAAAAAAATATTTACCACACTTTTTGTTAAACATTTGCTTCAAATACCAGAATCTACAGTATATATGAAATAAAAATAAATTTAATGCTCTATAATTTGGATTCTGACATTTTTTCTGAGAAACGATCGTGGAAGGTACTAGAAGCAAAAGATTGACAAAAAGTGAGGTAATATTTGTTTTTTCTAGAAAAGCACCGATTTTCAATAACGAATATCTCGAAAACGGTTAGAATTACGACAAATTTATAAAATCAATTCTATATGAAATTTAATTAGCTTTAATGCTTATCTGAAACATATTTTTCTTGAGTCAACCGTTCTCGAGGTGAAATCGAAAAACTAAAAAAATTGAACTTTTAGTATGTTTACCTTCTAACTATTCCTAACGAAGCTATGAAGTCAAAAATTATCGCATATTTCATGCACTCTACACCCCTCATTTCAGCTCTCATTTACTGGACTATTAACAAGTACATGATTTAAAGCAATTTAAAATAAATAAATGATTTAATAAATAAATCCCTTTAAATAAAATAAATTAGGTATAAATGATGAGGGAAAAATTAATAAAATAAGTAAACATTTGTTCATAACCAGTTGCTATACCGTATAGTTCCGTTAATAGGAGGATAATTAGAATGTTACAAGTTCTTGTGTGGCATTAAGTTTTTAAATAAATGTTCTATCTTACAAGGGGACGTTTTGAGCTGCAACTCACAGATTTGAATGCCGATTTTTGTGTGGGTCGTAGGGACCTATAATAGTGCAAAACTAGAGATAGCCGCCAATGAAAATCACGTTTTATTTTGTTTCTCAGCTCTCAGTCAAAATATAGAAATGGCTCTTTCAGGTTTAATTGTAGTACCCGGCTTTAGGGTGCTCATAAACTAAAAAAAATGACCAAATTCGAATGAAATCCCCTGTAAATCTGTGGAAATTTGTTTTCATGGGAAACTAACCTCAAATTTTGATTTAGCGCACCAAAAACCCTTATATGTAAAATTTTTTTTAAATAAATAAATATTAATTTTTCACTCCTTTGAGGAGGTTAAAATTTTGAAGTGAGGTTTCATCAACAATTTCTAACGGCCATAACAACTGCTGTGTACAACCGATTACAATAGTAATAGCATCACAAGAATCAGCTTACATTCTGCTTTTGATCCACGCTTATAACATTGTGTTTACTCCAGATTTTAGTGGACATAAACTAATGAGAACGAAAAATTCCGAGGTCAACTATAACTTGAGATACCTCAATAACGGAAAATCCTGTGACCTCAAATGTAAGCTGTATCAAATAGCATAAATAACAATAATTAAACGTGAATGAATCATTTCTCTATCTTGACTGAGATCTGAGAAAAAAACATGATTTTCATATTTTATTATTTTTCTCGGCTCCTAATGCTAATTGGCGGCTATAACTCTAGTTTTGCACTATTTTAGGTCCCTACTACCCACCCAAAAATCGCCATTCAAATCTGAGGTATAAGGTCTGTGCTAAATCAACAAGCATATGGTACATTTAGATCATTGTGTCAAAGTATGGAGAATTGAAGATTTTTCAGGATTTTAGATTATAAGGATTGTTTACGAGACAAATTTGTTGGTCTAGTGGTTGATTTAATATATTTTTGAAATATGGAATTTAAATATGTTTTTATCTGTAGAACAATTTTCAGTTATAGTCTATTCATTTAATTTTTTTTAATTTAATAAATGAAATTTAAAACTGTAAAACAATACAAATCTAGTAAATCTGCTGTATTACGAATATAATGACCTATTTAAATTTAAGAATTTTTAAAAGTTTTAGTTTGATAATAAATCAACTTTTTGCCCGCTGGCTGCCGAGCTAAGCGTCCTTGTAAATAATTATGTAAATTAAATTCTTTTCATTTTATCTATTTTTTTAAAATGTAATCACAAATTTTATCACAAATTACAAAAATGTATTTTAGTATTAAATCTTTATTATTAATATTTTTAAATTTTTGGAATTTCCTATTATATTTGTTGTGTTAGGCCACTAAAAAATAATAGAAAGATGTAAAATTATTCTACAGACGTTAAAGCCTACACTGTAAGCCTTCATCACAATTCAATGAAAAAAATATATGATTAGACATTCATTAAACTTAAACAAGATTGTAAATACAATAAAGACAATAGGTATGATAATACCATGCTACGGTAAACATACTTAATGATTTGTCAATTTATATATTTTCATTTTTTATTCATTCTATTTCTCAATTTAACTGCATTTTTCATTACATTAAAAAAAAAAAAAAAAAAAAAAAAAAAAAAAAAAAAAAAAAAAAAAAAAAAAAAAAAAAAAAAAAAAAAAAAAAAAAAAAAAAAAAAAAAAAAAAAAAAAAAAAAAAAAAAAAAAAAAAACTTGTGCCTCAACAACCCATGGAGGCCTTTAATGGGTTTATTCCCCAATTAAGGGTACCTCCTTTATAAAGGCTGGGTGTGCTCCAGGAGGGTCTCCCGCCCTCGATGTAGATCCACGTCCGAAATAAAGGAAAATAAATTTCCTTCTGGCTACGGTCGGATCCGAACTCGAGTCCCAGAGCATGGTAGTCTACTACCTCACCCTCTGAGCTACCGCACCTCCCTTTTAATTGAATTAACCTGTTTTAAATAGTTTATGCTACCTCAGTATTTGACCAATTACAATTCCATGATCTCCTTGTATTTCTCTACTCATTTATTTAGATAAATAGATCATATTGTTTTTATAATGTCATTCTTATTCTTACGTAATTACCACATCACTGAACTTCTTATATATGCTTCTTAAATACTATATATGTTCGGTTTTAGAAACGACTTTATTTACTTTGTCGCGTATCAACTATTTTATTTTTCATATTTATTATCATCAATCATATTCACGGATATTTTATTGTAATTATTCTACTTTATTTAAATTATCATATCTCGTATAGATCTTAGATATAATCGATATAATATTGTCATTATTTTTAATTTTGTTTAAAGTCACCCTATTTCTAGACATATGTTTCTGTTACGTTTATGTCTCGGTGAAGGCTTGAAATGTAAGGTGAAATTAAATCAATGAAATCAAAAATTTGTTTTTATAATGTCCTCACACCCCAACTATATTCTACTCTGTTTAATTAACGTCAGCCAATCAATTATCATTTTTCTGAAATCTTTATAATTTCTAAATTGTAGAAAAAAATATTCATCTCATTCTCTTAATGTATACTAAAAAAAAAATGTAGGTCAACTTTCTGGATCGGTTGCATTTTCTGAATGAGTTGATTTATCGCTCACGCGGGCGGGACAATAAAACAGCCATTGAATATTCTGAAGAGCTGAGATGCCATTAGGGCTTCGAATCCTGTCCGATCCCACGTTACTGATTCCAAATCGAACACCGATCCTCCATATATCGGCCCTAACCGCGGGTGTGGGTTCCGTAACGCCTCCTCTAGCCGCCCTACTACCATAAACTATTTGGCTACTTTATGATCGTTCTCTGCTATAATAGGGTCACTGGAATCATCGAGAACCACAAATGTCATGGAGCCATCGTATATCGAGTAAGTTATCATTCTCCGATGGGCGTCCATCCATCAATGTGACAGGCAGTGAGCCCTCTTCTAAGAAGCAACAATATCTTTTAAATTCAATTAGGTGCGACTCATTGTTGTATAGGGCCCAATAATCAATCGATATGAATCTATTGGCTCAAACAATGAATTGATCGATTTACTGACATGATGGAAATACCAAAATGGCTGCTTTACGCCTTGAAATCAGGACCAAATCCAACTGTCAAAATTAAACATTCATTTGACTATGTTGAGCCACCATAGACTTGGTTTCATGTATGGGTGAGGTAGCGTAAATGAGTAATAGTAGGGCATTGGCTTTTGATCCTAACAGAAACGTAAAATATTTATTTCAGATTTAATTCCCAGGAGAATTCTAAAAAAGATTTATCCTCTAAACGGTATAAGCATACTCAGCTGAATTGGATATAACGAATATCACATGAAGAACTAACAAAACATAAAATATTTGTGTATTCATTAGCATAATATTTGCGTGTAGCTGTTTATTAAAATGTAGTTGATTTATTAAAAAAAAAATTATATATAAAAAACTAAAAAAAATATTGCACGGAGAAATACAATATTCAGCATCATCACTTACAGGCATCAGAAATAAGTAAACGTTATCAAACCCAGTCTTTCGTTTGATATGTTTTTGGACTTATGGTTACGTCAGCAGCCTTAGTTTGAATGAGCCTGATGTAGTTGACAGAAGTAGCAGTTGAGATGTATGATAGAAGTTGTAACGAAAAAGTTGTAAGTGTTGATCAATCACTGGCCAATGTAAATTTATATGTATAGTTTTGTTAGTTAACAAGCAAAGAACAATTGTTATCTGAGTACTTTGGGTTGGAGGGCCTCGATGGTTCAGCGAGTTGGGAGTCTCATTGCCCCACACCCCTAAATTGGCCTTCCTATTCTGGCTAAAATAGGTTGGTAAACTGTAGGATAAACATTCTTTATGCGCTGGTTGGAGTGCATAAGGACATCAAGCCCAACATAAACAAAAAAAAAAAAAAATACTTTGGGTGAAAAAACTGGAACTTTTATGACTATTTTAACCTGAAAAGTATAAAAACATTTATTTATTTATTATTTTCCTAATTTCGAGTATGGAAAATTCAGAAAAAAATAATAATAATAATTTTAGCACTCTGTTTATAGTCTATTATTTAATTTTAACAGCAGATGATGAATGGTTTGTGTTTTTATTTAATATGTTGCAGGAAACAATTACGGAAATAAGGGATGAATGAGTATGCTTTGGAATAATAATAATAAAAAAAAATTGAAATGCGAAATAAAATCTACATAAAAATAAATGTAAAATAATTTTATATATATATATATATATATTATAGATATCTCCTAAAAATCGTTGTTTAATTCTAGGTAGATGGCCATCATGTAAGCTGAAAAATGATTTATATTTATACAAGTTAAATTTATATATAAAAGATTTTATATATTAATGAGTAATGAAAAGCTGATGAGCAAATAAGAAAAACAAGAAGCCACATAATTGAACCATCTTTACTTAGCGTCATCCATCTTGGGAGCTTCACGACTAATAATAATGTTAATAATTAATGAGTAATACAAAAATAAATAAAAAGTTTCTTTACGCATTGCATTCTTTACACGGATATAAATCCAAGCAATATGTTCTTAACAGGTAAAAAATTGATGTAATTTATTGTATCCCTGGTCTAAATTTTTTGATGTTGAGAATACCGTTTTGATGATTCACAAACGTAGTTTGAATAATATCCTATCGTGATTTAGTAGCGTAATTTTTTAGTAAAACAACGCATCTGCTTTAGCCTCCTTTGAAGGCAGAATTCGAAGAAAAGGAGTGTTCCAAAATATGTGTATAAGCCTTCAGTCTATTTGGTATTTTGTGGTCGAAGGAAAATTTTATATAGGTTAAAATTATTTAGTAATTGTTTCAATTGAAGTATTTTAAGGACGTAAACGATCAAACAGTTTTATTGTCAAAAATATACTGCTTGCAGTACAATGGTGGTATATAGTTGAAAATATAGTATATATTGTGGAGCATTTAAATATCTGTACATGCTCCATGCAATTAGCATATTATATTGTGGAGCATGTATTCAAACAATTAAAGTATATATTAATGAGTAATGAAAAGCTGATGAGAAAATAAGAAATACAAGAAGCCCCATAATTGAACCATCTTTACTTAGCGTATTCCATCTTGGGAGATGTAATAATAAGTATGCAATATGCTCCATATTGCGGAGCATGTATTCAAACAATTAAAGTATATAATGTAATATCTGTAAACTGAAGAATATTAATTATCTTTCGATGACTGTTGTACAGTCATCAAATTATTTGAAACTTAATTATTTCAACCTAAATCTTTGGTCTAATTATTTCAATTATGAATATTATTGTGCTTAATACTATACCTTTTTAAACAGTTAAAACGTCATTTACATTATTCTATGTTTTTCATATTACTTTATATCCAGTATTTAGGATAGTTCTTGAAAACCTCTCCATCCAATCAGCTATTAAAAATGTTGCATTTTAGTTTCAAATAAGAGAGCTAATAGTTACGGTATAACGGGGTAGAAAATAATTAGTCGTAGTTAACATGTGTTTACTAAGAACATAACGGAAAGATCTTTAAGCACGCGAATCCCGAAAGGGCGGGACCACATGAAAGTATATCATGTCAACATTTCAACTACCTCGATCTAATTATTTTCTTAATGCACATCTCAAAACGATTTTACATCCGTAATATATAAGGAGTCCCATAACCCGAATGTAGAAAATTAAATGCTGCTCTATTCCTGTTTTTATAACTAGTTAAATTGTGAATTAGAAATTTTACAAAACAGGATTGTGATACAATTTGAGTTATTAATATTTAATGCGTATTCTAAATATTATTACTTTAGAACATTTTACAAACATAATTGTAGCAGATTAGGTGAACATGTATTACACATTTTTTTTTTTATAAAGAAAAAGGTAATAATGGATTAAATACAAAAATTTAAATTTATTTAAAAAATCAAGACTTTATAGTGGTTTTGAGAAAAAAAGAACATTTGTTGCCAAAGAAAGCTGCTACTGAAAGTTGAAATAACGAAATTTTTATTTTTTTTAATACCACTGCTTATTTTTAAATGTATTATATGTTATTAAGAAATAAAAAATGTACTTATTCTTCCACAAAATATTATTAAAATCAATTTTCTAGAAAGGCTAACTTGATTTCTCTGATGTTTATTTTTTTTAAATTCAAAATTGTCAAATACATAATTGGCAATAAGCAGATATTCTTAAATATAAATATGAACAAAAATAGCATGTTAGGCATACGGAGAGATAGTACCCCTTCCTGGTATTTGATTTACTTTTATGTAAGTAGGTCTCTCATCCTGTTTCTTTTCAGTCTCCTTCTCCAGCATACCAGATATGTGACTAAACGTGGCTATAACATCGATGAGTTTGTTTGGGTGACCTCATAATTTATCATGAATCAGTTTGTTGTGTGGTCATTGACTGTTGGTTAGAGAAGGTTAACGTGAATAGTTTTATTGTTAACGTATCATGGTGCTTGTGTTATTAATCTTAATGTCTTGAACTGAACACTTTGTAATATTTTTATGAGTGCCTTTTTAGCAGTGCCCTAAATTTTTTATGATAAGTCCATAAAGGTTTTAGTAAGTGTGAGTAGATCATTAACATTTGTCTTATTTGTAAATTTGATTCTTCTATGAATAGTCAGTATATTAGTTTCAGTCTTAACTTTAATGAAGCCCGTTTCTTTTTAATAGGATGGCCACATAATTTTCAACAACAAACAAAATTTCATATATTCACTTGATGAGAAATTATAAAATTATATGAGTTTATATATTCCAAATTAATCGTCATTGGAAATAATAAATTAACTAGAAAATGGTTCCCTGAAAACACATCAATTACGAGAAAATATTACGTATGTCCATTTTCAAAGTATTAAAGCATTTAATACGTAATCATTATGAGGTTCTGAGAAACCCATTCCAAGAATATAAGATCATATCCTCTAGCTTATGATATAACTTTACGTCTCATTGATAGTTATGAGGGTGATAATTTTTAGAAACGTGTTTATTTCCGCTTTCAAGATATATTAATATTCACATGAAACATATGTAAACAAGAACAGATAAATAGACTTTATGCCTTGATAATGTAGGTTTGGACATATTTTTAAACACATTTATAATATGGGGCATATCGCCCACCGCACACCCACTTTGTAGACTGGGAAACGTACATGAAGGTCTTTTCAACATGATTTTCAGCTCCGGGGTATGTCAAAGAGGATGTTGTAAAATACTCGGTTGTAGATTCTTGGTACAATGTGTATATTTATGTAATGTGATATCCACATCACCTGGCAAGTTCATCGTAGTTACTTTAACTTAATTTGAATTTTATTGCACATTTATAGCGTATACCCATATAAAGGGGAAATATTGCTGGAAGACACTAGCATGTGAAAAAATTTCCAAACCAGCTCAATCCATATTTGAAAACCTTTGAAATGGAGCTCCCTTAAAACTCAATAAGCTGGAATCTGTTTTACTACAACAATGAGACGTTTTGGCCAATATGACTGTACTAGCTGACAACATAAATTGAGGTATTGTAAAAAATGAAAATATTTTGTGGATAATGTGGATGAAACCGGTTTTAAAATTAATCGGTTCTATTGTAAACTATTTTGTTAAATTAAGGAAATGGCAAAATAATGATTTAATGACGTTTCTCATTACACGGAATAAAAAATATACACTATTCTAGAAGGCATTATGTATATAAAAACAAACCTTAAAAGAAATTGTACAAAAATAAATACTGAATAAAATCAATTTTCTGCATTTTTTTTCTTCATTTTAATAGTGAATAAAAAAATTAGAATAAAAATTGTTGTCATCTAATATATTTTTAAAATGAAGGGATTTGAATTTTAGGAATGTTGATAGAGGGAATCCCATGGTATTGAGCGAATGAAAAATTATTCTATTATTATCTATAATTATGAATAATAAAATCTTATGCTGCATTTCTGTGGGAAGGTGAATATAAATTGGAAGAACGAACTCTGTACAATATTCCATTCCTGAATATATAGATGGTTTTAAATAAGGTCAAAGGTAAAGGAGGACATGGTGAAAAAATAGTCTGTTAAAAGAGGGAGCCTAGGAGATATTGCCTACAAAGAGAAAAATAAAGTCAACTTAATGAAGCCTAAAAATGACAAGAGAGTAGGAAGGAGAACAGGAGACATAACTTTCAAAACAGCTCATTCTAATTTATCGTCCGATTTCGCAACGACTACAACGAAATCAATGAGGAGAAAAATAAGATAGGAAACTTGGAGTTTTCGATATTAAAAAAAAAAACAACGAAAAAGATTGAATCATCGAAATCGTTGCAGTGTAGCTTTCCGTTATTTTAAAAGATGGATTGAAATAAAAAGATTATAAAGATTTATGACTAATATAATACTCTTTATATGTAGAAACTCAGGTTTATAGGCAGTCTCTACAGAACACTTGAAGACATCAAACCCACATTGTATGTGTGTAGGGTAAGAGAAAGGTTAAACATACACGCAGACACACATCCATTTATACATATGATAATATATTACAAATATCATTAGTTATAAAAAAAAAAAAAAAAAAACGTGTCCTTTTCTTGGTTTGTGATCTTGGTTCTAAAACCCTAGCTGAGATAATTGCGGCGATTGTTTCCTACATTGTGCCTGAGGACGACGCAAGGGAATCATTCACCCCTGAGAAAAGGTGTTTTTAAAACCGATTCCGCTTCAAGCCCGTTCGAAATATTGACCAAACAAACGTGTCGGTGGGTTGCCAAAAGCCGTTATAACGATCTGCATCCATCTCCAGCCCACATCATCAATCCGACTCGTCTCTCTATTATTCGCACATATTGCCAGGATGGGCCCACACATCGCTTCAGGAAACTGGCTGGCTAAGGGGACAGATTATCTCGATCCCATCTTTATAATTGGCCCATTTTCATTCATGATTTATTTTCAAACTTGATTATTCATAAGAAAGGAAGGAGGTAGGTGCGATTGAGACGACAAATCTATGATCAATCATGTACGGAATAGTACATTTCCTAATTATAATTTTAAATGTTATATCTAAATATTTCAACATTTATTAATTATTTTATTAAGCTTATTATACATTATATTGGCTATCAATGCAAGAGTAAGCCAAGTCTCTACTATCAGAGGCGTAATGCTGTATTGATAACAATAATAATATACATTATATAAAAAAATACACATTCATATTTTCCTTTACAGTTTAATACCTACACTCTGAAGAAGACAAACAGGTCTAGTTGTTTTCAGTGCTAATGATGTAGCTGGAGAGAACATCATGAGCTTTATTTTCAAAAATAGATCTCGAAATCGATTCGTTGAACAGAACAATACCTTTCTGTACAAAATATTGAATTCGAGGTCTGCGCCAAGAACTGAAAAAAGGTTCTTTTGAGCCTCATTCCCACCTGTGTTAGCACATCATTAGGTAATGTTCAGACAGTTTCTCACACGATTCTGGAAACTGGAACTATATTATTTCATGTACCATGATTTATGGTTAAGAACCACCATACTGAATTACATCTCTTTTTCACAGATCACGCAATTACACGACTAGAACTGACACAGTATATTCATTGAAGAACACAATTGATATATCCTAGTTTTATTTTCTATACAAAGGAAGCTGCCTATGAGGTTGACATTTTTCATTGAAAAATATTTTTTTTTAAACAAGAATAAAGAGCAATCGAACTACATTTACCCTAATCAGCCTGCTTTATATCCAAACAATACTATTCTACAATAAAATTTTGTTTGAGGGTTCTAGTGTTTTTGAGAAATTTTTGATTATTTTTTTTAGGCCCAAAGAAAATATAAGTCATATTAGACTATGTTGTTTTAACTCCAAAGATGTCAGCAGTTACCATCACAAGTTTTAAAATCAGGATAATAAATTTTGATCTGTTGTTCATAAAAAAAATTATAAAACTAATCACGAAATGGCGTTTGTAGATTCCTAATACCAAAATTATTATTTCTATAACTTTTATAACAAAAGTATAAACATTTTTAAAGACGTTTTCATCACCAATTTCAAGGGCAGTAAAACATGCTGGTATAGTACTCGACTCCATAAAATTACATCAACAGGCTGAAAAGGATCTTTATGTGAGAACTACTCAAATATTTATTATTATTTAAAGAAACATTAGATTCAGCAACGATTAAGGACAATAATCAATAGTTCTTTGAGTAGTAGACTCATTTATCTACTTTTTACAAGCTTAAAAACACTTTCTTAGTGTTTGGTGTATTTCTCAACAATACAAAGATTCCGAGATATCCCATGTTAAAAAAAAAAAAAAAAAAAAAAAAAAAAAAAAAAAAAAAAAAAAAAAAAAAAAAAAATTTAAAAAGATTTTTCTTTTTCTTTTTAACTCGAATTTCAAATTTTTCAACCCAAGTTTTTTTTTGTTGGCAAACAAAGTTGTTGGTATAAAATGAAAAAAAAAGTTTATATTATATTTTATATTGTTATCAATAAGGTTATATATTATTTTTTTAATATTTTAAATTTTGTTTTAATTGTAATTTATATTTCGCATGGGATCGATCATTTTAATATATAGATTTTTATATTTTTAAAATAATGACTATTACGGGTTTTTTTTTGTTGGTTTTTTTTTTTTAATATTAAATATTGTAACATGTCATATTTGGATTGATAAAGTACGCTGTGTTTTTAGCAACCCATTTAAAATGGGCAGCACCACTTAATAAAGTGTTTCTCTCTCTATTGAAAACTTATTTTTAATGTTTCCCTTAAAGGCATATTCGCTTTTAAGGCCTTGGTCTAAGTTATATATCTGTGTTGAATTTTTTTTTTAAATCCATTTATTTTCCACTTTTCAATTTATTAATATCGTTTCAGGGTTGTCTCAAACTTTTGACTGGCAGTGTATATACAAAACATTCCTACATATTTCCAATATTTACACTCAGGTTAAGGAACCTCCAACTCTTTCCCCACTACGTGAGGGGTTAAGCATGTCCGTAAGAGATCTCAGTGCTTATCCTATTGTTATTCTTAAAATCTAGGTCATTATGTAAAGTTTTGTTATAGACGTAAGATTTTTAAGAGGCATGTTACGTTTCTCTGGGCATTCGATTGAAAGAATTGGATACGTTTGTTAATCGAAAATTGTATTTTCCTCAATAATTGTAGTAGGTCGTGATAAGTATAATAATGATGTAAATTAAAAGCTTGTTATCTATTAAAAGTTGAAAGATCCTGCTTATTGATTTTGAGGTACTCAAATATAAAACTTTTAATATTGTTCCAGGTGGAGGTACGGTTAAGTATTGTTCTTCCACATTTCTAATTAAGTGGTTTAGATGCAAAGGGGTACAAGTAACAAAATATCATTGTAGTGTAAAAGCCAATCAAAGTATCCGTTTGCCACAAACACTTTCAGGATTTTCGGTAAGCAGTTAGATTTATTCTCTATAGATGGCATCACCTAACGGGATATTCACTTGTATCTCTTTGCCACAGAATTATTAATAATTTTAATTTTCACAATATGCACTTACTCCATTTTTCAAAATTTGCCACTTGTACTCCTTTTCATCTAAACCACTCAATCATTGTCGGGTTCACTTACGTTTCCTACTGTTGTGATAGGAACACAATAACTATATGCTTCAGAATGCGGATACCCAGAAGTGCTAAAACTATTTTAAGTCTTATATCATAGACATACAGCCTGACACTGGCAGTTCCCAAGTTCCCAATCCTAAGCAGGTAGCCTTAGTTGGTTCTTCAATAAAGAATTGGTGTGAAATTCTTGAAGAGCCGCCTAGCTACGCCTACGTGACTAGGAACAGGTAACCGCCTCGGCTTACCGACAAAAAAATGTTAGGTCAAAAAAAAACATATAAGAAGAATGATGTAGTCTTTATTTATTATTTGGTTTACATTATGCTAGAAATTCCCAATCAATTCTATTCAAGAACCAAGGAAACTGGTATAACAAGCAGTTACAGAAGGAAATTGACGTAGCTAATGAGGCAATCAATTTTTTTTTTACATACAATTAGACTTGGAATTAATTATGTAGGACGTTTCACAAACGTCAATTTTCGCAGTTCCTCTACTAAAAAAAAGTTAAATAACGTAAAAGAAAATAAATCTGAATATTTTTAATTTGGTAAAAACGTTGAATAATAAAAAAGAGAACCATTTTTTGATGATAAATTATTCTGTGAATTACGTGTCAAACTAGAATGGCAAAATTAATGGCAAGTTGAGATAGAAACATAAAATAATTTATTGAGATTGGAAACCATCAGTGCAGCCAATAAACTTCCTCGTCCCCAGCTCATGAACTAATTGACTTATTTTATTTTCCCAATTATTTTCGTAAAAAAAGTTCTTATTATTTTTAAATTGTTTCTCTATTTTCCACTTCGTCAACCTATTTATATATTTATAATTCCATAGACCTAATTTATTTATTTGGACAATTTATCTTTGTATTTCACACGTTAAAAGCTCAGGAAGCGTTCTGTATAATTCCACATCCTCCAATCCTCTGATATCTGTTGTATATCAGTTACATAACATTCGCCGATTATTGGTATAAAGTGTTATTAAATTATTTTATTATCTAATAAGATTCTTGTTAATAGATTTGAGCGTTGTGGTTCCACTAAACCTTTCATTATTATCTAATCTTTACAATCCAAAATCGTTCATATAATCATAATGCCCCTTATTATGCCACAAATAAACTTATCCATAATTATCTTGATGTCCCATATGTTGCTGAATTATCCCAAAACAGATACCTCTCGTTCCATGATAAGCCTCATACCCACAAGTCTCCCCACCTGCTTCCCACTCGATTCCTAATGAGTTTCCTAGAAATTTAAAAAGAAGATGGCTTAAACAATTTCTCATGTATAACTTTTATCGGAGTAGTGCTAATGAGTAGTTCTATACAAGTTATTGGCATATTATTGTAATCGTTTTCCACAGATTTAATTGAGGTATATAGTTGTGCATATGAATAAATAATTTAAATCAAATAAAATCTATTAAAATGTTTGATTTCTTGACTTACATTTTTAAACTTAATAAATATATGTGTACCGATGATGCTGATGTTTTGAATTTTTGTGTGATTTTAAAACTGATGATGAATTTAAAACTAGTCTTAAAATAAACCAATTCCAATAGAAATAGCTTAAATAACTCATCTACCCTAATTGTATTGAGCCTTCTACACCATCATGCTTACCTCAAGAGAAATTTACTAGCTATTGTTGCTTAGATCAATTATTTTATTTGACAAAATCCTAAAATTTTCTTTAGATAACGAGGTAGGTAGATAAGGCAGCGTTATAAATTGTTTTCGAATTCAATAATCTGCACATAACTATACTTATGTTGCTAATGTGAATATATAATATATATGATCCAAGTTGAATGGCAGCCAAAGGTTCGAAGCGATCTAGATAGGACGGGACAGGCAGGCAGGCTACGCCCCTCAGGTGTAATTATGTCACCAGGATATGATCGGGGCCCGGGGGTACACCTTGCAGCCACTGGGTACACCTCACCTATCTCAATGATTCCTCGAGGTGTGCGGGGGTTTCGACACACAGGCGGCTGACCTGGGGCAACATGCGATCTATGAGGTCGCTGCGGTGAGATACCAGACTGCCAGTTAATCACTCATAATCGAGACCTGTCCGGGCGCGGTTGTGGGAGGGAGCAAGCGGCGAAAAATTCCAAGTGGAGCTATAATACTCGTTTCAGTTTCTGCAACCTTCTTCGTCAAGAAACTAGTTTCATAATCACTATTAATAATCACGATCTTTTCCCCAATGTATCTGTCAACTTGTAGTATCCTTTCTTATTTTCCCTTGATTTGATTACAAGTGCTTGATTTAAAGGGGACTGTGAGGTGAGATTGAAGAGATTGATGAATTGTTTCATTAAATTCATCTTCGGGATCTCCATACGGTTACACGTTACTTAAAAATATTCTGAGATCAGGCGGATTTTTACTAATGTCCGACGGCAATACTTTCACGGTACTTTCCTATTCCAATAGCTAAAACCAAAAAACCTGACTCTATTCTTGACCTAATAACTCTGCGTTCTTCAATCCACCTCCTGAAAACAAGTTCCCAACATTTTAACCTACATACTTCCTTCCAAAGAACTGCTGATGTTCTTTACTGTGCTAAAGAGGAGCCGGATGTCTTCTTGAGTAACACTTAAAATTAGCTCAGGGTCAGGAGTATGCACCCATGGATGCTGTCTCCCTCAAGCCAACCCATGCCATGATTATTGTATAATACATTTTCTGATTGTAATACTATGTAACTGGTGCAAAAGTTTTAAAGTAAAAAAAAAATTGAGGTTTGATTAAATGGAAAGATGAACACTAGTAATGTGTGTAAACGTTAAATTAAACCCAGTTAGTTGCAATACGTTGTTAATTAATGTAGTAGGAATAGCAACGTATTTCAGCGGTTCTGATTCGTATACGCACCCGATTAAGCCAACTTTATCTAATGCTTATTATTCATAGTTGTTGCTTAACTTTTGTATAAATTGTGGATTTTGTAAGGGTCTATCGTGGCAGGATCTTGGTAGTGATAAGTCCATTAAACAAATGTGTTATTGAATGCTATACTACAACATTGGCTATTGAAAACACGTGTATGGTGTGAAAAGTAAATTGTAAAACGTAAACTACGAAAGCTGTTTTGATGTCATTTATGGAATATTGTCCCTCGATAGATTACCAGTAATAAATTAGCAGTTTATGATCCAATGAAATGGTGCCGCGACCTTGGTATAATCCCGCAATAAGCAGTTAAATAACAGTATTATGCATTATATCTACAATAAAAAATAAATTAATACAGCTTTACGACGGCTGAAGCTCAAGCTGCTTTTTATTGCTACACCCTATTTGTACCGGCAAGGAATACAACGTGGAGTGCTTTCTTAAATACGAGCCATAAAATTTGGAGTAACCTTGTTGCTACCTACGATGCGGAAGGTTTTATAAACAGCTGATTTTATAATACCGTTATTATGGAACTCCTGCGCAGGCAGTCCACCTCTTCTCTTCACGCGCAGTTAACTCCTTCTTTGGTCGTGGAGTGCTACCGGGTGGCTCTTTGATCGAGCCGACGCATTCTGTATCTAACCTGTTGTTCGAGTCAATCGAGAGCCTGTTTTGAAAAGGGTAAACAATTTATAGGAAAGCAGTCCTATGTGGAGTACACTCAACACATGCTAGTTATGCACCAGAGATTTACGATTACTAAAAGTAATTGGTTGTCCCAAAAACATGGTGCAGGATTCGCTGATAAATCTTTTTATCTCGGAAGTTTTATACTATATAAGACCCTAAATTCATGATGTGATGTAAAATATATAATATGTAAAGGAAGTGGAACATTGTTATATTAAATATTTTCTGATTTAAGGACAAACCAACATATAATAAATGATTTTACAGTACTAGACTGCAGGCCCGAGCGGTAGATTTCAGGGGGCGGCAAAATGTTAAATATTATAAAACATAGATTTTCAAAGTAATAATATCACAATCAATATTGTTAAATTTAATTTGATTTGTTTACATAATTTATAAACTTTATTATAACTGTATTACGGAGGTATTGAATTTTAATGGTGGGGGACAGAGTAGGGAGAGGGGGGATGGGGTAGAGCAAACTGAACATTGCCCCCCCCCCCCCGACAAATCTACTAATTCCGGCCCTGCTAGACTTACATAACATTACATTAAAACATTGAAATTGGCCAGAAATAGAACGCAGACTTACAACCAGATTTAAATATGACTTTTTAAAATTTATTAAACAAATGAATTCACCAGACTGACAGACAAATGTTAGGAGCCAGATTAATATTTTGTTACATTATTGTTCTGCTTTAGTTTTATTTTTGTTTTTTTATTAATTTTCAGATAGTAAGGCACTGAACTACTATGTTCTAGGGCAGAAAATTTATTTTATGTTTCTTCGGCTGTGGATCGACTGCGGAGTCTGGAGGCCCTTCTGTCTCTATAAAGCGAGTACTCTTAATTGAGGGAAAACCTGGTGGTTGTGCTTTATTGCTGATCACACACCTAGGCGGGCCGGATGAAATAAAAAAACATCTAGGCGGACCGAAAAAATTGGACAAAACAAAGTTTGACGACTAATAATCTTTATCTCATTACACTCAAGTTATATGGTACTACGGTAGAAGATCCGGAACGCAACGAGAAGAAAACAATAATTCTATTCTAGCTTTGCAGAAAATAAATTTTGTCTTATGTATAATTGTGTGTGACCATGCCACGGGCCGGATTGACTAGCCCGAAGGGCCGTATTTTGCCCATCACTGGTCTAAACATTTGTTTCAACCGTAAGCACACAACAATTTTTTATGTTATTTAAGGTTTAAATTAATTCAGTACTGAAAAAGATGAAGCATTCTGTGACTCGATATTTTACTATTAAACCAAAGCGGAAACTTCTCTTTCATATAAGAAACTCATTACAATTTATGTTATACTCAATAGCACAAATAGCTCTAGTACAGAAGAAATGTTAGTTTAAAGCCCATAAAGGATAGCCGCCGTAACGTCGCCAAGTCACTACACCGCGTTGTAGCCTCCACTTGAGTACCCTTTCATAATGGCAGTCATATACATGTCATCAGGGAATGAAAGCTCAACAGAAAAGAATAGGACAATGCGTCGAGACGTTAGCTTCCATTACTGCACAAAGCATCTTACAAAAAAATTTTCAAAATGTTTTGTCTAGTTCTTTTATACGCTGCTATGACCACAACTGTTGTTGGAAAACGAAATTAAGTAATAAGTTACATTATTATATTTTTCAGTGGTTATCAGACCTGATAAATCTTTTACATACATTTATCTCTATGGATACATGTCTGTTTAGACCAACCTTTAAAAGAATAATACCTGGTTATAGATAAGGACGTATAGGAAGTATAGAGAGGATGTCACATCCACTCCCAGTAGTTTATAATCCCAAATATGAGTATCGAAAAGTTGAAATTTTGAGGTCATTCTGCTAAAGTTCTGGTAAAACATTTTACTCAGGGATACTGAAATTTAAAGGTAAAACGAATACCTTTTAATTTAAGAAATTGGAATTTCCTTAACTTAAATTGGGCTATCTAGCAAAATTTCTATGGGAAATATGGATTCAGCTTTCCCCCCAACAAATTGCAATAACAACCACTGCCTCCTTTTTGTCAGAGTTATAAATAACATTTAAATCCAATAATAACAGAATAACTGTTTTTAATTGTACATATTGCATGAATGGATTTATCATGGTCCATATTACCCATTGCCATTGAGTAAGGCAGCTTGTAATATTTACTCCATTAAAAAATTTTAAAAAAATTGGTGATATTGTATTAAACATATGAGTGGAAAAAATCATTAGAAAAAACAATTTGACCTGCTATCATGGTGGTTCTTAGAGACAGCAGCCCAAACCGTTTTTAATTTACCATCAGAGAATAACTTGATAAAAAAATAAGTTAATCGAAAAATACACGATGCTACTTGTCACATATAAATATACCCAAAAAGATATTAATATACCATATATTGCTAATATACATAATAAGATATCTACTAATGCGCAAATAAGATATCTACCCCTTCATTGTAAACTCTATAACCACTCAAATTCAATAGTCTCTATTTGGATACAATTATATTTCCGATAAACTAAGCCTCTGGAAAGAATATGGTCTCAGGACCTTCTAATATAGAACTGCTATTGAAGTGCTTCCAATGTATGGTTGCTTTGGCTAAGTTATTGCCATGTTACTGTAAATATTTCAACACACATTTTTTTTTTTTTTTTTTTTTAGGCGCAACAACCCATTACTGGGTCCTGGCATCCTCAAGCAGCTTCCGCCAGTTTAATCGATTAAGTGCAGCTGCTCTCCAATTCCGCACTCCAAGCAGGGTTCTAGCATCCTCTTCCACATCATCCGTCCAACGAAGCTTAGGGTGACCTCTCAGCCGTGTTCCATGTAGGCGCTTATTCAGAAGTTTATTTGGTATCTCATCTGTCCCAGAAAGGCCCAAGTTTCTAAGGCATAGGTTAGCACTGGTCGAATCAGGGTCTTGTATAATCTTGTTTTTGTAGATCTTGATAGTGAACTACTTCCTAAGTGCAGACGCAGTCCAAAGTAACACCTGTTGGCCGATGTTATTCGCCTCTTTATCTCTACCGAAAAATCATTAATGGCACTGACCTGAGACCCTTGGTATACAAATCCACACACATTTACTCAATGTATATATTCTAAACAGTTGTAAATATCAATACAATAATGAAAATAAAATTAATGTCTGTTTTTATTATAATTGAAGGGTTTTGTGGATGAAGGGGTTATGCGGCATTAATTAATTTTTTTTAATATAATCTAGTCCGCAGGATGAAGAATTTATGTGCAGAAGAGTTAGGTAGCGAAATCTGAATATTCCTAAACTAGAAGAAAAATAAATATAAAGAAGATGAAGGATCAATGTAACATATTTCTTTTAAAGGAAAATGTAAAAAAAACAAAAAAAACTTTAAACATACGAGTATATTACTTAAAAATGAGTTTAGTCACATTACACCTTCATTCATCGGACCTTTTAATAGAAATGAACAGAGCTAGGACGTGCCAAAAAAGCCCCAACATTTAAAAGAATTTAGGCCAACTTTTTTTCATTCAGACCAATATAGATCCTAACCGGTAAGTCGTAGCGACAAATGTTATTGAACAAAAAATATTCTCCAATAAATTTCTAATACGAAAACTGTCGTCTATTTTTCGAACCGAACAACTCCAAAAGAATGGTTTTCGTGTTACATTTTTGAGGGTAAAAAATATATTAGAAAAAAAATATATATATATATATATATATATATATATATATATATATATATATATATATATACATTATTTTTTATTAAAATTAACTATATCTTAAAAAAATCTAATTTATTACTTTATTTCAGTCAACTATTGAAGAAAAAGGGCTCTTCTTACTTTCAATTTGAAAGTGTAAACAACGGAGCGGCGGATATAAATATCACGTAACAAAAGGTTATTCTTAAAAGACTCTTCCTTTTCTTGTGAAGATGCTCCAGTGCCTACTAAATCATTAACAGTTCCTATGTGTGAGGTGAAAGGACGAGGACCGCACAAACGTGAACAGGAATCGAATGTGACTTGCATCTCGCCGCCAGCGATAAATCAAAGCTAATTGCTCCCAACGCTGAGTAATATATTCCCGAACCTGAAGGGAAATCCGTGGAAACTCTCTCCCAATAATTTATTTGTAATTGTAGGGGTCTCCAAGAAGTTCACAATATGCTCTTCCTTATTGCTATTCTGATGATGTTTCCAAGGAACAGAAGCCCAGACAACTTCTTAGGGGTGTATAGTCTTTTTCAGTACATTTAAGAGAAATAAAAACGTTCCAATAAATTTACATTTAAAAAAAAAAAAAATACAGTAATGTTTATGTAATTTTTTATCTTCATTTTAGTACAACTAAACGTTTGATCGCTTTTTGGCAGTATTTCTAGGTAATTGGAATAGCAGTATCTTATTTATATCAGTCGAGAATACGTATTATAGCTAGTGCTGCAGATTCCAACATTACAGTTTTCCCACGGGTTGCAGCTAAATTTTCTCCGTTTCCCCTAACCATATCAAACTTCACCCGGATTTCCCCCAAATTACAAATGAGTAATGTTACTTTTCAAATTCAATAATGAGACATTAGGTTTATGAAGATCTTTATGTCTTAATTAGAAATTCAAATATAAATCGTATATTTAATATGATTTACGTAAATAGATTTTGTTATCAAATAAACACAAATAATTTTTTTAAGATATTTTTTATAGCTAGTGCTGCCGATCCCAACATACCAATTTTTCCCCGTGTGGAAGCAAAATTTCTCCCATTTTCCCCCAGCCAATTCAAAACTTCCCGTCGAGAAATGAGAAAGTAATTTTACTTTTCAAATTTAATGATGAGGCACTAAGTTCATAAATATCTTTATATGTTAATTAGAAATTAAGATATCCTCCGTACATTTAATGTAATTTACGTAGTTAGATATGGTTATAAAATAAAACTGAATACAATATGTAGGATGTTGTTTGGTATATGCAGGCAAAAACAAAGCAGTAAAAATTAAATTTTAATTTATAATGCCGGCGGTTCGACTTATTATAGCCAACTTCAATGCTACTGGGTCAAATCGATTTTTTTCAAATTCTAATCTATTAAAAAATACAATTCGAATTGGGGAAAACATCTCCCAGATCGTCAGCCCTGCTGATGATGTACACCTCCAATAATTGCTCGAATTTCCCCTGAATGAAAAGTGAAAAAGGTTTCTAAAATCGGCAACACTGATTGGGAGACCCTCCTCCACAAACCTCTATTAAGTCGTACCGGTACAGTATTAAGGGACCGTTGGCCAAATTACCAAAATACTGATCCCAAGATCATAACTGTTTTTGTATAAACCAGGCTGTTTCAAAAGTCCTGTTGTTTTTTCATTAATTAAGATTTATTTTGTCTGTAACGTCTATGTTATAATTCTGTTTTCAAGTCGACTTTTTCCAATATAAAAAATATTGATTTCTGTCTTTGAAATAGGGATAACCTTTCATTCCAGTATTTACTAAACATTTAAAAAATATATCAAAATGGTGAGTGTTGAAATTCAAATAAGGTCAATTTTATGATATAATATATAAATTTGATGGGTGCCTGCCCAAACAATACTGGTTTCAACAACCACTATCAACCTTTATAAGTAGGATAACCTTGAATGGTATCAGTTTTAAGTACCAAATAATGTCTAAAATAAAGTGTGAAGTACCGATAATCACTATTTTTAAACAAAGGTACAATTAAACATTGTTTAGAATGCATACACAAACAGAAACCGCGCTAGTTACAATAATTAAAATATATCAAAAGGGTAGCTTTTGATTGACGCCAAAAGTCTTTTGGGGATAGAGTATTCTTGTGGCCACAATACTGTATAATAAGTATTCAATTAATTTATTATTCAGTTAATATTAATCTATTACTTCTAACAACAGTTACAGCATCAAACAAACCCGTAACCACCAGCATCCCATAACCCATAACTATGATATTTATTGATCTACTAATGCCGGAGATGATGCTGACAGAGATGATTTACTGAGTGCTCAGTTCCTTGAGGCTAAATATCAACTCCGAACTGTTAGTTCCAGTAACGAACTGTAAACATGTGAACCAGTTCTCACGAACTCGTTCTATTTATATATAACACGTTCAATGAATCAATTTAACAGTTGAATATAATTTATAATTTTATAATAAAAAAAAAAAAAATCTTTGATTCTTCAAAAAATATATACCCTTGTTTAAAGTAAAAGTATACAAAAACTTTAATAAAAAAAATACTATAATTTTGAATAAGCTAGACGAATATCCCTAAATTGACAGTCATATTTACTCTGAACTAAGTATCATTTACTCAAATTTGTATTGAAATATGTTATAAACATTACTGAAAGTCAACATGTCCAATATTCTTAACTGAGTTAGGTATTTTTCAAGAACAAAAAAAAAAACAACTTTATGGTTAATCCGTGATTAAACCTGATATACATTTCTCGTGTATCAGATCTTAAAAAGAGTAATATAGTCCGTATTTAGATTAAAAGATAACTGAAACTGGATTTTCAAAATATTTAAAAACTTTACCTATTCTTGAAGTGTTATATCCATTTATAATATCTGATTAGTAATTTACAATTCATCAGAATTACTTTGTCTACATAATTTGAAGAATATCTAAAGTAGTGAAAACCGTTTGGTCGTGTTTGTTTAAAAAACCTATATTACAGTAATAAATATATTTTTTACCATTTATATTAAGAAAGAAATGTTTTAAAATATTTAGATTAAAATTATAAACGTAATTACCAGCTGGGACGTGATTTTTTTTTTTTTTATTATAAAAAATAAAAAAAAAAAAGTATTTTTTTTAATGTTAGGTCAATAATCTGGGATTTATAGTTTTCAAGATTTCTGAGACAAAAAAAAAAAAAAAAAAAAAAAAGAAAAAAGTAAAATGAAATTGAGGGCTTTCGACCACACAGCGAGCAGAAGCTCTTCAAGGACGAATACTCTGATTTAAAACAGGTTGGCTATTTTATAAAGTATATTTCAAAAATGGAAAAACTCGAATAATTACAACAACAAATCTTGCACACGCCTAATAAGACTTTCTACAAAGTCAACAAAAATCAACTACATTAATATATTAGTTCTATGAATTTCAAAAGTGGTTTATTTATTTATTAAGTTTTTAGCCATCAAAGATAAAGGGAACATAATTTGTTGTTTGGTTATTAGTTATTTTGATTTACCGCATTTCTGTACTCCTGAACTTGTTCAGGAATGCTACACTGTAGGTTGAAGTCATATTAGAAGGCTGGTATTGCTTGAGTTAACGAACTTGTAAAAAAAAAAAAAAAAAAAAAAAAAAAAAAAAAAAAAAAAAAAAAAAAAAAAAAAAAAAAAAAAAAAAAAAAAAAAAAAAAAAAAAAAAAAAAAAAAAAAAAAAAAAAAAAAAAATTGTTACCCTAAAAGAATTTAGAAGCCTCGTTACGAGACGTATGTCTGCTATGAAGTAGTTTTTTAGCTGCATTCAAACAATAAGCATAAATCTCATTTGAAGAGTTACTTCTCCTTATACACTTCCTGTTAAATTCTTAATCTTAGTTCTTCTACTAAATACAATAGTTTTTCCTAGAATAAACGAAGAAACTGATGTGAAATAAGCGGTGATTCACCTATTCTGAAAGAAATTGAGAAAAAAAAGAAAGAAAAACATTAATTATTGATTTCTCTTTTCATTGTTTACTATTACCCTAAAATAAAGATAACACACCAATTACATTAAAATATCACTTCTATAAATATCTTCATTACTTCTAGGATAGTGGAAGTTATCAGTTATAGTGTTGGTCTCATTAATTATCATTATAATATATTGTATTTTTTCTATCTTATAATTATAAATTTCAATAAAATTAAGGCAAAGATTTATTACAAATTAGTCGTGGTTAGAAATAATTTACAAACAGGATTTACACTTTTACTTAGCCACTACAATTTCCCAAGGAGGACTGGACCATTCTACCTGTAGATATTAAAGATAACATCAGCCATTTTCCTAATGCCAAACACATCTTGAAAAGTAGTAAACAATTTGCTCTATCGCACAATCGTCTCTGATAAAATCAATGCCAGTCAATTACTTTACAGAAAAAAAAAACAAAGCTAATGCAGGTAAGAAATGACATTCATTTCAGAAAACCAGTTTACAATCTATATTTTTTAAAAGGAATAATGTTTGACTTTTTATATGACCCGTTTCATGATAACTGATACATGAAGAATAGTTTATTTTTTTGTTGACCTATAATAAAAAATATAAATACGTAATTAGCAAAAGTAAACAAGCACAATGATCGCTCAGTCTCCTGTTTGATAGACGTCCACAGGGGATCAAAGATTCCACAATTTCTAAAGCTTCTTTTGTACCTCCAGACTGCTTGTTCCTTTGGGTTAGATCAAGCTACAACTGCAGGTAATCAGTTACATAATATGAATTGCATGCTACACGATAATAATCATCACCCTTTTACCTATAGTATAAGCTATACAGTCTCTACCTATAGTCTCTCATTACAGTTTTACTATCGCTACTAAATAACTGTGATTAAATTTTAAACAGAAAAAAAATATATAAAGTAAGTAACATTTTATTCAACTAAATCTGAAAAAAAAAAAATAAAATAAAACGTAGAATATTTAAGCTAGTTTGGCATTCGTTCATTGCTAACAGATTACTAATAAGCATTTTATAATACTATATATGTTGTTTTTTTTTTTTCATATTTACTGCATCTAAATTTTGAAAAAATTAAAGGTTATAATATTTCTATTAGCATAAATAGCTGGAATTAATCCTAATGCGATCATAGGTTTGGCATACGTACTGATTATAACTACGTAAAAAAAAATATCCTGAGGTTGGGATTCATAGACCACCCAGGTGCCATTATTTTTGTTTGTAGTTTGTTGGGCTTAACTCCAATTCTAGCCAGAGTAGGAAGGTTATCCTATATATTTATCCTTGGGACTGCCACGAAATAAATTTTAACCCGCCCAGATGGGACTCGAACCAACGACTTTCAGTACCTAGCGCGCAGAGAACCTCGCCCTAATGCGCTCGGTCATCGAGGTCCACTCCGTTTTACTCACATTCCTGATAATTATACAAACATATCTTATTGTAATCAGAATGCTTTAAAACTTATACATTTTTTTTTTATAATGCGTGTTTGCTATAACGATCTTCAGTTCAATCTAATAGTGGAGAAGGGAAAAATTGTCAAGCATAAAAAGTATTTACAAGAATTTAGAATGAAAAATATACTCTAATGCTCCGAATTTGTTTACAATAACATTATATAGTCATTACTTGACAATTGATATAACCTACAAGTTTTATTAAATAAAAAAAAATAGGTGAACTTTTTAAAAGGAAAAGATATATCGAACAACACCATAGCTAGGGATGCTGATAATTAGCACAGTCCGGCTTTGTAAGTAACCTAAATTTGTAAATTCCATTAAAATGATAAAACCCACCCTCTAAAAAAAAGTTGATGTATGAATAAATTCAATAGCCTTGTTGAGGTCAGAAATCAAGGTTATTCAGGGTGACTAGAAAATAAATGCTAAGATAGTACAGGCTAATCTGAGTCGATTTTACTATAGGAACTACTGCCCATAAATTGACCGTTTTCTATTCATACTAATTTTTAAGATTTTATAAAATTTAAGTCCTTTATACGCTAAATGAGTCATAAAACTTAAAAATTGGGTGTTTTATCTGATTTTTTTTTTTTTTTTGGTTTTACTATAAAAATATTCTAAAATACGAAAACTGATATTCAAATGTACATTATTGACGTTATCTCACGCAGTAAGCTTCAAAATAGTTCAATTTTTGTTTACTAGAAATAATCACTAAAACATTTTTCGTACAAAATAATTATAAAACATCTACGTTTCATTGCCTTTCATATGAGGTATAAAAATCACCAATCGGTTAAGAATTGGCAAAAATATGACTATTAAAGAGGAGGAAGGAAAAATCAAAAAAATCTATATAGTATAATTTGTTTGAAACTACATTTTTTATTTTTATAATACGTTTTCAATGTGGCGCTCTCTATTTCTAATACACATACGTGCTCTTCTCATTACATATGATTTTACTAACGCTGGATTCCCTAGAGAGGTTTGAATTTCTTGTGTTGCATGTATTATCCTGTTTCTGAGATTTTCTATTGTGGGTACAGGATTTTGATCAGATTTTTTCATGCGACCCCACACGCACATTTTTTGAAAGTTTTATGACTTGCTTAACGTATGAAGGACGTTAATTGTATAAAATCTTAAAAACTAGTAAAACTCGGAAACGGCTAATTTTCTGACAGTAGTTCTTATAGTAAAATCGACTCAGATTAGCCGGTAGCATCTCCCCCAACCAGCTCCGCATATATTTTCTAGTCACCTTGTATATTGTTGTTATATTTGCATAAGTAGTATCTTTATAATATAGTATCTATATAATATGTAGACGTATATAAACTTATAGTTGATTATTTGAACTTAATTGTTTACATTATAGCAAAAACAGTATAATTAAAATGAATAAAACAAATTATAAAAAAAAACTATACAGCAAAAAAAAAAAAAGATTGATATTTCAAATTAAATAATACGATAATAAAGTTGGCTAATTTTGTTCATAGATAATTAATTAATTTTGCGTATGGTTCCTGTTTTTACCGTATTTTTTTCCAATTTGTCAACAAAAAAAAAATAATCACTTTTCGAAATTGAGTCAAGCAACCAATCAGATCGGCCTTCATTTATGCTAATAATGTTAATAATCTCGGTTAATCACATGAATTTATATCTACATTAATTTCCGCGTAGATTGCCTGTACACGCGCAAAACTCTCAAATGGAAATTAGAAGGCCGCCGTAAAGGACAGGTTGCTGCCGATGCTGTCCTCTTCATTATACCTTGAAAACATAATTGTATGATACGGGGAATTAAAAAGTATCAGAAAAACAAGTAAGGCTATCATCAACCGCAGATTCCTCCATCGAAATTGTACAAACAGACCAAAAAGAATGGAGATGAGGGTGTAATCAGTTCGGGGGGCTGTAGTTTGGACCAATTGATGGCTCTAATAGCTCTGTCAATTGCTAGCCGTTTACTCATTAAGCGCCGATTACAAGCTACTGCTGGAGCAACAGAAGAATCCACCCTCAGTCCACTAACAGCTTCTGGTCAGCTTAATATGGAAGGAATACTCTTAGGGAAAATATTTTGTTTACCAGTAAATTAAAAATTCAATTTACTTTATAATTTAGTAGTAATTATGTCATCACCCATTCCGTTGTTTATGGCTCCATTTATCTACAATTAGAGAATACGTGAGCAGATCTCATATCTACTGTTTTTGCATCCTCATTATGAGTTCTCAGGGACATCGGGAACAACCATCGTTTCATAACGTCTCTTGGCAATGGTTAGTTTTTGTTAAAATTGTTTATAATGAGTGAGTAGATATTCGTTAACTGTTGGATAATTAGAATGTGATGTTATCTCTATGGGTGAAAAAGGCTTGCAATTTCGAATTTGTGTTCTTCTCATGTGTGCCCTTTTACACCACTGAAAATCTGAGAAGTATCTTAATCCAAATAGAATCAGGTATGTGTAAGATGCCATATTTTGTTTTAGGTTCAACACCGTTCATATCTCAGTAACAAAATATTAAAAAACCTAGGTACCATCCACCTTACGGATTATACAGGCTATATCCTAAAACTATCAAGCAACGACTTCTGCACGTACTCCAATGACACATATGTATTTTCATATAAAAGAGATTTATTTATCGCATCCCAATTCACTTCTACTACATTTCACAAAGATTTAAAAATGTTATAAAAACGGCATGGCGATGATTAAAATATATCGAAATAAAAGTCATTGAATCATGTTTATACTCTTCGTCTTGAAGACACAACTTCCTATTCAGCAGCATCGTAATAATTCATTCCACTGCAATAAAATTCCGCTTACGACTTCATTTGAATAAACCCTTAATTTTGAATCCAATGAAAAAAACAAAACAAAAAAACAAGAAATTGCTTCTAGTTCCTGACATCAGCAAATATTACACTAAAGCTCTAAAGTTTTATTAAATTATGGATTGATTGACTTCACTATAATTTTAGACATATTTGGACATTAATGCTGAGCTTTGGGGCTCCCAAACCATTATTCTTGTAAACAGTCTTCAACATCTAAAATATTATACTGTGGCATACTTATCAACATTCATAATGATATTAATTTTTCATTGTTGCTGATCTGGGTCAAACCAAATAAACATCCTTTAATGATACCTGTGTAATCACCCAAACCCATAATTTTCTCAACATAGTTCCCATTCGATATCCGATAATTCTGCAGGCCAATTTTCCAAAGTACTAAATCAAGATTTTGTATAAAATTCCTATAACAAATTGCTACCTTTTACAGAACTCCCTTAAAATGCACCACATGCAGAAAAAAAGGTACGACTCATATTGTGTATTTGTATTTGTGTATTAAGTCAATAACATTAAAAGATAATTAGAAAAAAAGGCTTGAAAATTGATAACCCCTAAAATTCTTTTTATTTTTTATTTTTTGATAGGTATAAATTTTAATGATTTAATAAAATTATTTTTCACACTTGGGTGCTTTTTGAGTGAAGTCAATATCATCATAATTCTTTCATTTATTAAATTGAATATTTATATTTTCTTTATATGCGAACCCCAGGTATTTTAATCAATTATACGTTAACCTTATGCAATTTACTTTTTCTGTAAAATTATTAAAATATTTGTATTTTGCACGATTACAATATTTCGTTTGAAAAAGAAAAGGTTAGAATAAAGGTAACAAATTATGTACATAATGACATTTCAATGACTTATAAAGCAAAGTGCTATTGGTAGTAGATCCTCCTGTTAAATTCTTGTTCTAGAAGCCATATTGTTTTCAAAATCTTTTAAGCGTTATGTAGAATCAAACAGAAAACATGTTGGCTAGTGGATTTGAATTGTTATGGAATTTACTTCGAAAGGATAGATATCAGGTTTGAGAGAAAATTAGCAAAGCTTCGGACACAAAGGTCATTTTTGTTTTTAAACGTTTTCCTACCACGTCATGTATTCTTTAAATAAGAAATGAACAGGGTAGATTTTTTAATTTTCCAATTTTGGTATAAAGAGCTCAAATACATATGCAACCTTACTTGACTATAGTTGTCTGGTTTATGGTGGCCTCTCGATGGTTCTCCAGGATTGACCTGAATCCGAAATGTTTTGGCAAATTTGTCAAACCTATATCACGAGATATATCGAGCTGCTCTCAATTTTCCCAACTCTATTCCTAAATTCAATTGGTTTTATCCCACTTTCGGTAGACAATATTTCCGTGGAACATTCCTCTACCAAATTATCAATACCTGATTGTTATCCTAAGTGACACTTGCTAAGTACCCATCTAATCAATTAATTCATTCATAAATTAACCACCAATAGACCTGGTGGTTGACGCCAGAAGAATAAATAGTCTGAAGATGGGACCTGGGTCCCGAAACATTTAACAAAATATGATAATTGTCAAAGAGGAGTAAATATGAAATAAAGTGAATTGAGTATATTAATAAACACTCCTTGATTGAAGAATTAATTAAGTATTAATCATTTAAATTATATCATATTATTACATTTCTGGAATCCTGTCAATATCTATCTGCATAATTTATATTCCAATTAACATTTTTTTCTTTCTCATGGTATAGCATTTTGATACTTTTATTGCATGTTTTGCACTACACTAAGCATTGTACCATAGAAATTTATTACTTATTCCATTTTTTAGTTATTCTCTTATTATTCTCTCTATATATCTAGTTAGTATTTATAATTATCCTTATTATTATTTCTTTCTTTTTTTTTTTATTTGATCAGATGTAATTGTATTTATTTCTGCACTTATTTGTTATTCTTAAGGTACTTTTTCTCATAGTAAAATTATTTTTATATTATTTTTTATTCTATACAGCAATTCATTGCCAAAAATTGGAACAGTATAGACTCATGCCCACACCCAAACCCGAGGAGACAGCGGCAACTGTGCATTGCCCGGGGCCAGGGCTGGCTCGCAGGCCGATAGCGAGCCTTCGATAAGGCATGGTCTGTGTTTAGCCGGGAAAATTAACCGCCTGATAGCAGTCACTAGGAGGAGGCATATACCTCCAGGCAACTCCTCGTAACATCTGAGTAAACAAATAGTAGTTTCCATTTATCTGCTTCTTACGTAACCTGGGGTTTACTTCTTCCTGCACTTAACTCCTGCCGGATGAACCTCATAAATAACTTCTAAATCTGCAACCTTAGTCCGGATTTGAAAGCTTCCTGGGAGGTTGCAGTCGATTGGATTAAGTAAATTGCCAGTATGAAGTCGAATATGGAATATCAACTGAAGGTATATTTGCAGTCAGCATGGCGCACCGCCCGCCCATTTAAAGGTTCGAATACCAGCGAATACCAGCCTAGAAAATACTTGAAAGGTATATTGGATCCTAGATGCTTGATAGAACGATTAAAAAATAAAGATGCTGATGATCTGAAATTCCAATATTAACTAAAGCATTTTTTTTTTAGTTAAGATAGAGCACTTCATATTACACTTGCGCTACCCTGTACAGACCTGCCCGCCTATTTAAATTGACAACCTTTAAATAAAACTAAGAAAGTGACTTAGGTCTTGATAGAAGACGTCAGTTGATAGGACCCACTTATCAATACAAAAAACAAAAAACAAAGACAATACAGCTCACACTCAAAAGTGCCCTTATAATAGAAACTCAATATTTACAGCTACTTGTTAAAACCCGTCCGGATATACGCATCCCAAATTTAAGGACCGGACAAGTAAAAACCCATGCTCAAAAATACAAAGATTTTAATCTAAATTCCTTGTTCTTTAAGAGTCTTCTGTTAAAATACCCCCCCCCCCCATACGTGTCAGACAAACCGCTCTATACAGATTTACGTATTCCGACAGTTTAGTTAGTACTCTAACAAACTGGTGCAGAGTATATCAACATTAAAAATTTCAGATATTACTCAATAGGAACTGAAAAGTAGCTGAATGAGAAATCTGCTTGTCTAACCCCTAATAATTCAGTTCATTTCTGGACATGGTACCTCTGGTTGCTGACTTCCTCATGTCTTATCATATCTGTTGTTTTTAATCTAACCTCATTTACACAAATAAATACATTACAGTTATAAATTATATTATGTTAAAAACATTATTTTGAGATCTACAATCACAGGATTGAGAAAGATAACATTGACACTATATGGATTATGGAAATGCCTACCTATCCTTATTGGAATCATCATTACCAACCTGACGTCTACAATAATTAATAAAATGTATTCTCTTTTTTTCTCATCTTTCCATTAATGTGATGATTTATAGTGATCCTGTTAAAAAAGAATTGAAAAAAAAAAAATTATTCTCAGCCATCAAAGGAACTCGATTAAAATGGAACGGCATTCGTTTCCTTTAGAGACATCCAAGGTTCCCTTTGTGGAGTTACGGTAAGATTTCGTAACAAAGGACAATGATCTAGGATACATCTCTGAGTATTAATCAATCATATTAACTATCCATTATTCAGATCACGATTAATTATAATTAATCTCATGTTGTATATTTACAATTTTAAAGAAAGAGCCATAGATTATTTTAAATAATAATAAAACACACAGAATTATTTGCTTGGATAAATAATAAGTTAAAGTTGCTGTCTCATTTTTTCAATTCTTTTAATTATCATTAAAATACATTTAAGCACTTTCTTATCATATATATACGGAAACAGAAACATCCAGCACTGTGTTGAATAACCACCGGTTGTTGTGTACGGGAGCGGGGACATTGCTTTGTACCTGAACATTAACACTACATGAAGAAAGAATACTAAGCATGTAGAAAATTTTTGGAAAAATATATGATCCGACTAAAGAAGAGCGGAAAACAAATGAAGAGATTATGAATCTATAAGCAGACCCAGCTATCGCAGCCAATATTAAGAAGAGCCGGATAAGGAGGGAATCTGGTAGGCTCCCTAGGATGCCACCCGGGTGAAAGGAGAAGGCGAGGTAGTCCTCGACTTCGTTGGCTTGAAGATATGGAGAACATCTTTCGGATTCTAGTTGTAAGATGATGGAGAAGGGCAGCAGAACAAAGGTCTGTAAGGAAAAGGATTGTGGAGGAGTCCAGGATTCAACAAGGACGTCTTGATGTTAATTTTCTTATACAAAACAAAGAAAAAAAATAACTCAGGTAAACTTTATAAATTTAATAAGAGATCTTGGCATACCTTGTAGTGTTCTAAAGCGTCCAACGCCCGGGTATACCCCTCCGTGTTGTAGACACATAGCGCTGAGAGAAGTTCGAAGACCTGCTTCTTCACGGTCACGCTGCTTGTGTCGAGTGCTGCAATAGTTAAAAAATAATTATCAGTACATGAACTACAATTTATAGCAATATATTATTACAATATTAATAAACATATTTTCGCATATTATGTTTTTGTGAACGTAAATTAATTTGGAATGATTACTGAAATCGGTAATTGATACTAATAGAATAAGGAATTAAGACTTAAATATTTTATTTATCTTTTCAATATAAGAGAATCTTGATTTTTGACAAAAGCTAGTTAGTTTTTCCAAAAAGCAGTTCCTAAATTAAATAAACGACACATTCTATGATTTTCATTATAAATTTACGTGATTATTGAAAATGTTTTTTGTTTTTTTAATTCTTTGTTGAAAATGAATTACATAAAGCCAAACTAGGCTAATAAAAACATAGGTAAATGTTTGGATACACATCCATCTCACGTGAAAGAATAATTAATATGGAGGAATCTATATCAAATGCTAATTTGATAAAACAGAAGGAAAAACTAAAAAAACCTACAAAACAAAATGAACAATACTAGTTCAATTTACAGCTATAGTCAATTTTATGAATTATAATAAATAATAGTTAAATTATATTCTAAGCCAGTGTAATAAAGATAATACACAAGTTACACAATTACAAAAATACAAACAAAATTATAATAAGACTACTTTTGTGATATAATACAAAATCCAACTTTTATTTATAACTCTTTGGTGTAAAAAATGTTTACACTACTCTAATTTTTATACTTTTTTGTAATTTATAGAAATCAGTTTTTTAGTCTTTAATAATAAGTGTTTTGTCCGTTTGTGTTTGTATTTTTTTAGCGTTTTCTTGTCATAGTTACCTATTTCTTGGATATATGGGTTTTAAGATATATCAGTTGATGTGAAAAATGAGTTTGTTTGGGTCTGAATGTGTTGTTTGATTGTAGGTAGATTGAGATCAGTGAGCTATTCTTGTGTATCTGGGGTAACTGTTTATGAACTTAATGAAATTAAAAGTTTAAATATTTTTGATTGTAAATTGGATGAATATATTCTAGATGAGTAATTTTTAAAACAATGTACATAAAAAAAATTAAAAAAACTGGAAAAAAACAATTCCAGATTTCTTTATCAGACAAGAAGGACCACGAAACTTTAAAATTATACTGCATTTGTATGACTTCGTGCTTGTATAACCAGTGATTTATTTAAAGTACCGAACTAACAGGTAATTTTTTTTTAATATCATTGCCTTATTTTATTCTAATAAGTAAAAACCCCAAAGGGAATTGAAACATCCTTGAAGATTTAGAATTCAATCTTTATTTATCAGAAATCATCCTGTAAAGGATTTGTCAAATTTTAGCATATACCTAACAAAAATTAGCCCTTGTTTGATCAACAGTTATTTATTTATGATTTTTTTGTATTTACTTTATATTTTAAAAAAATTAAAATATTTAACTTATCATTAAAGTATTGTTTTTGTTTAAGATTGGAAAAGTCGCGGATTTAAAATAATAAAATAGAGAATGGAAGTGTAAGAAAGGGGAGGGGAAAGAGCAAAAAAGGTAGAAAATATTATTAGTAACACTATAAAATTATAGCACATTCTTTTTAACTTGATAAAAACTATTATTATGATAAATATTACAATTTGCCAAAATGTAGGACAATAGGGTTGGTGTCCAAAAAATAGATATACTTCTTCTGTAGTACATGAGACAGAATTTCCAAAATTAAACTCTTATGTCAATATTCATAAGCAACTTTGAACTTTGACACTAAATCTTTTGACATATTCCAGTTATGTAGGCGCTGCTCGGAACAAAAATTTCCGACTGTTACTTTATCAGAAATTTAATGGAAAATATTTTAGTTGCATAACATTTTTCGCTATGGCCTACAGGTTAGGATCTATATTGGTTTGAGTGAAAGAAGTAACGTTTGAAACTCTTATCTTTCAACTTTGTTTCTAATAATCATTAATTGTTTGTCATCAGTACAGTTTTCTCGTCCCAAATGTTCAGAGTATAAGATAGGTAAATGAGAAAGGGGAGGGTGGAAATTGAGCAAATAATACTTGATGAGTTGATATGTGCTTAGATGGTACTTGAAATTTTAAAGCAACTTATTATTTATTTTTTCATAAATTTCATGCACAACGTTCATTGATAGACAAAAGTTTCATAACAACATGAATGTTACATAACTATCATTGTCTATGGATGTTGTCTATTTACCATTCTAAAGCCAAAGTATTATATCACGTACCTCATTCCTCAAACTGCACAACCAAAACTGTTTTTCCTACCCCGGGCTACAGCAAAAGTGATCCCAAGCAACATTTCCCTATTTCCATCCCAAGACAGAACAATGTCCCCTTACAGACAGATTGCTCTATTTGTGCTGAATGGTTGCCCAAAGACCCTTACCCTTTGACAGGATCGTGTCGAAGAGTGTACGCCACGGAGCGTGAGTAGCGGAGAAAGCTTTGGTCATCGTGATCTGTCCCCGAGAGCAGATTTATTTGGTCTTCCGCTTAGCCATCTAGGGTCGCTCCTCAATGTCCCATTGTCTCCACCCTCTTATCTATTTACTACTGCATTAACATATGGTGAAGGCGAGGGAAATGGCCTCTTTCTACTTGTACCTACAACTAATGTCGCTTTCCTCCGAATCTAAGCAGCGCCGGATACATGGCTAGCTGCCAGATACCACCAACACTTTTATGAATTTTGTTTCAGCTTGTAAGATTTCTGGAAAATCACGCCAGAAAAATTATTTATTAACATTGACTACTGTATTAATAAAATATTATGATTCAAATGACGCAAGGAAACTAGCTATTAGTTAGTTCTAGGATTTTTTTTTTTTCTTGTTCTCCATTTATTAATATAAAAATAAAGGTCATAACATCCTTATGTACTTCAATCAGGGCAAGAAGGACGGGTTACCAATCTATTGCAGCCTGAGTGATAAATTTCGTACATATAAATATAATAAACAGTTCTGTTATAGAAATATAACATAGGGTTCTGTACCTCCGAGCTACAGACTTATATTTACAGATATATCATTATTTATTTTTATTTTTCTTGTAAATCAGCTTAACTTGCAGCAGTTATATACTGTTTGTAGGTGTGGCTGATTGTAATATTTATAAATGTCTTTTAAAATAAAACTATTGAATAATATTAAACCGGATGAATAATTAAAATATAATTGAAAAAAATTTGAACTAGTAACTATTTCATAAACGGTATAGAGTTTCAATCAATTTACCGCTCCTGACACATAAATTATAAATGGGTGCAGAATGGGGGATTAAGAACGTACCGCTAAGAAGGCATAGTTTTAATTGAGCATAATTTATTCTGGCTGACTATTAAATATGAATAGTTGACCATAGGGCAAGTAGTTTCTTGTTAAGTACGTGTGCCTCCTATATAGTTAGGATAATAACATATAGTCAGTCCTTTAGGAACTGAATAATGATTATATTAATTATCACACTATTTTCGCAACGAGATAGATCAGAGAAAGGGTATAATAACATATTCGGCAAAGTCATTAAAATTACATTCTAAAATATATTAACATTTTATCTAGTATTTTAACTAAAAACAGAAATCGTTTTGATCTACGCTTTTTTTACAATTTTCTTTTTTTTTTTATTTATAATAATTCTTTTGCTATTTACGTTTATAAATCTATTTATTTATATTCCAGTAAAAAGATATTTTGAACTAAGTTTATGGGTAATTGTTTTTTATGGCTTACTTTATATTTTTTGGGGTTCTGAACACGAATCTGAAGTTGTCCAACAAAATTTCCATCGGCAAATATAAGAAAAATAAAAAAAAAGGTGAAAGATCTTATTTATTTTTCTTTTTTTTTTATTTTTTTATTGTAACTTGCAAAGTAATCATTTTATGCAAAATAACCTTCTATATTTAAAAAAAAAGAGGAGAAAATTACCTACAATTTATGTCTTTATGTTTTTTGTCAAACGTAAGCTGTCCATATAAAACAACATTGAAACATTGGCATATCCCAGTAATTTGTAAACAAATTAACAAAAATAATTTGCCGTTAATTATTTTTCTTTAATTTACGTAAAATTAGCATTCGATTACCGTGCATTTATGATGTCAGAAAAGCTATATTAATAAAACAATGATATCAGCTTAACTAAAGAAAGCAGCTAAATCAAGTACTAATTGTTTACAATTAAGATCAGTCTATAAATTACTTTTTTGTATATAACTCCGAAACTATTTGTCCGAGTCAAAATTACATTTTTTTATCTTAAAGCTGGTGAAATTTACTATTAGACTCTATATATTAAAATTTAACCGGGTCTCTAGAAATACATATGCCAGAACGCTAAAAACCCCGAACTCTTATGAAATCCACGTTTTTTTGGCACATTGTTCGCTGTAGCACCGAAACTATTAGTCCGATCCAAACATTTTTCATCTCAAAGCTATTTAAATTTTCCTATTACATCATATATATTTAATTTATATAAAATTCCGTTAAATAGCCACGCCAGCCCACTGAACATGTCATAATTGTCATATTTTGCCAAAATATACACATTTAGCATGCTAAATGTCTAGCGTGGGTGTTACATGCTGTATAATATTAATTAAATATTTATGGTCTAATAGGAAATTTAACTAGCTTTAAGATAAAGAAATGGAATTTTGGATCGAACAAATAGTTTCGGAGTAATAGTGAACAATATGCCAACAAACTATGAGTTTATAGACTATAGAGATAGACTATGCCCTATGAGTTAAGAACATTGTATGGCCAGCTAAACATTGTTAATTTTATAAAAAAAAAAATAAAAAAAATAAAAAAAAAAAATAAAATAAAAAAATAAAAATAAAAAAAGGAAATTTGAGGTGGCTCGGCGATGGGGAAAGGATGGGAAGTGATTGTCTCCCAAGGAAACTACTTTATGAAAATATTGAAAGAGCTCCTAGACAAAGTCGTCCAAGAATAAGGTGCCTAGATGACATTGAGGAGGACTTAAAGCAATTGGAATTTAGAAGATGGAGAATGTTTCTGCCGATATACCAGCTTGGCAAGGAATTTGTGACAAGGGCCTTGTCCTTGGGGGGAAACCAAGATAAGAATCAGAAGGCTGATGTTCTATGGGCACATGAAAAGGATAAAGGAGGAAAGATTGAACAAAAAGATCTAATCTAACAAAATTTCGTAGTTACAAAAGCATGGGACGTTACACAAAGCAAATAAGAGAAGAATTAAAGAACCTTAAAATTTAAAATACCGTCTGTCTGGATAGACACATACAGGAAAACACTGAAAAAAATCCACCAATATTAGAAGAGAAAAAATGAGGTATACAAAGTGGTCCGAAGAAAGGAAAGAAATGCAGTCGAAAATCATGAAACTGTGATGGGAAGAAACCAAACCAATGATATTCGCGTGGTCCTTAGTGGCCGCTAAGTGATCAAAAAAATAAATAGTTTAGATGTACGAGATTTAAAAAAAGTATTTGTTGACCGATTATCAAATCTTTACTCCTACATGCAGTTTTATTTTTTTTAGATATTTATTGTAATTTACAACTGCATATACAATATAAAATATAATACAACAAGTAAATGTGATGTTAATAATAAAAATGATACGTCACTTGTTTTTAAAGCAACAACCCAGTGGTAGCACTTATAAAGGTTCTATATAATGAAGTACTATATATAATGAAGGTCTCAAGGCCATCTTCTTTTTAGGCGCCTCAGAGGATTATCTGGAATGGAATGAGAAGCAAGTTGTGATACTAATGGATTTGAATGATTGTGGATTTTGCTATGAAAGAATTAATATCTGGTTTGAGCTAAGTCAGAAGCGTAAGGTATATTAAGATCTTTGTGGATAAGTTGGTTTGTGACGAAGTAAGAAGCATTTAGAATTTTTCTAAGAATTTTTGATTTTAAGGATTGGATACGAGATGAATTGGATGGTTTAGTGGAGCCCCAAAGCTCAACTGACATGTCCAAATTGGTCTAATTATTGATATGTAAATGAGTCTTTAGTAATTAAATGGAAGGTTTGAACGTGAATGTATACTATAGGACAGGAAGTTGTAGGTTTACGACAAAGTGTGATGGTTATTTGAAGGGATTAATTTGTATTTATTTTAATTCTCCATTCTTAAGGTTTTATGATATGGGATTGGAGTCTCTGGGACTACATGTAGTTAAAGATGTGAACCTGATTGTTGTTAGATACATAAGAAACATTTGTTCGACGTCAAACGATATATATGTGTAAATTACTTCTCCTTAAAACGTCAGTGGATAAGACTGGCGAAGGAGTAAAAGCTGTCAGGGCAGACGTGGATTGGTTGAGGCCCCTGGCTGGAACCACCGCGAACCAATCAGATTGACGTATCGGCTAAAAGCGTCACTTCCCTCACTAACAGCTGACTGATGGCTGTTATTTGTAACAGGAAAGGTTAATATCGGTTCTGTGGTCGATTCCTGTTCCATTGATCACTTCAACTTATATTTGGAGCAGTCAATGCGGTCACCTGTACCTGTCTTATCAACAGTGATGGATTATTTAAAAAATAATTGGGGATGCAACTTTCAAAAAGTGTCATTTATGTGAGATTTCGGAATAAACTAGAGAAAATGATTTTTTTTTTTTTTTTTTTTTTTTTAATATAACATTTTACAAAATGTGAATGAAATCACTATTTTGGTTTAAACCCCTTTTGATATTCAAATTTGAATCGAATTTGGACAAATGGAGTTCATATGTTACATTCACTCTCTTCTTTTTTTTTTTTTTTTTTTTTTTACATTTATTTTGACAATATATTACAATCAGCCAGAGATAAGAACAATATAAGCAATAGCAATGAATAAGTTCACATTTATGCCTTATTCATAACATACTTTTTTTTTTCTCTTTGTTTTTTAATCTACATCTGAGCCAATGGACACAGCCAGCAGATGTGCTGACGTAAATAATATATACTAAATGTGGCTTGATAGGCATGGCAGAGAAGTATCTATATCAGGAGAGATTTCTCTTGACCAGACATTTTGTATTGATGAAGAATACAATGAAAAAAATAATAATAATAATAATATTAAATAAAATAATTGAATTTAACAAAATTAATGCAACATTTATATGGAACAATATTACCATACGAAAAACTTAAATGAATAATTAATGTAAAAAATATGAATAATAACAAAATAAATTAGATAATAAAATAATAATTGGAAAAAAAAATGTGAATATTTACACTAAGACTAAGGAACTCCCTGCCAGCTTCCTCCCCCATCAATGGTTATAAATGTATGAATTTTTTTTTCTTACTATCATTTAAAAATCAATTTTATTTTGCTACTATTACTTGATTTTATTGTTACATTACTTTTTTTTTTGTATCATAATTTTACAATTTTTTTATTTTTCTTTCCCGCCGCGGAACTTTATTCACAGAGTTGAGCAAAATTAAACCATAACAGTTATCTGAGAACTAATTGTTGTGATTGGATTTTGTCAAAAATCTGTTGATCCATAAACCGGTGGAGACAGATTGAAAACACTTAGTCGCAAATATTGCTGTCATTAGTAGACAATCTGATCTTTGCCAAGACTCTATTTTCCAATTTAACAGTAGCTTTATTTTTAACCTTCGGGACAGATAATAGGCATGCATGAAAAAAACAAAACAAATTTTTGTCATTCAAATTAGTATTTTGGTTGCCTAAATTGGTCCATTTAATATTTCTAATAATACTAACAATATACACATAATGTTTAAATTATAAAATTATTCCATTAATCTCAGTTGATCCGCTACCTAGGACTCCACTTGGACAAACGTCTTACTTGGAATCCACATACAAGACTAAAAGCACAAGAAACTGCTCGTCGTTACAGACCACTTCAAAATTTAGTAGACAACGTTCAAAGCTCCCAATTAATTACAAAAGTATCATTTACATGACGGTGATTAGACCTATTTGGTCTTATGAAGTTGAGATTTGGGGCTCCACTAACCATCTAATTCATCTCCTATCCAATCCAAAATCCTTCTAAAAATCGTCAATGCTCCTTGATTTTTAAACTTATCTATAAACATCTTAATGTTCCATATGTTGCTGATTTAGCCCAAACCAAATACATATCCTTTCATAATAACCATTCAAATCCACTAGTCTCTCAACTTGCTTAATAACCCATTCCCGATAATCCTCCGAGGCGTCTGAAAAGAAGATGGCCAAGGGACCTTCTAATATAAAATTCTTATTATGTTACTAGTTAGTAATCCTCAACAAGTTATTTAAATGCCATTGTTATCATTATGATCAAATTTACTTGTTGTATATTGTGTACAGTTTTAAATATCAATAAATAGTTTAAAAAAAACCAGATATATATATATATATATATATATATATATATAAAATACCGCCTAATTCATAACAAAAAAAGATAATGATTTGTTTCATATGACATTAAAATAACAACATTAATACTAAACAATTTTTAGTTTTAAAAGAAATATACATGATTAATTCTATATGATAAAGTTAGATATGTTTAATTTATAAAAAAGAGAAAGCAGATCGCAAGTATATTGATGCCATATTTCTCAATTATGGAAAATAAAAACCAGTTCCTTTGTGGCAGAGTGGCGTTTGGTCTTTAACTATCGAGGCAGTTAATGTGAAGGAAATAACTCTTAAAATGTGACATAATATTTCTTTAAGTGACATATTATTATTTATGAGATAGAAATAAAAGAATTATTAATGTGGCAGTTTAGATCTCCTTGCTCAAATGAGACTTAAAAGGTTATAATATATTTATCATCACTAAATCAACCACTTCTTACTTTAAGATAATGGTAAGATTTCTTTTCGAATTTTGACCATTTGTAGAAAGGTCAGTTATAAGCAAAACATAAATAATCTTAGAAAAGTATTAATACGGAGCATTTATTATGACTCCATCGATAGATTAAATTTAGATAGCCATCTTATTTTTTTTTTAATTCATTTTTTTAATGTTGCTTCTTTGGATTTTAAGCATGAAATATGAGTCCTGATTTCTTCACGATATTCCCTCTGAAATAATAAATGTATAGACGCCAATTTGCATACACATAAATTTAGGTACGTTTGCTCACATATAATCCAAATGCCGTGTCACGACTTGATAATTAACAGGTACAGGTAACTCAACAGGTGGCCAGAGGAAGCTTGATGAAAACAAGGGAACCTGATGGTTTAATTTGAATGCTAAACGGCAATGGGTTTCGCTAACGAGTGGGCGACCTTAACCATCCAAGACATTGGTAAATTGAGAATCGGTAGGGTGAAGTGGTCAGTCTGGTTCCAGCTCGGTATACGTACATTTACAAGCCGTTTACATACTTATTAGTTTAACTCTACACAAGATAAATATCAAAGAGATATTTATCAAATAATGCATTGGTTTGTTTGGAAAATTATAGCAGGTGTATGGTTTTAAAATATGTATAAACAATTAAAGAAATAATATAAGATATTTGTTGTTGTCAAAGTACTCTCCATTATGCTCAATACACTTTGCCGACGAGTAAATAACTTTCAATGCTGAATGAAAAGAAGTTTGGGTATTTGGAAGTAAGAAATTATAAAAAACAGAAGGCCTTGTCATTATGAGTTACAGCGCCGATTTGAATGCGAATTCTATAAACGCATTTTTATCGAATTTTCATTATTAGAAATTATATCTCTTAAAAAGTGGCCAAGGTGTCTAAAACAATGGTAGATGCCTGGTTAGAGGTCTGGGGAGTAAAAGGGACGTGTTAGAGTCTTATGTAACAGGGACAGTAAAAGTATCCAGCTTATTTGCCTTTTGCCTAAGGTTGTCAGCGACGCACAGTGGGACGAAACTATGTTTTTTTATGGACATCGCATTTTGAGCCTCTAAAAATTATTGCATCGACTTCAAATTTCATAAGAGTATGTTTTCAAAGGTGTAGAATTCGAATCTAAAGTCAGTTTTTTTCCATCATTTCAGGACTTTGCTCTGTTAAACAATAGTGTGTCTAAAAAAATCCGATTTTCGTTTTTTCGTGTTTTGATTCGAGGGATATTATTTTCTATGATTTTTGATGAGCTCTATCGAATTTAAAAATCTGCAAATCAATCGGTTCGCCCTTATGTGAGTTATACGTGTTTTATGCCTTTTTTCTCGATCGGATTTTCTAAAAAATTAAACAATTTGCGGTTTGTCAGAAACCTGATAGGTAATAATTATTTTAAATATTGTCCTCAACAGAAAACGGAACTATTTAGTTAATTAATATAAGTAATCAATTGTATCCCACTGGCTCCTACACTATGGTTATCGAAATTTTATCGTTGGATCTATTCGTTCAAATTCGCCGTATCAGTGCCAGCATTGAGACCTATTCCGATATCAATTTTAAGCATTTTTATTGGTGAAAGCTGTGGATAACATTTGTGAAGTCCATTTGTTGTAGCAATTCGGACCACTTTTTTGTACAAGTTGAATTATCAAAGTAAATCCAAATATTCTCCAAGGTCGCAAGTGGACGCAGACCATTTCGATCTTGAGTTACTTTTTATAATCGATATTTTAAATTAAAATGGGTTTCGACTTAAACAAGTATAAACATTTTTCAAAAATCAATTTTTTGTTGAAATTTTCGAATTTATTTTTTGTAATTATTATTTTTACTGGCAAACGTTTTATTGACAATTGTTTTATCATGCTAAAAACTGAACAGCAAAAAATTTACATCGGATGTAACAATTTCTAATGCAATTTAACAAAACGGGAAATTTGCAAGAACTTTTCAAACATAGTCTATCGACATTTTATAAGTGATTCAAGCCACAAATATAAATTTTTGTTTTAAACCAATGTTCAACAAATTACATAGGATCGTCCCACTGTGCGACATGGGGGTTGAGAACGGAAGCCCTGAAGGTTCTGTATAAAGGCGCCATTTTGCCTATTATTACTTAAGGCATGGAAATATGGCATCCAGAAATTCATATTAAGTACAACAAGGCAAAGCTGGAAAGAGTCCAGAGGCTAATGGCACTCAAAATTATCAAAAGTTTTCGAACACTATCTGACGAAGCCACTTTTTTTTTGCCAAATTGATCCCCATTAGTATACTAGCTGACAAATATGTTGGTAAAATAACCCCATAGGGTTACTGCTGAAATGAAAACACTAAAAAGATATAAACAGACTAAACAAAAGGGGTAAAACAAGGATTGTAATGTGAAGAGAAGGAGTTCTGCAAATCCTATAAATACGTAAACAAATTATTTAATTCCAAATATTCTCCAAGGTCGCAAGTGGTCGTAGACCATTTCGATTATAAGTTACTTTTCAGTATTGATATTTTGAATTAAAATGGGTTTCGACTTAAACAAGTTTAAAAATTTTTCTATAATCAATTTTTTTGTTAAAATTTAAAATTTTAAATACATTTATTATTTTTATTTTTTGTAATTATTATTTTCACAGAAAAATGTTTTATTACCAATTGTGATATCATGCTTAAAGCTGTGAACAGCAAAAAATTTACATCGGACATGTACAGAATGTCTATTGCAATTTAACAAAATGGTAAATTTGCGTCAATCTTTCAAACAAACATAGTTTATTGACCTTTTGTACTGTTAGTGCGTAATAAAATTATGTTTTAACGTACTGTTGTTTATCGACAATAACCATAGCAAACATTTTATAAATGATTCAAGCCATAAATATAAATTTTTGTTTTCAACCAATGTCCAACAAATTACGTTGGCTCGTCCCACTGTGCGACGGTGAATTTGCTGACGGCTATTTTCTGCAAGTTCTCTTACAGTTATTCCGGGTTTTCTTCGAAAAACGTTCTCCACTTGTTTATAAAATGTTGTCCTGCCATCGTGAGGATTAAATTAAATGGATTAAATGGAGTCCTTGTCAACTCTCTTGGAAGTGAAATCTCAATTACAAAATTGAAAATACATTGGCCCCATGTTACCGCTCCTATCGAATGTAAGTCCTTGGTATCAATTTTTCCGTTTGTGGAATTAATACATGTTCGAAATAGACAGGAGGACATGTTTCGTTTCTTGAAGAAAATGTAATGTGTTGGGACGTTTATTGATTTATTCGTTTCCTCCGTAGTTCACACCAGTCTTGTACCTCTTGTAAGTGGTGTTTTAAGTATAATGATACATGTATTGAATTAAGTAGTCTAGTAATTATATCTGTGTCTTTGTAGCTGTAAGGGTGTCGGAACTTTGAGGAAATTCATGTGTGTACATTATATATAGTAGTGGTGCAAGTATTGATCCCTGAGGTACACCCGCTACACAGTATAACACCTATTTAAGATATTTGAATTATCCCCACTTACGTTCGGGTATCATATCAAAATTGTTAAGAAATTTGGTCATTAGAGAAAAATTTTAACACTTCGCCCCCTGCCCAATGAACAACGAGATCCTGAAAGTATTATTGCATATTTAGAGGCCTTATAATGATAATGAGACCTTTGCGAGATATTAATTTATAGGTTTCATCATTAAAATTCCACTAGGTTCTTATCTCCGACTATTAAACCGATTTAATCCTTATACGGCACTGCTTCCTTGAGAGCAGTACAGTTTTCTGTTCCAATCCTTTGGAGCCAATAAACCTCCATATTGTTCTAGACTCTTTTGCATGTGTGCCTCTTTCCTTTTAATACCGAATCTAGCCAATTAACGTTTATATTTATTCATGTATGTTACACTTTTGTGTCTTATACAGAATAATAGTGATTAACCTGGTTCAAGAGAGATTATTGCCCTATTATTATGTAACTATTTTTTATTATGTAAGTATTTAATATTTTTTATTACGTAAAAGATTGTTGTGATAAGGAGATTAATAATATATAAAATTAATATAAGATGGGAAGAATCACCTTCATAAAGCCAGCGGTCTTGGATACATAATTTATTTAAAACATTTCGCCTAAGTCAGGCATCATCAGTTATTACAACCTACAGCTCACAACTTCAATCACAATCAATTTCATAGTAATTTTATAACAATAGGAATTAAGGACAATAATATATTGAATATATATTTATTACAAATAATAAATTATGCTAAAATAAAATAATTTCAATCTTAAGTCATTATAATCATACAGAATTACAAATTTATAAACAACCCATGAAGGGTCTCGGGTTCAGTACTTAGGTAGGCTGTACTGTTTCTTAGCCAACGGTACTGAAAGGAGGTGATTTGGCTAGAATTCACGCTCAACCGCCAGGTTTTTCCCCCAATTAAGGGTACCCACTTTTTAAGAGGCTGGGTGTGCCCCAGGAGGGTCTCCCGACCTCGAATTCGATCCACGGCCGAAATAACAGAAAATAAATTTTCTGCCTTCAGTCGGACTCGAACTCGGGCCCGGGAGCTTGATAGTCAAGTGCCTTACCCACTGAGCTATCGCGCCTCTTGTTTTAAATTTAAATATATACACACACATAATTCTCACAAACACACATACACACTAGGAATGTGATCCTTTCCATCTTATATTCATTTTGAGAATTGTTCTACACCCCATATTGAAGACGACTGATCTTTATGCTGATAATAAAAATTAAAATACAAAATAAATTATCACTATTTATTGTTGTTCAGTTGGTATATGAAATACATGAGAGATGTTTCTCGATATAATTGCATACATTAAGAATATATAAATTTAAAAACAAATAAAATGAAAATTTTAAAAAATGTCATTTTTTTCTTATATATAAATTAAATTAATATATATATATATATATATATATATATATATATATATATATATATATATATATATATATATATATATATATATATATTTAAGCACACAATTAATATACTAAGATGCCTAAATAAAATTACTGCAGTAAATATTTGACACTAACATAAAATTATATTTTAACATAATATTCACGTTTGATAGTTAAAGGGTTTGGTGGATGAAGGAGTTTTGTCACATTTTTTTTATAATATACAATCTGGTTCATTGGATGAAGAATTTATGTGCAAAAGCGTTGGGTAGCGAAATCTGGATATTCCATATAACAAAGATGAAAGGGCTATGTAGCATTTTCCTGTTAAAGTAAATTGTAAAAATGACATAAATTAATCAAAATTGTGTGGGTGATTCTCAAACTGCAGGAAAATTTTGGATTGCAAAATCTGTCATAATTGAACTTCGCTCTAAAAATCTGAAAAAAATCTTGCATGTTTCTTAGGTCACCTTTGTACAGAAAATACGCCGCAAACAAATCAAATTCCATTTTCCTCTTCAAAAATCAAAATTTCCAAATTTTGGGTCCATGGTAATTACTAGTTGGAGCATGGTACTAACATTTTCTATTTATTAGATTTATGTTGGCTCCCATGTTGCTTTAAGAGCTAAAATGAGGTTAACACATTAAACAACCGATGCGTAAAGAAAAATGACTTTTATTGAAGGCTCAAAATCAAATCATACAAACTTATATTTGGGCCCCACAAAAGGCCACCCGTGTGTGTAAACTTAATTGTTGTCTGGATGCTCCAAAATGAATAACCTGAGGCTCTTCAAAATATTTGCAAGAGTAGTTCACACTAAAATCAATGTGAAGTGCCATCTCATTCCCAGGGCGTTGCCTTAGGGCTCTGAATGCCTCATGTTGGTGGTGTATGGCATGAACATGCCTCATGAATTCGTTTATTTCACTCTCTGACTTCTTAACACTATCTAGCAGAGATGATTGGATGTTTTCTTCCACAGTGCGCTTTACCAGTCTTTGAGTACCTTTAATTTGTCGCTCCTCAAATTTAGTAGTCCGCTTGTAATAAGAAATTGGAGCAGTGTTGTCAAATGGTTGGAACACAATTACATTCGATGAGCAAGCCTGGCACTTTCTCAGGTAGCACTTTTCACTCATGGTCGCGCAACCCAGTGTCTTTATCAGAGAATCTGGGTCACGTGTACTAATTACGCCTGCCTGATGAAGCTCGGAGGTGAGGAGCTTCATATTCTCATGTTTGAAGCACATACAACTGTCTCGTCCATCAAGCTTGGGAAGAACAACATTTGGGGGTCTGAAACGGCAGAATGTACCATAGCTCAATTTTTTTGACACTGTCTTAATCATGTTGTTCAGGTATCTTATCTGAACTTTTCTTCCTTTGAAAACTTTACACTGCTTTTTTCCGGGGCAAGGTGAACTCTGTTCATCATCCAGGAAGAATTTTCTAATTTTATTTTGCTGCTCCAATGCCTTTTGTTTTAAATTGCTCTCATATTTAAGCGTTTTGCAGTTCCTCCTTCGGTTGGATTTGTAAATACGTTGCGAAAAAAACTCTCCTGCTTACATCATCACTCTGTATTTGCTTAATATGTCACCACCCAGCATTTTGACAAAAATTTGCCTATGACTCTTTTTGTGCTTTATTTTTGCAAAACTTACAGACAGTTGGTGCTGCGTTACTTCTCCTAAATAGATCTTTCTTTTTACCTATTTTTCGTTCTCTGGAGTTTTACGTTGAAGGAGGTGTTTCACTTTGTTCTTAAGACTCAACTGATCCCGCTGGTTTAGTTTTTAAATCAGCCTTTCATATCGTTTCCTGTACATGTCTTTGGCCTCAGTCGTACTTTTAAGTTTTTCTTGAAGCTTTGCCACCTGCCTGTATACTTTACTCCTTTCCCTCCTGATTCTTTTCAAGCCAGCCTCTCTACGACTTCTTCCTAGTTGAGGTTGAGGTTGAGGTCGAACTACAACATCTCCAACAATTGGTGACTGAGGTGGTGTGTCCGCAAGCGCACATGCTAAGTTTTTGTTTTTCTTTCGGAAACGTCTCACATTTTCCCTCACTTTTTTCCGTTGTTGCCTAAGTTCTCTTGGAGTTAGGTCTTTCACCATTTTAATTTTACCTTCTTTCTTCCTTCCCAAGTATCGAAGTTTTTCTTTCAGTTGGTCTTCTTTTTGCAATTCGACGTCAGCTTTCCTCCTCGCTCTCCTTTCCCTCTCTGCTTCCCTCTTTCTTGCCAACTTCTTTTCTTTGGATAGGGTTGACTTTGGTCGACCGGGAAGTGGCATTTTTGAAGTCACATAAGTAAACTGCAAATGAAAATGAAGGCAGTGTGACAAAATTACCGCAATAAGTAATTACCATGGTCAAAATGTAATTACCATGCTTTTTACTGGAACCATGGTAATTACACATTTTGTGGCATGGTAATTACATCCAGACGTTTGAATTGAAATATTCGGACCATAAAAAATATTATTGTGATGCTTTTTTTTGTCTTCAAATCAGCTAATCGAGCTCTTCAAAGTAAAATCAAAAAGAAAAAGTTAAGTTTGAAAATAAAAAAGTTACAAGAGCCCATGGTAATTACAAAGAAAAAGCTACTTACCAGACTTACAACATTCATCACTGGATGCACACTTGAAAATGACTTCAACCTCTTGGAAACTTCTGTAACCTTGGCAAGCAGGGTTGCCAACACGCATGGGGGGGGGGAGGACAAAATCCCATATCCCTTATTTGCCTTGGTGAAAAACTCCCTCTTCTTTTTTGGCATAGCAATTACAGTATTTCTTGGGACAAAAAGTAAACTTTGCTTATATTGTTATTGGCCGTCAAAAGTTGAGAATTTCTCATGATTCTGATCAATGAAATCTTCCTCTTGGTGGTTCCACAACTTTCGGGATCCAAGCCTCAGGTTATGATATTAAAGGACACTTTTATATTGGAAAATCATGTTTTGGGAAATCCACGGTAATTACAAATATACACTTCGTTTGCATAAAAACCATATTTTTACTGAATTTATACACAACCATTCAATAGATTCTTGTAGATTAGCTGTTCAATTGAAGAAATTAAAAGAAATGGGTAAGTTATAATTACTGGTTCGTGAGGAATCACATTTGGATGTAATATTGACCCGTAGTTTGAGAATCGCCGGTGTATTGTTACAGAGCCCCTTTATCCATCAAACGCTTCAATTATTCAAGTTTAAGTTCAATAATTGAAATTTATTCAACAAAATTAACCATTGGGTTCCATTTCAGTAAGAATTTATTAGTTCATGAACTAAAAACAAAATGAAATTGCACATTCAATTTCTTTTTTTCTAATAGCAAAGCAACTACCTATTAGTAGTCATTGAATAAAGGTTCCATATTAAAAAGTTTTTGAAGCCAACTTTTTTTCAGACACTTCGGAGTTTTTTCAAGAATGGGAAGTTTGTAGAAAGACTAGAGCTGAATGGTTATGCAGCTTATTATGAAAGTATACCTGGTTTAGGCCACACCAGCAACATATACAACATAAGAATCTTTATGGATAAGTTTGCTGTGACTTCATTAGGGAGGTAAAGTAGAGATTTCGATGTTTTTTTAAGGATCGGGAAGGTTTTATAAAAAAAAGTTAAGGTGTTTTAAAATTAATTGAATTCCAACTTCCAAGTGTCCACTATTAGTGCAAATTAGATTTTTTTTTTTTAAATTTATAATATTTCCTCTTCAATTAACTATTGGCCAAGAATGTAAAAAGAAATACTGGGTGTATGCACTAGATACAAATAAAAAAGGAATACACCCTGGTCAAGAAGAAAGAATGAAAGACTTTTCCACCAATGTGTTCATTATAGGCAGGTTTATTTCCCAATGATTTTCGTATTTAATCCTTACAATCCAAAATCCTTCGTAGAATCCTCAATGCTCCTTAATATTTCACAAAAAAGCTTATCCATAAAGATCTTAATGTTTCCTATGTTGCTGATTTGGCCCAAACGAGATACCTATCCTTTCATAGTAAACGTTATACCCACTCGAATCAATATGTCTCCCAACTTGCTTCACATTCAATTCCCGATAATCCTCAAATAACAATTCTACAATTTTCTTGTAAATACCAATAAATAGTTTAAACGAAAAATTTATTCATTTTAATTTTCATGTCATTCTTTCTGTGCCCGTTTGGAGATTTCAGAAGAAAGATGCCCATGGTATAGAATCATCGAAATACTAGTTTCTAATAAAATCGTTGTGACTAGAGCTTTATAAAACTTGAAGGGGACGGTATTAAAATAAATCATCCTTTAAATAAAGATTTTTAATTATTATTAGTTTATTTATTTTTTTGTTGTTTTTGCTTTCATTTATTAGCGTCATTCCAAATTACCATCTCTTGAATTACCGAAAAATGGACTGTTCTACTAAAAGTGCCCTGTAATCCTTCATAATCCTCACTTACATAAGCTATTTTATTGCCAGGACGATGAAAGCTCTTGCCAATACCCAAGTTGCCTTTCCAAGTCCCTTCAATCTCCCAGTAAATCGGTCGTAATTGATGCTTCGAACTGCTCTTAATACCGCAGATTTGCCTGATTTGACTGATCTAGCCTCGTTATTGCTCGTTACTTACATCATTAGCAAAATCAGAATCTTCGATCTCAACTGTTATATAAGGGGGAAGAGTTTTTCCCAGCAATAACGTGACATGAATAATAATTTTTTTCATGTTTTAATGTTTTACTTATTTATAAATATATAAGTTTTTCGTATTTTTTTAAAATTATTATTATTATTTTTTCTACTAAACGGCATTTTAAGACTTCACTAAATCATTCATTTTCATTTCTTATTTTCTCCCTCATTTTTTCATTACGCCTGCTTAACTTTACTTCCTTTCCTTCGGCCATTTGTATCCTTCCGTTTTCCACAAGAACCTTGATTTCTTTTAATTCCTATCCATATTGTTTTCTTTATATAGGCTGTATTTATCGGTTATTTATAATTTATCTGTTTACTCTATCATTTGTTTTACATACCCTCTTACGCTCTTGTATTCACTGATTTCTTTTACTAAAACTTTCTTTTTTAGTCTCCCTTAGTCCATTCTTCTCATGAGCCCATAGAATTTTAGTCTTCTGATTATTTCGGTTTCTAGATATTTATCTTCCTGTAGATGTCCTTGTTAAGTCTTAACGTGTAGCTTTCCTGTGTTTTCTAGGTCCCATGGATTTTCCTCAAGCCTTTCTCTCTATTTTCAGTAATTTTTCCACCCCGAACAGAATTACTTGTTTTATCACCGTGTTGTAGTGTCTTATTTATGCATTGGAGGATAGGTGCTTCTTACTGTAATTATTTTATGTTGCGAAGCTTAGTTTTTCCAGTTTTGAGATTTTCTGTTTCATGTTCTCTATTTCCAAACCGTTATTGCAAATTATGTCTCGTACATATTTAAATTTCTTTGTTACTTTTATTTGACCATATTTTGACCATCTCTATTTTTTTCTGTAGTTGTCTCCGTTGTCATAAAATCCATATTTTCGTGTGAAATTTGTAGGCCTGTTTTTTCTGCTGTTTCTTTCAGGGCATTTATTTGACTGATTGCTGATCTTCTTTCGTTTCCGCCAGGAGGGATAAATCGTCTGCAAAAGCCAGGCTACTTACTTTTATGAGGTCTATCCTGGTCTCTGCTACGGCCCCTGGGTTATTTATTTACCAGAACTCTCCCATGATTTTATCCAGTACTAGTTTAAATAGTCTCCTTGTCATATCCCTATTTTTACCTGGAAGGATTTGCTAATTATATATGTATAATATATATACACACACATATATATATATATATATATATATATATGTACTTTTTTATTTTTTTTTATTTCAGGGTTATGTAACAAAAAGAAGACTACATTTGTTGTCACTATTGACTAGTTTGATTTACTTAATGGAAAGCTACCTGGACATCACTATGAATATATTTCCAGTCGTGCCCTATTAGCATAACAATAAAAATAAATTTATAAAATATTGTTATTTATTCTATTAATTAACAGAACTGTGACATCAAGAGGAACAATATAATTAGAATATGCTGTATCTCTATAATTATTTGATATGAAACTCCACAAGGCCATGCTTTAGCCACTCCTCGTTCTATTCTTATATAGGTTTAGCGAGGGCGAACATAACATTATCTTCGTCATATGCTACGTATTTATATATTATAACGAAGACCGGGATTCATATGCAACAAATAATACTTAAATATGCCATAAAAAGCACTATAATATATAATAAAAAATAGGATAATATTCAACAAAACATTGAAAAAAAAAGTAGCACTGGTAACATATCGAATCATAAATTTATTGAAAAGAACAAGAGAATTTTATTTACAACAAAAGGCAATATTCGTTGTTTCTAATTTTTATATGATTTATATGAAATTTTTATTGAGGTCCCTTTACGCTATAAACGGCTTAAAGATTAAAGAAATAAAGAAGAAGAATATAACTTATATTAACTATTTCTTATATAGAGATATTTTATTTTATTATTTTTTTTTTTTTTTTTTTTTGTAATCAACAGCAATTCAAACATCTTTATAATTTCCAATGTATTATGATTGACAATCGTATGCATTTATTTGCAAAATAAACCACCTAATATATGAATGCAGACAATTCACTGATTGCGGTCTATACTAAAGACAAAAACTGGGATACTAGCCAGAGGATGGAAAATACGTTTGTGGACCTTTATATAATTTTAAAAATATTTCAAACTATAAAACATCAATTTGGAATATCTATAATTTTTTCACATTTAGTTGTAGTTATCTTATTTATGTATTTCCTTAAAACTCATTACAATAATTTTTGCAGTAATTATTATATAATAACTGGGTTAATATTCCCTTTCTCATTCTTTATTTTATTTTATTTTTATTTTTATTTTATTTGAATTAAGTTAGAATCCGTATATTAGGTAGATGTGTATAATATATATTTTATATACATATGTAGATATATGTATATACATTGTATACATTGAAGTATAGAGTTTACAGGAATAAATAAATTCCCTTCTAACAGAGTTGCTGCTGGAAGAAAAACACTAAAAAAACAACAACTACCATATGCATTTAAAAACTATCTCTGAAGCAGAATCGTTTTTTGTAAAACTCTCCGCTAAAAGATTTAATAATTTTTTTATCACTCGTGATATAAAATTATGTCCAATCATTTAGCATTAAACAAGACTTACGGCATGATTCTAATAGTTTTAGGCATGTTTCTAATAATATCTGACAATGAGAACGAATGAATCAAAGTAAAGTGAAATTTTCTGGTTGCATTTCCTTGCTTCAATGAATGTTCTGAGAATTATTTCTTAGGAATTTTTCACTCGAAATAAAAACGTTTCCCAGTATTTTGAAGCCTGCATTCATTATAGGGCATTTTTCTTTTAATTTAAAAAATATTATTATTACTATCGTTTGTATCCATTGCTTTATGTATACAACTAGTATTATTATGTTTCATTATAATATATTTTGTAATAATTTTATCTTGACTCTTTTTGTTAGTTTATTCTTATTTTTTCTCTATATTTACAAATAATTAAACATGTATTGTATTCTCCAGTGTTGCAATTGTATATTGTTGTTTCATTGCTATCATTGTTGGTTAACTTTGTTATTAATATTAAATAGTTTATTCATGGTGCTTCTAACTTAAGATGTACTACACAGCATCAAAATCTCTAACGAAATAAATGAAAATAAATATTAATAGAAAGCCGGTGGTTTTCGTGAAGAAGTGGATAGGTCAAATCACTATTTAAATCGAGTTAACTATAAACCTTTATAGCTTTTTTTATTTGTGTCTCTTAATAATGCCTTAAAGCACTTATGGTATCTCTAAAGATCTCTAATTACAAGATTTTGTAAAACGATCAAAAATGCCACACTGAAAAGTACACAATTTTGACTTGTCGACAATCAGGGAATTAATATCAATGTGAATGATAATAAAACCTAATAATATGATTAATATTAAATAAAAATATTAATATTAAAGCCTTATTTAAGAAAATAATTTTTATATTGCAAGAAATATATTAAACTATTTAAATTGAGCAATCGAATTTCCTCTGTGACAGAAATCAGAAGAATGGCCCTGAATAAGAATAATACAGAAAATGCATTGTGGCTTCCCTAGTCTTAAGGAGCGATGGAGATAGCGGAAGAAGGACAATAAAATATATTTAATTTACGCATTCGAATGTGAAATATGTACTGTAGTAAAATTTTGGCCAACTAAGCAACATAAAATTTTCAGAATGATTTAGAAGAAATCTGAATAAACAAACAAGGTAAATAAGCACCTTTGGCGGCGCCGCACAGTGGGGCGAGTGATAGGTCTACTGGCCCTTGAGTATTCCGTCTGGTGTCATTTTAAAGCATACTGAATACTCACTCTATTGAACTACATGATCAGCGATTTTTAAGCAATTTTGCCGGTTGCAATATATAGGGTAGGATGACTTTTAAATGTACATAGATATTATGTATCTATTGCTGAATAGAGGATTGTGGTTTGTAAACACATAATATCAACACATCGTTTAAAAACTTTTATTTTAAAAATTAATTTGAGTTAACAAATGCAAAACTAAAACCATAAACAAAAATATACATGGCAACAGAATGCAATTGCCAACAAAGAGCACTCAACTTTCTCTCTGAATTCCATTTGGGTACTAGCCTCCATAATATTCAGCACTACCCAAGGATTATAAAACCACGTTGGAGCCATTATAAACCATGCATCGATATTTCACTGAAGAAAATCAGAAAAATTAATTCAATCCCTATTGAATCAAACAAAAGTTTTTTACTTCGTTTAGAAAAGTTTCAGGACCATAAAATCTTATATACTGACGCTTCAAAATGTGAAAATTCTGTAGTGGGTTGTGCAGTGGTGACAGAAAACGAAGTAAGTCTCTTTAAGTTACCTCAAGTTTGCTCCGTTTTCACTGGAGAAGCAACTGCTATTAAGGAAGCACTCCTACACTGCCTGGAAGCCGAACACGAAAAATCAGTAATTGTCACGGATTCAATGAGTATATTATTAGCAATAAAAAATGATCAGTCTCAACATGTAACAATTTTAGAAATTATCGAGCTTATTTGGAAAATTCAAGAGAAAAAACAATACGATTATTTTTATTTGGGTTCCTTCCCACTGTGGCATTTCTGGAAATGAAAGAGCTCATTCTGCAGCCCAGTTAGCAAGAATTAGTGATGGTGATATTGTTAAAAACATCAACCTTACACCTAAAGAAGACTGGGTGAGGCATGTAAGATGCTCGATCCATGCCAGGTGGGAAGAAAACTGGAAAACAAATAGGTCTAAATTCTTACAAGTAAAGACGAACTGCTCCGCTAAGTGGCAAACAAGTTGTAGGACGTCTAGAAAGGAAAAAAATAATTTTGTGCCGCCTGAGAATCGGCCACTGTGAATTCTCACCTGGCTACCTTCTCCGCGGTTTGGAGCCCTCTACCTGCGTCAACTGTCAGGAATCCAGGACAGTACAACACATTTTAGTAGACTGTCCACAGCTTTCATCTACAGGGTGGAGCGCGGTAATTTGCTTTTTTGCCCTGCATGCTGTGACGGCACTGTCGGTCGAAGAGAGGGGAGAGTGGGCGTGGCTTACAGTGTCTGACGGGAGATTTGTATTCATCCGACTTTCAGTTGCCATCATGCAGTGGACAAGTGAGGAGAGGTCATTTTGTGTAGAAGCGTATTTTTCAAATGCCCAATCGATCATTGCAGTGCAGCGTGCTTTTCGTTTACGATTCGCTGTTCCTCCACGCGGACGTGTTCCTGGACGGCAATCAATTGTAAATTGGGTGAATGCATTCAGAATAGCAGGGAATGTGTCATGTCACGCCAGCACGCTAACCAGATTTAGCCCCATGTGATTTTTTCCTTTGGGGTTACCTGAAGTCTAAGGTGTATATCAACCGCCCCAACACCTTGGAAGACCTGAGGAACAATATTGAAGCTGAAATTGGCAGAATACCAGTGGAAATGCTTGTTAGAGTTCATGAAAACTTCAGAAAACGTATGCAGCAGTGTGTGGATAGCGAAGGTCGACATTTGCCAGATACACTTTAAAACAATGTAATTTAAAAATTCCATTACTGTTCAGTATAATTGAAATATAAAATAAATTTTTCTAATGATCATAATTTTTTTATTTCATTCCCAAATCAGCAAATTACCGCGCTCCACCCTTTATAAGGGAGAGATTTAACATTTCAAACACACTTCAGGAAATCTTACAAGATGATAACAAATCAGTGAAGTCTCTGTTGGATTTCCTAAAAGCTATCAGGTTTTATGGACGAATATAGGAGATAAATAATCGAAGATGGACTGCCAATGACCCTGAAGGGTAGAGGCAATCAATCAAATAAATAAATCTAGAAGTAAAAATTAAATAAAAATATACCTTATGATTTCAACTCGAAATCAATTTTGTGTCAATTTTTCCCATTTACATGAAGATAAGTCGAATGATAAACTCGATAAGTCGAACTACTTTTCAGGGTAGCTTGAAGATCGACCTATCGAGTGTTGACTGTATAAGCAAAAATACACTTACCACTAAAAAGTAAATAATAAAAACAATTTTTAAAGAAAAAAAAAAACCGACTTCAAGACTAAGCCTATAGGTTCAAACTTGAACTAAAAGTAAAAAATAATATTTTAATTACTTTGAAAGAAATAGAATTAAATGACAATCAACGGAATTATATACTTATATACCTATTCACAATTTATGATCTGTTATTTTTGAAGTCGGTACCAATCAAAACTAACAGAATTAGAAAACAAATTATAATTGTGAAGATCCCCCTACTATTTCATCACCGCCACACTACTGCCCCATCATTCGAAAGTTTGTTGCAAAGGCAGGAGGATTAAATTTCCCTTCTAGGCTGGCACCGACTCCAAAAATATCTGATGATAAATTGTTAATAGGTATATAAGTATCGATAATTTCGTTGATTGTCACTTAATTATTTTTATATCGACGTAATTAAAATATTGTTTTTTATTTTTTAGTTCAAGTTTAATTTATTCATATTATTTTCTACTCTTTACATAGGTTTAATCTATAAGTCGTTTTTTGTTTGTTTTTTTTTTTCTAAAAATTATTATTATTAATGAGAATAATCAAATATTAAACAGAAGAAACGACTAATGGGATTAAAATTTCAACAAAGGCGCGTATATATTAACACTAAAAATAAAAAATCTAATGAATAGGCAAGTTAAGATCTAACGACGTGGTATATAAGACAAAACACTCCTTAATGCGTGCCATATGGTATTTTTTTCAGCAAATATCAGCGATTTACGAAATCAATCAAATAAAATTATTTTCCTCTCGTTGTAAAAAAAAAAAAAAAAATAGGGGTATTTTTAAAAACATTTTGTACCAATTTTTGATTCGTTATGATACTCTTATTTATTACAGGAAGTTACAATAATTTATAAAATGAAAAAACAGTTCACGACCAATTTAATAAGCCAAGGGTTTTTTTGACGTAGCTGTTATAAACACGATTTATGTAAAACCCAATGCATTAATATGGCTAATAACCAATCTGCTCAATTGAAAAGGGTTTATTTGGTACTAACAATACAATAAAAAATTACAAATTAAAAATTTTTATTATTTCCCCAATGTTCAACATTACAGTAGGACCGTCCCACTGTGCGCCGTAGCACAGTGGGTAAAAACATATCTGCTATGCTACCGGCCCCGAATTCGAGTCGAGATATTGTTATTTCAGCCGTGTATCGACTTCTAGGTTGGGGACGCTTCAGGTGCACACTCAGCCTCTACAAACTTTTCTCCTTAATTGTGGAGAAGCCTGGTGGTTGGGCCTACTTTCGGGTAAATTTCGTCTTTTTACAAGTAACGGTACTTCCTCACCAAAATATTAGACTCATTTTATGGGTTGTCGTGTTAAGAATTTTTTTTAATTGATCGCAAATTGTTTTGTATAGAAATCAAATATTGTTATTGAAAAACAATGAATCAGAAAAAAAACAAACTCAAATTCTCCCTGACAGTGAAAAAAATTGATCACGGATATGTCTATCTATAACCAACTGCTTCAGATAAGGAAGCTATCGGAAAATTTTCGATCCGAGCAACACCATCAGAACTAGAGTGTATCTTAAAAGCCCCAACACAAAAAATGTAGGCAAAATTTTACTTTATTCATTCAAACCAATATAACTCCTAAACGGTCGGCCTTAGCAACAAATGATAAATAGCAAAAAGTATTTTCATCAAATATCTGACCAGGCAAATGTCAAATTTCGATCCGAACAACACAGAGATAGAGCGTGTCAAAATATTACATTTTTTTAGAGTAAAAAAAAAGTTACATAATTTGAGTGTGGAAAAACCGTTACACAATAAAACTATAAACAGCCAGCCAAAAGACATATATATTTTAAAAAATGACTTTTGCATATAAATCTAGATCATAATTATAACATAGCTTAATTTATAAATAACACCAAAGATATAGGTGGGGAGATGTTTACCTGAGGGTTTTACTTCGCTTTTAAATCGAAACCATGATATAGGTTAAATCATAGTAATTTTATAAATGTATTCAATCATATAAAATGCTTGTGAAAGGATGTCAAGAGGCACATGTTGATGAGAGATACCACGCATTTCCAACGAATCCAAAACTATAATATTCTCTTACAAAAGTCCAATAAATTCAATATGGGTCCTCGGTAGAGAAGATTGGGTCTGTTTGTTGTATGCCATTGTTCCCAGATAGGGCCCCTAACGGTACCTTATAAAATAGTATGCCAATGATTAAAGACCCTATAGAGCCTAGTCAATTATCTAGTATCTATGTAGGCGTAGGCAGTCGGCATATTTTGCAACCGGATTACTTTATGCCTGATTCGGCAATTATTTAAATTTTGACATTATCTAACATGTTACTTGTATTTTATTCTAAAGGATTCGGTAGTCCCGATATACTTTTTGTTTATTTAAAGCATAAGTCAAGCGGAACGGCTGATTGTTTAAGATAAATTTTTCATAGAAGCCAAAAGCTATGATTTATATAATTTTTTCCAATAAAATAAAATATGATTGAAACTCAGAGTTTTATTTTCACACCAAACATTAACACCTATTGAGGGGATTTTTTTATCTTAGAAATTTTTTTTTTTAAAATAATTTCCTGCACCTTAAAGGGATAACATTTAGCACTCTTGACTCCAAAAAATTATAACAATTAATATAAATTTAACTAACTTGTATTCATTTGTAATAAAAGACTAGCGAAATTTATTGGAGGATAACTAGGGGATTATTGTCTATTGAGCAACTGGAAGAAGAATATGTTTTTATTTTGAAAAAAAAAATAGAGTAATAAAAATCTTTACATAGTAACATCTTTACATAAAACAAATTAACCTCCTTCAATCGTCGTTACACTCTTTGCATCCTTATTTTATTGTCATTATAAGATATAATTATATACTTATTATATAATACAATTATATGATATTTTTTAATAATTATATGATATATATCATATTATATCATATTATATAATATGATATATTATTTCTATATATTATATATAGAAATAATATATCAAGATAAATAAAATCAATTATATAAAAAGATTCCATGATTGGTTTATTAATTTAGTCCTATTTTTATTTCATGTAAATGGCTTTACTGCTATTCATTAGATATGCTTTTATTATTACAGTTATGTTTTATAATGTTAGTTATGAGTATTTTAATGTTTATTATAAGTTATGGCTTTTCATTTTGAATTATTACTAGGGTCGGTTATGAACATAATTTTTGCTGATTATGCTATAATCAGCATGTGATCACTCTTTTTAACACTTAGCGTTTTTTTTTTAATAATGTTATGTTATAAATATGTTACACATACTTGTATATTTATAATTGTTGTATGAGTGAATTGTTACATTTAACTGATTAATGATATATGATGAAAAAGAAAATAAAGAAATTCATTAAAAAAAAAAAAAAAAAAAAAAAAAAAAAAAAAAAAAATGAAAAAATAATTACATAAAAGTATAAACATCATTATAGTTAAGTTTAATAATGTTGTTAATTTCTTGTTGAATATATTATTATACCGCAGGCCTGCCTATTAGATCGAAAAGTATACTGGGTCAAATAAAGCAACCCGTTTTCAATTCAAAGCTATTCTCTCTCATTAAAGTAAATATCAACTGCAAACACCTAAAAACAATTTTTTTGTATGTATACATACATACATTTTAATATGAACCGAATTAAAAATAATAACATAAATTGCAGAAAAAATATGTGTGTTACCTACTCCTGAATTTTTTTTTTCTATGCGAAATTCTTTTTAGTTTCACAAAAACCTCAAATCAAAATTGACCCAAGAAAGATAATTGCTGATTACGATCTAGCAAAACGTAGATTTTACCTTTTCAACTATAAATCACAATGCCTTTAAAGATAATAATATAAAGGTATTGTTTTGTATTAAGTTATAAACTGGGTTAAATATCTAACTAAGGGTTCGTGAATCTTACAGACTTACACCTTCTACCGATGAGACTAATTGTAAGTTATTGCAGGATGTGGAATAGTACAACCGACTCGAACAACGATCTTAAAATATAGTCGAAGCACTTGGAACTTATCAATATTAATAAGTGGGAGAGGGGTACGGTTGAACGGGAGCCGCATTAGTACGTACAAGATATCCAGAGCAAGATGTACAGATGGACATGTACCTTACTCCGGACGGTACGGTGGGCGGTCGCCCGACAAGTCTCCTACACGTCTCTGAGTCAGCCTTCCGCAGGCAGCCAGCGGTAATGGAGCTTGCTCGACTTACCTACTTCAACGGGATCACCTCTTAACTAAGTGAAAATGGTTGTAAATTAGAGCAAGTGTTATATTTATAAAAACCCACAAATATTTTTTGATGACAATTAAAAATGAACAAAGTAGGCAACTGTATATGAATGTTTATAAAAAAAAATATATATAAAATTTTTATGTAAACGTAATAATTACATCAACAAAAAAAGTATCTTAAAAAAAGATCTTCAGATAGAATTAATTAATTCTTTAAATTGTACAATTTTTTGTACTTCTAATCCCAATGACGAATGCCTGTGTCCTTATACTAATATACATTTATTTATATTTTCTATATTTATATTTTCTTATATTTATATTTTACCAGCATTGTAAACGGTAATCACTCAGTCGTTTTCATAAGTCTCCCAAACAAACAGGCCTCTGTGTACTATATACCCATACTTTAATAGGTATTCTAGGCTAAGCACAGATAATAAATTATTAATATATAAAGCCTGCTTAAGACCTATAATTACGTATGCAAGCCCTATATTCAGCTTTATGTCAAAAACTAACTACAGAAAATTACAAATATTCCAAAACAAATGTCTAAGAATTACTGGGAAGTATGAATATTTAACAAAAATTAAAATTATGCATAATGAATTGTGTATATCTTATATTAATAAACTCATTGAGAAAATATGTAAACAATTTTTCAATAAGTGTAAAACAATAAAAACCCACTTACAAAAAATATTAATAATTACAATAAATATAGTACAAAACGGTATGTACGAGAACAACTAGACATTTCTTAATGTTGTATAATAATCAATTATATTTATTGTTATTTTAAATATACTTGTTCATGTATGTATATGTATATATATTTGCATATTATGTGTGAGTGTATGTATTTAGATGTGTGAGTATGTAAGTATGTATGAGTATGTATGTTTGTATATAAAAATATAAAGATACTTAAGAATGTATAGTTGCAATTTTGTTTATTTTATTACTAGGATGTTATATTTTTTTTTTAACTTATTATTCTTTGAAAGTTTTTTATTTTGTATATTTTTCTTTCATTATAAATTATGATTATATCAGCATATACTTAAGTTGATTAATGGTATTTTATATAAGTTTGAGACTGGTTTATTTTTTAGTACAGTATTTACAATTGTGAATTCTAAAAAAAGAATTATATAAGAAATAAAACTAACAAAAAAATAAAAATAAGTCTCCCAAGACCACTTCATCAGTTTCGTGAGTTTCAATCGAGTTTTTTAAATCATCTATAAATAATAATTAAAAACTTCTGCAGCTATAAAATAGTAATTACAAAGCAATTTTACTTTTGTTTTTGTTAATTCTGAATGCAATACAAAATATTAAAGTACAGTTTATTCTTGAATTAATTATTAATTATCGGTTATCCGCACTGCAGTTGCAAAACGTATGAAGTACACTCAACACTTTCCTAACGAGAGATGTCAGCATTTCTGTTGGAAACCATTGACATAGCCTTCGGTGTTATTCGGACAATCGAACCGTGCAATAGCAGGTGATGTCACCGTTTCCCAATACTATGAGACTGTTCCTTGTCTAAGATCTCGCATTACTTAGCACAGTCGATTTCTGAACTGGATTAGTTAATAGGTGTTTATATAGCACAACATTTATTCAGAAGTTTATGCCAAGAACTGAAGATAATTTATGTTTAGCATAAAAATATTTTCTTCGAGCACATTGTGCCACTGGCGTTGATATTCCTTCAACTGCCAATATCTAATGAATAAATCATTTCAAATAGCATTAACGTGACTTAAGCGTGGTTCACGATGGTCTTCAGGATTCAAAACACACTTGCATTTCTGACACAAAGTGTAATGTATGCAAATGAGAACATAGAAGGCGTTTTGCATAGAATAAAAGCCGACACGGCAAATCCATTTAAGTTAACTACTAAGAGGAGCTCTTCTATGTATTTCCGGAAATGGTGATGTTTAATTAAATAAGTGTCTGTTTGTTAAGGCTTGACGTTCTTATGTCTACCAACTAGGGCAAGAAGGTTTTCCGACATGTTACCAACCTATTCATTTCCTGGATCCACCGTGAAATAAATATCGACTGACTCTAGTGTTTCGAACCCATGACCTCCCGTACTTCTTACTCTGAATCCCTTAATCCAAAGTGGTTCCCAATTAAATAAGTGTGTATGCATGTTAAAAATATTTGATTTTCATAATTTTCATTTTTTTCAAATGTGCTTATGGGTAGTATACAACGAATTTATCCTCCCTCATTATACGCTACTTCGAAAACGAATGTTTAGTATAAGGAGGACTGTCTCACCAGACAAAGATTAGACTAATGAATTGCTTTATACGAGTCATATTCGGGGTCCCCAGACGTTTTCACATCTCCTGCTTGCATGCATAACTCGGGTTGCCATCCTGATTACCGACGAATACTTCCTTGAAGCTCTTTTATTCTTTACACTAAGGACCAAATAACCCAGCTGCATTCATGATCTACCTACCTTGCGTTCCTCTATCGACTTCTTAAATAGAAGGACTCAGCCCACAGATCAGTATAACATTTTTCACAAATCTGCAACCTTCAAAAACACTCAGGCAACAGTTCATAATTTTCTTTAATCTTGCATCCTGGGATTCAGAGAGATCTCCGTCAATCACACTACCATTATCGAAATCGGGGTATGTAAAGGAAGAAATTAACAGTTGGTGAATTGATTCTGAAAGAAAATTACGAGACCGGTTTATGAGTCGAAGGGAGAAAATTGTTCGTCGAGCAATCTGGGAAACATGATCTTTCCAGAAAAGGGTTTGGTCAAGGTCAATGCCAACGGTCGTAACGCATGTGTGGAAATTTATGGGATAGGGGTCAATGGAGAAATTAGGGATTCTGGGGGAAAGGTTAAGAAGGACCTCAGAACCCAACACAATAACATTGAATTTAGCTGTATTTAGTTTCAATTTGTTAGAAGTTTCCCAAGAGAATATTGTGTCGAGAACATAACAATTAATGAATAAAGAATAATAAGTTACAAATTATGATACTATTGTCTAGCTATGACAATTTAAAATATTAATCTTGAAAAGTTTATACAAATACACTCAAACATACATATAAAAATATACAAATCAGAATAATTTAGGAGATAGATATAAAAATGATTTTATGTAATGAATTCTACAATGAGAATGTACGGATGATAAATATTTTTTGAAGGAAGCAGTTCTGTGAAAAACTGGTACACAGATCTGTAGGCTGAGTCCTTGTATTTAAGAATTCGATAGAGGAACACAGGGTAGGTAGATCATGAATGTAGTTGGGTTCTTTAGTTCTTAGGGTTAAGAATAAAAGAGCTCCAAGGAAGTATTCGCCGGTAATAAGGACGGCCACCCGAGTTCTGTATAGTACAGATATGTATCTAGAGTTGCTCTAAGATTTTTGACCGAATTCGGGAAATGAATAGGATGGATTAAGGAACAGTTCAGTAAAGGTATTGTTTATAACTGCACAAGCCCCTCTTTATGCCAGAAACAATATACTTCACCAAGACCTCGATATTTCGACAAACGTCATTAACAAAATCCTAGAGACTCTTCCACGATAAACAGGCACGACACACTAAACCCCTGTTTAATATGTTTACTACAGACATTCCCAACAACCCTCGAATAAGACTCAAATGGATTTATTATTATTATTTTATTTTTTTTACTTTCGTTCCCCTTAATTCTTCATCACTACAAAATATCAAGTCAAGAGGTATCACCAATGGGTGATACTTCTCTCTCATGCCTACTAAACCTCATTTTTTTTATATCATTTTCGCCAGCACATCCGCTGAAACAAGTGTGGATTAAAAATTCAAAACAAAAATGAACAGTATTAGGGAGCAGGGAAGAGCTTTAAGGTAGAATTTAATGAATTTAATGATAGAGCCCATAATGATAGCATTAGTTTTCTTTGAGTTCAAACGCAAATTATTTTTTAATACCCATTTATTTACTCTATGTATTTACACGATTTTCCTCCAGCCTATCAGAAGGCTGGTATAAAGTTTGTAAATTATCAGCACATAGGTGATAATGGAAGTGGTGAATCCAGTTTGAGAGATCATTGATCTAAATAGAAAAAAACATTCTACATTACTTATGGAGTGATATATGTATATTTTTTTACAAAAAAAGGTGGACGGCTTGAAGTGGATACCCGATGGAGGGCGAAAGGGAGAGGAGACATTGGCGAAGTGGATGAAAGGGAAGAGGTGAAAGAGGAAGAAGAAAGTGAATACTCCTGGACCGGGACTCGCTCTCGACGGACCACCCCCCGCGACCAAGGCCAGGCGCGGCAAACTCTATCACCTATAAAGATGTCCCATTTCCATTACAGCATTATGACTCATATACAATTAATTATCTGGAAATTGCTCTTCATCAGTTTATTATCGTTGATCTTTTTTATTTTTTGCATAATAAATATGTAATGTTATGGAAGGTAATGGATTAAAGCGAAAGCAAATAAATTTAAATTTCAAGGGGAAAACTGTCAAAGAAAACATCAATTTTTTATTTACTGAACAATGAGTTACTTCTTAGACCAACATATTTAAGTAATCATTTTGTAAAAACTTTTTTATAAATACTGTGAATGGGTAGTATCTCTAAAAGTATTTTGCCACGTAATTATATTATTATTTCAGTAGATTTACTATATTGCTGAATAGTTAAAAATAAAATTTAAAAAAATCCACTTTTTCAACTGCTTTAGTACGATATAAGTTCTCCAAATAAATTATCAAAAATGATCATTATATGACATTAATACTGTCAAACAATAGTACCATCGTATTATACTTTATACTTTATAGTGTAATTATAAGAGCAAAATGAATCCAATAATAAAGATTTTTTTTTTTTTTTTTTTGCAAAAATAAAATAATTCTCATTTTCACTTTTTTTTGCTCCGATAATTATAACTGTAAACTACACAAAACTTGTAGATTTCTATATATATGTAAACATTTACGGAAATCGTACTAATACGTAACTTTTTTTTTTTCAAATTTTGATTAGTACTATCATAATAGCAGAAATGAAAAAAAAAAAAAATTGTTTCAACTTTGAAACTCCAATATATAGTTACAATAAAGAAGTTGTTTATTTCAAATCTCAAACTTTTCTATACATAACTCAGACTTTAGATGAATAGTAGATTTTAATCCAGAAAAAGATGTCCAACAAATATACATCAGCACCTCTTATAAATTTAATTAAAAATTAAAAATTTATAAATTTCACTATAGTAAATATTATTTTATAATTAATAAGCTACAGATGATTTTATTATTACTCCTGAAGTAATAACCTAAAAAATATGAATTATTGTTATATTTTACATCTGATTACAGATTGTTATTAGGAACGTTTACTAAAAAAATTATTTCTTCTACCGAGAGAACTTCAATGGTTAAAGAAAAACAATTGATAAATCCTGGTCAATTTTTAATGCGATATTAAAATATTTTAGGCCACGCCATATTATGTTTAAAATAACAATAATTACGTACAATTATATGCTACTAAGCCGGAAAGTCTACCTAAATTAGGGTCAATAAGGGTAGTTTACATTTTTGAACACAGTAAATTTACTTGAAGTAGTTACATATACAGTATTTAACAACACAAAAAATTATGATTTTTTTTTATATTAATTAATATTTCCAACGATCTGCAAGAAGAGATTTTCTGCTTAAATTATATTTCTAGTGACCACGAAATCTGTTCCACTGAAAATTGGTATACATATTTTTGCAAGCATTCCAATACAACACAAACACTAAAAACCACCATGAGCATTGTTAGCCATTACAGAGGTTCATTTAAATCTGTGTCAAGAACACCTGTAGAGGCACAAGATGGAGACATTGCAAGATATGAACACACCTTATAACGGCTCGCAGCATTTATAGTAAGAAAATATGACACCACCAAACATATGTCAACTAGAGATTTACTGTTTTAATGCAATGTATTAACATTAGTTATACAAGGAACGAATGCATCACTTTGAAGGGAGGTACAGTCTCTATAGGAAGGTTTTGAATCACAAATGATCTGAAATATAATATGGAACCTACTTCATATCTCCAAGCGGGGTGAGATGTAGGTAGAAAATGACACCCACAGACCAGAAGGTTCCTCTGAGGACGATATGCAAATACCTTGGTTGCTCACATACCTGACATCCTGTGTGACCTGAGTACATTATCTTGGGGGATTCGTCAATTATCATTTCAATAAAAAAATACATTATAATAATAACTCATTTCCTATGAAATCTCCGATACAGAAAATTCATATAATAGTATAAAAACTCATTGGTGCTGAGGAAGTCTGGGAAGCTCAGGTGTAAAACTAATTATAAGGTATTGCGGAGAATCAGATTGAGCAATTAAAAATCTTCAGTAGAACCTCACTAATCCGCCTTCCGCTAGTCCGACTCTACTGGTAATCTGTCCCTTCCGCGGACTCTCGTAGGGGACATATTTTAATATTTTTGCAAAATCCCTAATATTCCAATAAAATTGTACATTTAGGCGTACAAAAGGTAGGCTAGTGTTGATTTATTTATATATTTTTATTGTTGTGCTTGTGTAATAAAATCCAGGTTTTGGACTTTAAAGCGCCACACCCTCGCTAATTGCTAGCGTCAAAGCGCCAAAACTTTGGACCTAGCTGCACGGTTGCTTCTAAAGGAACTTTTTTTTAATATATTTAAAATTAAACTAATTTAAATTGTTTACAATATTATATTATATAATTAAATTGTTTGTTTTTTTTTTTGTTTTTTTTTTTTGCCGTTTTGCCTTATACGTCCGTTAAAACGATATTTAGAGCCTACTCATCAAAAACGATTTTTAAGTTGAGTTAGTTTACCACAAACCAAACTAAGTGTTAAAATAAGTGTTACTACGGCCATTACTTCAATGCATAAACAGCTAGCTAAAACGTACCTATGCGAACATAATTAGTCCATTGGTAAAGAGTTGACATTATGAAGAGATTAAACTAATGACGGTTAAGAAAAATAAGATATAATATGATCAAAAGAGAAAAAAAAATCATTAAAAGAGGGAAATAAAAACAGAATAAAGAAGGAAAATTGGAAAAAAAAATAAAATAAAATAAAAAACTTGAATTAACATAATGACTTAAGTCGTTGATCCCACCTAATATCTTATTCAATACATTAATCCAGTCATTCATCATAGCTTTTCAATTAAAATTAAATAACTGTTAAAAAATATCAGAACTGAACCATAACATACCTATTAAGATTACTTTAGAGCAGAGAAACGCTTCAGTATCTCATGAAAAAAAAAAAAAATACCTGGATGCAATCATGAAGGTTAACGTTGAAACATATAGTCTCATCACCAGCAGTAACATAACAATATAACAAAAATAAAAATGTTAAAAACTATTATTTACTTCATATAGATTTATAAATTCCATGAACTTCTAATAGTTTATTAAAATGTGTATGAAGTGATCTTGTATTAAAAAACTACCCATATGATATGATAAGGAAAATCATTATGGTACAACTGCCAGACCATCTACCAGACGACATTGTGGAATGCGCTTCTGTACCAGCCGTTTCGCAACACAAGAACATACGTCTCCTTGGCATTTGATGTGGGGCGCAGTGTATTAGTTACAGAGGTTGGGGGTGCGCAGTCCTGCGCCGCAATCCATCAACTGACGCAAAGCCTGCGAATGAGTCTTGTCGCAGGCAGCAAATGAAGCAAGGCTAATTAATTCTTCCATGTGCACGATCGTCACTCTTGCGAAACTGCCGGCTTATCGTGGGGTTAACCTTCGCATGCAAATCCCTTCGCAAGTCAAATGCCGTCGAAGAACAAATAGGAATAATTGTTTATTAATGGACGTCGGCTATTAATGTCTTCGTGCCCATAGGCCATTAAGATTACTGATCTTATGGGCAGAGAAAAACTTCAGTACCATATCTTACGAAAAAAAAATACATAGATACAATCATCAAGGTTAACGTTGATACATATAGTCTAATCACCGAAGGGAACATAATATAACATAAAATAAAGATGTTAAAATATAATAAAAATAACTACTATATATTTCATATATAAACTCCCCGTATAAACACCCATAATTCTCGAAATTTCCCTGTTTTTTACCTTAATCCATACTAGGTTTATATTCATATTAATATTATTTATGAAACGTGAGATATGAAGGATTAGACACATTAATGATAATAACAAACGACGGAATTTTTTATTATTTTTTTTTTCAAATTTAATCCAGTCAATTTTTATCATTCGTTTCGTTATTTACAAATATGCCAAGACTAGTGGAAGCAGTCATTCAAGCCAGAGGGGGCAATATGTCATGTTTAATATAAATTAAAAATTGTAAACAATGAAAATTTTAATAAGTAGGTTTTCTATCTTTTTTGTTCATTGGAAGAAATATTGTAATTTATTTTAATAAAAATTGTTTTTGTCTAGTTTAGGAATGTTTATTATAGACTTCAGAACCTTTCTTTATTATGAAAAAAATACGATTTCATAAAATTCAAATATTTTAAGTGTTTGAAGCAAATCAAAGTGTTGCGATAATTTTGAGGGGGAGTTTATTTATAAAATTCATGAATTTCAAATTATCAAAGTTTTTTATGAAGTATATGAAGCGATCCTGTTTGAAAAAATGACAATTGTGTAGACGATCAAAAGGACATCATTGTTTAGGGGAATGATTAAAACAGATAAAAAAACTTTTTGGGCAGAATTTTGAGATCCAGAATGGGAATTCAGAATTGAAAACAAAAAAAGAAAAAGTAAACCGAAATTTACTATACCATAATTTAAGAAAATTATGGTATAGTAAAGTATATGTCAAGGTAAAAAAACCTGAGAAGTAAACAAATAATATTTTTCTTACATTATCCTTCAAACACATTGCTAAAATATTTTTTAGGATAAAAAAATATTTATTTTTATGTACACCCTACAAAATTTACAAAGGATAGTGCATTATTACTTCTAATAGATTTCGATTTCCAAGGTCGATTCTCGATTCCTAATGCTGAGTCTGTAAACCAAAGTACATTACTAGGAAACAATCGATAACGGTTTCATATAATAAATTAAACAGTTTTGTGATACCTAATTATGAAATGATTAATCTACAATTGCCATCCCTAAAAAAAAAGTTTAAAAAAAAATTGATTTTTTGTAACAGAACAAAACTAAAACTGCTTGGAACAGAATTTAAAACGATTCTCTTCGAAAATCCAGCATTGTTATTGCTACAGCTTTTAAATTTTAGCTTTCAGGTGGCTTTTTTTTTTTTTTTTTTTTTAAATTACTTTTTTTATTTTTTTTCCACAGTATTATATAATTTAATTTAATACTAATAATCACAAAACTAATTTAATGTTAATTTTTTTAATTTAGGATTTTTTTATATGCTTTTACCGGGACTAACTGGGTTTCAAGAGTGTAACGGTCCGGTATATAAAAATTAATATGATTAATTAATATTAATATTTCTATTATTATATTCCTGCTTTAAGTTCACATTGGAGTATAGTAGGACTGTTTAATAACATAAATTCCAGTACAACACGTAGTGTTTCTTGTATAGACTTGGTGTTTGCACGTAATATCAACCTCACCAATAAGAACATTACCTACTTTAGTAATCATAAACCTACATTAGCTATAACCGAAAAATGATTGTACATACTGATCCTACCAGAATGTAAATATATACCATCCAGAAAGCCATGTACCATGTTTCTTTGCTTTGATCCCTGATCTAAACTGAAATAATTTTTTTATTTATATATTTATATTTGTTTTCTATGAAATCTCAACTTTGTTTTCCGTTATATCTCGTAAGATTCGTTATTTTTATATAGAACACTACGAAATCTTCAATTCCTTCCAAGAAGTTTTACAATCACAGGAAAGAATATTTTGAACATTTTAAAAATATATGGCACGATGACATGTATGGTATAATCACACACATATACATATATATGTATACTGGTATTTTTAAACAAAAATATTTAATAAGGAATTTTCAATTATAGAAATAGAGTTATGTAATGAACTCTGCAATCGACGACGTAGACAATGCCACAGGAGTTGACAATTCGTGCCCCACCGTCCACTAAATTTATAGCTCCTGTCAACCAGGATCATTAATATTTCTCGTAAACGTCTGCTAATGAGAGACTTGGCCCTTCATGTTCTGAAATCAGCTGTATTACACTCGGGTCAACCAACTTTGTCATGAATGTCTCTTTCTCAAGTAATCTTTGAGCCCAATCTGGGAGGATTGGATAAAGCAAATAATTGAAGAATCGATAAACAATAAATCTGAAAGTCTCCAGATCAGATTATGTCTATAACTGAGGTTAATGAATTGTTACAAGTTCAACCTTTATAAGTATACAAATATATATCCTTTTTGTTTGTTTATCCATTTACGTTGCAGTTTCAATCTAAAATTTATGAAAAAATTAATTCTATTTTACTCTTAAACTATTATAAGTATTCTTTAAATTTTTATATTGACCGTGTAGCAAATATTTCCCTTCTTTAAAAAAATTTAAACTATCTTCCGCAAAATATAATTTGATGAAAAATAATATAAATCCCCTTTTTTTCATATATTTTAACCCGTCATATATTTTAACAGCCGATGTATCCAGGAGGATACTGATATTTAATGCCTTTTGCTCAATAAATGACGTAATGTCCGACGCATTACCCTACTCATCATCGTCTAATATCCTTTATTTACCCTTCTTTAATTTCATAATACATGAGTGGGGTTTAGTCTGGCTATAGCCATTCAAAGGAAAAAAAAAAAGAAATGTATCCAAAAATCCCCGGCTTAAAGGGTAAAATAAGTCTGCACTAAACAACTAAGGGAATTTTACAGCACTAAAAATAAATAAGCATTTCATTTATATTAGAAGAAAAGTTATATGAAACATTGTATGCAAATAATACGCTTTTGGCTTGGTGAATGCACAATTTTTATAATTCACCCCTCTTCTGTAGGGTTGCTGCAGAAGATACATACAAGATAAAAAATAAAATAAAAATAAAAATAAAAAATTCTAACAAATGATGTTTTGAGTTTTCGTTAATATTTGTCCTGTGAAAAATAAAAATAATTGTCCATTGCTATCAGTTCTACTTATACTATGAAGCTTTTGTCACTATATTTAATACATGATCAATAGCTATTGCCTTAGATTATTTATAACATTATGTATTTTAATGTTATATTTTATTTTACAACATTCTTACGGAGTTAAACTTTGTGGCTTCAATGAAAGAAAAAATTCATCTCGCATGGCCATCCCATTCGAATGGATGGCCATCAAATCTGGACGGGTTAAAATTTATCTCATATCGGGCCCACGAAATGAATCTTGACCTTCCCACCATGGCTAGAATAGGTTGGTAACCTGTATGCTAACCTAGTTATCCTTTCTGCCCTAGTTAGAGTTAAGCATGCATACACAAACATTCCAACAGTCTTTAATTCTCCTTACTATACCACGTATAAACTTATAGATAATGAATGATCTTAGTGTCTGAAATGTTGCTGATTTTGCCAAAACCAAATACCATGATAAGTTTCTTTACTTAAGTCCACTATTCTCTCAACTTGCTTCCCATTCGATTTACAAAAACTCTCCAAAGAGTCAGAAAAGAAGATGGATAGCTTTGAGACTTTTAATATAGATCCTACCAACTGTTAGTTGCTTTACAAGCCATTGAAATGTTATATTACGGCAAGTATTACTCACTTGTACTTAATTTATTTTGAATTGTTGTAAATACCAATAAAAATAAATATTTAGTATCAGGTATTTTCTGAATTTAAAAATTAATAATTCAAAAAATAAAGCCAACCACATAACCCGTTGTAGAATATTATTATACTTTATAAACGCTGAATTGTATTGAATTAATAGATGAAAACATAGCTATGTAACTTTCGGAATGGGATCCCAGAAGTAGTGACCCAATGTGTTCCCTGAACTGAGGTTGTCAGCTGTCATGTTTAGAGCCTGCTGATAGTGGAGCTATTTCCGATGCACCAAACCGTTCGTCAAGCTAACGCAGCACTGCAGATAATTCGTTTCTTTAAATACTTCTTTGCAATATAGCTTTTCATATTTTGAGTTCAACAAACCAGAAAAGTTATTACGTAGTTTATATTAATAGAGTAGAGAAAAATGTTTAATTTTAATAAATAATTATTCGTCAATTGAGATGAAATGAATGAATACATTATTCCTTTTCAATTGTGGCTGACGGCCCTAACAGCCGTTGGTTGTTCTTTCCTTAGTTGGCATAATTTTTAATTATTTAACTAATGTGTGATCAAAATAATAAATAATTTTATCGTAATTCGAAACCTTACATCCATTAATTTATTTTATATTTTAGTTAGTTTTTTCTATAACTCATGATTTTCCGGTTGTTTTTGTGAATTCGTTCGTCCAATTATCTTGAAAACGTTTGATTTAAGCAGATATCGGCGTTGTGAAAAATTCGTGAAGTTCTTTAAGACATTAAAGTGTCAATTTTGGCAAAAATGGTGTTTTAGAGTAATTACAGGATTTCAGAAAACGATCAGAAATTTGCCTACTGAAGTGTGCATAATTTGGACTTATCGACTTCATAACGTCAGCCAGAGATTTATATATAACTAATCATAATCATACAATATACATAACACCAAAAAAAAAATATATGGTGCCGATCTATCAGGCAGGTAATTTAATAGGTAATCTTACATATTAAAAGTTTGATATACATATTTAACTCATTAATGTTTATAAAATAATTGGAACTGCATTTCGTTCAAATACTTGTTTTATATTTTTAAAATAAACTGATTACGATTTTATACCAACTTGCTCAGTAGCAAAACATTTATAAATGAAAACATTTATAAATGCAGAAATACAGAAATTCAACAATATATATCAATAATTAATTTAAGTTTAACAGTTGAACGACGTTTTTCGATAAACAGAGGAATAATTCAGTTTATTTAAAATAATAATAATATTATTAATAATAAGCCTTTTTTATTTTACGTTTATTAGCTTCTTGGTGTTCTAATAAATAGTTACATTCAAATATTAAACGAGGCTACTGAAACCTCAATTCGTGTTCAAATTTAATTACATAAATAGCATAAAAAAACTATACATTTGTTAAAATACTATAAAATTCCCTATAAATAAATATTTCTTCTAGGAAGTAGCTTTTTTGCATTATATTTTTTTTTAGTTTTACCATTTCGTATTCTTAAAAAATAATTTATGTATACAAAAATATATCATTTATTTCAATATGTCCAACTATTATTCAAATTTATATTTTTCGACTTTATTATATGAGTTGAACAAGGTATTTTCACTCTAGCTACTATAAATTATCATGAGGGACCGACACAAGAAACTATAACCTGCAATGCCTTAGTATATCTAGGTTACATAAAGCATTGTTTTCATTGAACTTTACAACGAAACTAGTTAAACTATCGGATTTCTAATACTTTACAATTCATGAGAACTATATTATTATGCCGGACTTAACTTTTAATTGTACTTGGATAATGAAAGTTTGCAAGATAGAGTATGGTCAAACTAGTAGTTTTAAGAAAAATTGCAAGTGAAATAACCGTACACAATAACATTACTGATATTTATACTTATTAAAAAAAGTAAATAAAAGCATCCCACTGTTGATACATTATTGTTTTATCATAGTTGTAATATGATCATAGTAAATGAAATGAATGTATAAAAACAGATCAATATTTTAACTGCAGATGAATAGTTGAATAGCGATCTTTATTGAGAGAAAACTGTAATTTAAAATGTGCATTCATTGACTTATGTCAGTGTAAAATGTCAACCATCAACATTACAATTCACATTTTATTTTCAAACTATATATCAAAAACCCAAAACTGTTAAATAGTTTACATTAACTTTTAAAACAAAATTCAACTTCGCGATTTAAAGGGGTTTATGTCACATTTTTTTTTTTTTTTTTTTTTTTTTTTTTTAAATAAAATTTAGTTCATTGGATGAATATTTTAGGGGCAGAGGTGTTAGGCACCAAAATATTGATATTTTAAAACAACTAGAAAAAGAGATATGAAGAAGATGAACGGGCTATGTAACATTTTCGTGCTAAAGAAAAATGAAAAAAAAATAAAATTAAAAAAAAATTACTCTTAAGTTTTGTTTTTTTACATAACTCCTTCTTTCACCAAACCCTTCAATTCGGAACTGCTAGATCAATAAACGACTAACTTTGCTTGACAACTTATTATTATTAACTGCATATATAGATATAACAGTATATCTTAACCTCAAATTTCGGCTAATTTACTAATTCATCTAGTCAAAGAATATTAAGACCTTCTGTCGTGAAGAAGTGGATAATCTTTTCAGTAGAGTATTTTTGATGGTTTTCCTGAATGATGTAAATACTTTAAAAATACCATTTGTTCTGAAATAGATACTTTCAGCCCTTAATAATAAACACAACTTAACTAAATTTTCATAACGCAGATATTAAAAATCTTGGTTTGAGGTTTAATAGTTAACTCACTTTCAAGGTAATTTGACCTATCCACTTCACGACAACTACCGAAAAGTGGTTGGAATTCAATCGATTTTTCAAATCAATTTATCTACGGTTTGTTTAACACCTAATATATTGTTATTACCAAGCAGTTTTCCTCTATAAATGTAGCCATAAGAAATAAACTTTTTTAAACATCATAAGTGAATGTCAATTATCATAGTATGCCGGAAAAATTTTCCCTTCTCTCTCTCTCTCTCTCTCTCTCTCTCTCTCTCTCTCTCTCTCTCTCTCTCTCTCTCTCTCTCTCTCTCTCTCTCTCTCTCTCTCTCTCTCTCTCTCTCTCTCTCTCTCTCTCTCTCTCTCTCTCTCTCTCTCTCTCTCTCTCTCTCTCTCTCTCTCTCTCTCTCTCTCTCTCTCTCTCTCTCTCTCTCTCTCTCTCTCTCTCTCTCTCTCTCTCTCTCTCTCTCTCTCTCTCTCTCTCTCTCTCTCTCTCTCTCTCTCTCTCTCTCTCTCTCTCTCTCTCTCTCTCTCTCTCTCTCTCTCTCTCTCTCTCTCTCTCTCTCTCTCTCTCTCTCTCTCTCTCTCTCTCTCTCTCTCTCTCTCTCTCTCTCTCTCTCTCTCTCTCTCATCTATCTCACACACACACACACACACACACACACACACACACACACACACATACAAATGTAAATTACAAGTTGAGTTCAGCAAAGAGAAAGGACAAAGAAGAATAGGATTCAGAACTACAATATACATCCCCATGCGCTGATGACTACCACATTTAACTACTCGCAACAAATTTTCATCATTAAATATACAATAACTAAAACAAAAAGTATTGCCGTAGAATAGACAGACTTATATTTCAGACGGAATACATCACTCCTCATATTGTTCCTAAACACCTTTTTGCCTAACAGGCCAATTAGAAAAATCTCCTCGTTGAAGATGCCTCTCGATGCCTGTTAGAGATTAAAGCTACTAAACATGAGTACACTAATACACTAATGTAGAAGCCAAGAGAGGGAGATAAGATAGATCGGCCGGGACTAAGTGATCCAGTGAACCCAAGCCCTGACCCTGTCACCATCTAACTGGGCCAATTAGGTCGCACTTTCTATGCAACAATGCTCACCATCCCAGCGAGGCCGGTCCCGCCTTGGCTTGTCAGCTTAGAGCCGTTCTGCTCACAGTGCTGGTGGGCAAAAGGAACTTGCTAATTAATCTTGAGTCCAAGCCGCCTCTATCGCATATTTGAAGTAAACTAGAAAACAGTGTTACATAACCCTTTAAGTAATCAATAAATAGTCGGTCCAAAAAGATCCTCATTGATGGGTTAGGCGAGTGAAGGAGTTCTGTCACGTTTTTAAAAAAATATAATCTAGTTCATTGGATGCTGCAGACCTGTTTCAACGCCACCAACATCTCAGACGTAGTCTTCCTAGTGTTTTCTTTTGCATTCCTCAGGCATTCTTTGCATATGGCCAGGCGATAGTAGTATTGATGATAATCACAGCACCTGGTTGAATATACAATTACATCATTTTATTTCTTCTGGATCGTTAATGTCCTGATTCATTTACTAATTCAGGAATTATTCAGAGAACCTTCCTGTCCCATACATTCTTTGCATTTTCTTTAATCAGAACCCACGCTGTACGAACTTACAATCAATATTATTGCTGCAAATTTTGGTGCAGTTCTCTTCATTTTTTATCAATATTTTCAAAGAGGAAATATGATCTGTAACTACAGATATATAAAATTCATTCATACTATACAGATATAGTAAATGTACTAAGTAACTGTTAAGTTTCGTTTTTTTTAGTTTAATCATGGTTAAGGAAGGTGATTAATTATGGCATTAACACGTACCAAATACATAAAAATGGTTATTATAATCTACTTACTAAAACCTATTTGGACATACGCTTCTCAGATATACGGGACAGCTAAAAAGACACATATTAACAAACTCCAAATCTTCCAGGCAAAAACATTCAGGACAATCACAAAAGCATCATGGTACGTAAACAACATAACTTCAACACACTGACCTACGCATACCAACAGTTAAAGAACAAATGCAAACCTAATTCACTTATAAACGACATGGCCACAACACATTTTCCTGAAAACACACAGAGAAGACTAGCTGGATGAGAGACCTCCTAGACTAAAATAAAATGAAAATAAAGACTGGAGGTTGTCAAATTTTAATTGACAGGTGTGAATTAATATATAAAGTAAAAAAAAAAAAAAGTTTATTAGATTAAAATGTATAAGTTATTAAACAATACAGTACAAAAACAAAAAATAAAATGATTTAATGAAACATATAAATCCAGACATTATAATTCGAGGACGTTTGGCAAATGGTATTGGTAAAGCGTACTCAAGGGTACAAGCTAGAACCATTAGCCATAAACGACCATCCTTGATAGGAATAGCAGTATGGAGGTCCCATATCATCCTCATCTTTATGATTGATTGTCTACATAAATGGATAACAATGACGAAAAAAAAAATATTACAACCTAAATTAATTTAATGAATGTTTAAAGTGTATAAAGAAATTCATAACGGCAATAAATTTAGCAGATTAGTTTCGGACCAATAAATGATTCACAGATTATAATCACCAGTTATGTTTGGATGATCATATCATCATGTAAAAGAAATTGATGTTTTTAAAATTCATAATATAAATAACAATATTACCTATTGCTTATGAGATACTTATTAATTTTTCTCGAAAAATTTTAAACCTGTTTAAAAATCGAACAAACTTTCTACAAACAAACGTAAGAGGGTCATTCTCAAAAAAATTACAGTTTTGGGTTTAGAGACAACGTAAAAACGTTGGAAAATGGACTTAATTTTTCTTGAACGAGTATATTTGTATCATTTCTTAAGGATGTTAATTTTTTTAAGAATACTTTGCAATCATGAGTTTTTTGTTTTTTTATGTCAACAGCTTATGTCATGGGTGTTACCTTAATTAAATAATTTTTTAAAGACCATAATTTTGTTTAAATTGTCTCTGGAATGCAATACAATTATATCATGGGACACCTAATTTGGCTTAGAATTGGTTATTGGGTCAATAATTAAATTACTTTTAAGGTCGTTAAATTATAACTTTTAGTCAAAAATGTTACCAACCTTTCTATAATTTATTTTCCATTTTTAAAAATGTGGTCTTATTTCATCTATAAGGAAAAAGTTTCTACATTTAACATAAAAATCTTCACCTTTCTGCAGAATGACGTCCGTGAGGTAACAATCCTGGCCAGTAACACTCCTGACATTCACCTCATTTTTCCATGCTGATAAACTTTTAGATACTTTTTTTTGCCAATAAAAAAACTAAACAAAACAAAGTAGGCTCTTTGAGAATGTAATTGTTATTTGTATACGTAATACATTTTTTTTTTTTTTTTTTTTTTTTTTATCATCACAAGATTTTATATAAAATCAGTCTCCGACGGAGCTACCTGCTTTTTGCAGCAAAACCTTCAATTTCTGTATGTTCGTTTTTATAATTTTTAGTGCATAAATATGAACAATTAAACTGAAAATTATAAGTATTATAAGTATAACAATGATTTGTTTACTATACAAGGCATCATGCAAGTTATTATATTATTCCATTATAGAAACGGTCGAAAAAAAAAAATCATGTTGTTTGAATTAAACGGTGATTTTTTAGAGATATAAAAAATAAATGAAGTTATTATAAATTTAATATATCTAATTATTAATTAAAAATAAAGTTATTTAAAATATATAGTTATTTATTCATTAATTTTGTAATTTATAGCCTACATATTACTTACAGAAATGACATCACATAAAACAGTAATTACTACCTTACAAAAAAAATGTCTTATTAGATTCTAAAGATAAATTTATTTTATTTTTTTAAATAATTATTTAATTATTAAAGAATCGTAAAAAAAAAAAAAAAAAAAAAAATAAAAAAAATCGTAAAAATTTTTTTTTTAAAAAAACAAAAATATTTTGAATATTAGAAAAATTTATTTTACCTCAAATAGCTTGAGCTTGGGATTTCAAAATTCAACTTACCTGCAACAAAAATAATCATTTAGTATTTAGAATAATGTAATAACAAAAGGAGAAAAAATATATATAGGACTCACACACTAATCCTAAAAAAAAAATCCTATAAAATAAATAAATAAATAAATAAAGACAATTCAAAATATTAATTAGATAAATCAGAAAATAAAAGTATTAACAATATAAACAATAGTAATTACATAGGAGCAAAAAATATAATAATTATAAGCATTAAAAGAAATAATATAAAAAATAACAATTTTAAAAAAGTTAAAAAGGGCAATCACACATACATACAATGTACACAGACATACCAGGGAAACCCCAGACCTAGCCTGTCCCCCACTTATGGAAGGGCAAACCGAGTATTCCCAATGCTTAATTTTATTACATTATTTTATTCATTGTGCATATTGAGTGAATGAGTCTTTGTCATCCATATTACTCATTGCCCTTGAATGAGGCAGCTTGCTCAGAGTAAAAAGTTTTGAAAAAAAATAAAATAAAATAAATTTATTTGTTGTTAAATTTCTTTTGGCCATAGATTGTTTTTTATTTAGCTCTACACTATTGTTAATTATACGAATATATTATAAAGGGTTGTACAGGTAATATGCATATATAGGTTGAAAAAAAAAAGGTCTTTGTTTATAGTTATAGTTCAAATTCTAAAATTTAACATTAATCATTGTTATATAGTTTGTGTGAGACAATTAAAAAAAAATAATTTTACTAGACATTAACGAGTACATTTTATCTTGAAAGGAGGTGATAAAAATCGCATCCTTCACCAATTCAGAGGTTGCGGTCGGCCACGGTTTGCGCAAGTTCCTCGTACTTATCGAGGTTTTCTCGCTGTCCTTTGTTCAATGCGATTTCGTTTTGTGTAGTTCAAGATCATTGCGAATGAATTCCAAATATTCTGAACAGATGGTTCGAACAGCTGGTGATCCGGTTCGGCGAAGAAAAACCATAAAAAAATAATTTATGCACTTGATGAAGGTTGCTGCTCACTTGTTTCTTGGATAAAAATAAAATAAAAAGTCTATTTCTCGAAGCATGAACAATTAGGTACTTATTTTAAGTTTAATAACATTTGTACAACTACATGCTAACAGGCAAAAAATTCCAACACATTTAATAGGATAAATTTTATCATTATTTATTAAGGATTTTCGTTCCCATATACTTTAATCTTAGCTAAATTTTAAAAGAAATAATTAAATAAAAACAAGCAGTATTCAAATAAACTACCAAGCAATTTTAAATTTACGAAATTTATAAGCAATAAGGTTTATATCCACCCCTTAATGATCATTAAGTCTCTCGTTCAGTGGAGTATAGGTATAATGTGATTTTGAATAAATTCTTGGGTGATATGCCACATCGAATGCAAAATTGTAATAAATTATATTAATTTAAAATTTAGAAATTTTCATTTTTTTTTTTAATACAACTTTTTTTGTTGTTAGTGAACTTAATACTCCTAATACATATCAAATGACTTGAATATAGAATATGGTTACGAAAACAATAAAGAAAAATGAAATTATTAGCAGAAAAAATGAAAACAATTGGATACAATGTTTAACTTGTCAGTATATTTATTTTCTTTACTGACTTGGTTTACCTTTCATTAAATTAAATTTACAGGCGATCCGAAAACCTTTACTACCTTGTATCTTATTGTATCACAAGACGGCGGAACATGAATAGATTGAACAATTCTACATGAAAAGACCATTCATTTATTGCAAGAATTCAATATCTAAGGCAGATCTGACCAAGCTTCTAATCAAACCATGACATATGGAAAGCCGATGAATGAAAAGTGAAACTTCACCATGAGAAGTAGTTTTAATATCCTTACAAAAAGATATTGAAAATTTAACTGAAAATCCCTCACTCTTGTGACAAGAAGTAAAATATTTAAACTTTATGTAAATATTCAAAACTGAGCTGAAAACCAACATTTCTCCTGAGAAGATGACTCAGCTTAATAATTAATTCCATCTACTTTTGTTTCAGGCCTTTTGGAATTGAAGATATTGCTGAATCAAACCCCAAATATGTTACATGTTAGTCAATAAATGTGGGTCAAATGAAGAATAGGTTCCCCATTTCTCAGTAATAGTAATAAAGACTAATCAAAACGGTTCAAAGTTAACTCAGCGCCTAACGAAAAGACAAAACAACGAAGAAACAAGGACGCTTCGAAGAACTGAACTATCAATCATTCCATCAAATAAGCACCCTGCAGACAACAACCTATCATCCAAGCTGTCAAATGTATCGATCGGTTACTGCACTAACAAGAAACGTTTCAAAGAATCAAAATAATTTTGGTATATAATTGTAAACTGTTCCTACTGTTGATTGTAAGATATACGGCATGCCATTATTTTTATTATTTCATAAAAGACCTTGCTTGTTAAATCTGATTGATATATTTTTTAAGCAAGTTGTAAATAGATTTTTAAAGGTTATTATGTACATGAATTTACTGCATGACTACAACTATATTCCATTACCTTCTTCTTTCGAGTTCGGCCATCTATGGACAACGTTTAACAATTCATTCTTGCTCTTCCGTTCTTTCCAATATTTCTTCATTACCTCTGCCTGATGTTTTCTCCTTTCATCTGACCACCCCGAAATCACAATTTTCTATTTCCGGAAATTTGATCTTGTTGACTGCTCTCCAAAATTTGTCTCTGCCCAACATTTAATTCCACTGTATATTTGCCACCTTCATTTTGTCTTTTGCCATCCGTATCAATGTATACTTTTTCTGTTTTTGGAGGCTGTGTTGGAAAAGTTTCTTTGTCAGTCTTCTGTCATCCATTCTCATCAAATGTCCATATTTTCAATTTCTCTTCTTTTTTTTTTTCTTTTTTTTTGTTGAGAAACAAACATTCAGAGGCATATAAGCTTTAAGGACGAACAACTGTTTTATAATGACGCAATTTAGCCTCAATAGAGAGATTGTTGTTATTATATATATTCTTAGTTTTTTGGAAGGCGTTCATTTTGTTGGCTCTAGTGAGATTTGTTGCTTTATCTAAACCATTATATTTAATCACTTCACCCAAATATTTAAACTTACCTACCATTCTAATGTTGCCATATTTAGTTTTTAGTTCTTTGTTTGTATTCACATGAGTCGACGTATATACTGTCTTTTCGAAAAATTTCTGTAAACCTGTTTTAGGCGCAAAGTCCTGTAATTTTTTAATATAAATTTTTGCGATCTCTTCATTAATAATATTCCAAATTTTTACTTTATTTTATAAAGGCTTATAAGGGGGGGGGGGGGATTGCTCAATTCCAACACGATACAAATTCACCGAACGCACAATCGCCTCCATCTAGTTCAATTGCGATGGTCTTATTCGATATCCGCTCATTATCTGGCTCAACTGAATTATAATTTATGATGGACAAATGACAAGCAATGGCGTCTGGTGCGTTTCCATATATATTATTTTCAACCACAGTAATATGTAGTAGGACAAAAAATACCTTCGTAGGAAATTCTATTGAGATACAAATCAAAAAAATATATTTTATATTAATAGTAACAGACACTAGAGACGCGACTGAGAGAGCATCGTTGGGATTTGTTTGGGCTTAGCTTACTCTCTCATAAGTGGGGAACAAGCTTGGTTTGGAGTTTCCCTAGGATGTTTGTATATGTTGTATATAAATAGGTATACACAGAATATACCCTACTGCGATTGTACTTTTACTTGTACTTCGCTATTAGTTTTTTTTCTTTATAATATTATTTTCTATGTTATTATATGTTGTTATTTACTATATTTTGTATACTGAATAGTTGGCGTGTTTTTTGTTTCTTTTTTTACTTTCTTTATTTTTATTATTATTTTATTACATTATTTTTTATTTTTTTATATATATTTTTTTTTAATTTTCATTATATCTATTGTATGAATGGATTCATAGATTCATAGATTCATTGACATCCTTATTACCTTCTGTCCCTGCGAGAGATGTTCACAATATTTATTCAACAAAACAATCAATTAAAAAATAAATTAAATGAAATGAAAAATAAACTTTATTCTGGGACAGACTGTCCCATAAGAATAATTAAAGTGCACAATAATAGATACAATTGTCTGGCTGAGATTAGTTAAAACTCAGCACATCGGTGTTATAAATTAAATTATGAGAAAAAAACAAATAAAAAACAATCAAAATTAAAAATTTTAGCACATTTATATTTACATTTTTGTGGAAGATTGGAGATCGAGGAGATGGATAAATAAAAGATGTTTAAAAGAAGTTAAGTTAAGGAAGAGGCTTTGCGAATATGGATAGGTAAGGAATTCCAAAAAGACGTAACACGGATGAAGAAGGATTTTTCAAAGGAGGCAGTTCTATGTGAGGGGGTATATAGGTTGGAAGGTTGGGATCTTGTATTCAGGTGGTGAATGGAGGAACGCAGAGTAACTAAGTCTAGAATATAGGAAGGTTTGTTGGTTTTTAATGACTGGAATATTGCCGTCGAAAATCGGGGAAAAGCCACCCAACCTCATTGTACCGGCAAGATAAGTGAGACCGTCTGTCGACACCAAAGATAAATCTTATGAAGCAATTCATTAGTCTCCTTAATCTCATCTTTAGCTCAACAGACAGCCCCCCCCCCCATACACCAAGCACCCGTAATCAAAGTGGGGAAAAATGAGAGAGGATACCAGAAGTTAAAATAATGATAAAGTGAAAATGAAATACTTACATTGTTAATTTCCGTTAATATTCTTGAATAGTATCACTTATTTTATGTTGATTAAACCCGTTATATTTTTTTTTTTTTCACTGATAATTTTAATGTGTTTGTTGGACCGAAAATAATCTCAAGAAATTACATTGCATTACACCAGTCCCATGATAAAAAAGGCATCTTTGGAATGAGTTTTCATACATGTACATTTAAAAAAAAATGAAAACAGTAATAAATAAAATTATACAAAATAAAACAAATTTAAAGCAATATTAACGTAAAAAGAGAAACAAAATTAAAAATGGCACCATAGAAAACAATATAAATGGTTAGTCTGGGGATCCAAAGTCATGCCTCCATTTAAAAATGAACAAGCCAGCGTTTGACTTTAGGAATTTCAAAATGTGCAAATGAAAGGAGAACAATAATTGTTTAGTGATTGCCATAAGTTTCTTTGGTGGGTTGAGAAATCAAAAATCATAAAAACAATTTGAAGCACCTACCATCTTGAATTAACACCTTCGTTATTGATCCGCTTTGTGATTATAGGCCGGTCCCTTCCGATTGACGTGAGGTTTCATTTAATGATAATTATGGGTACGCTGACAACTGTCGGAATATTCCAAAAGTTAATTGTAGCCACAAGTAGGATGACATGAATTAGGCAGGGCAAGTTTATATCCAAGTCCGGACTATCTTGGGTGGTCTGCCCCGGGAATTTCTCAGCGATAATTATCCTGTCATAACTTATTGACCCAAATATCTAACTCACGATTTACGGGTTCTTGTTATAGTTAAAGTAATATTCAGATCGAGAAATCGAATTTAAGAACAATGAATAGCACACTTTCCTTGAAGATTTATAGATAAATATTAAAATCCAAGTTGTTCCGGCACGTGGTTTTAAACAAGTAATAATTTACTGGTTTAATAACAAACAACTTTCACTGCAAGTATACAAAGAAATGGATTATTGTAACATGGTTCTTAAAACTAAAAAAAAAAATAGTTTATAGTTCATTTATTATAGATATAGTTCAGTAACCGGCTTGTTTAGGGTGCAAAATATGGAATTTTTGTTCTTTATTGATGTTTTTTGATAATGAATCCAAAATTTACCGACTCGAAAAAAAAAAAAAAAAAAAAAAAAAAAAAAAACCATGTACAAAAATAATGTATAATGGTCAAAAGAAATGGTCAGTTAGATTTAGAATTTTAGAAAGAAAAAGTTTCTATTTTTCACAACCAGCAACCCATTTTAAATGTATAGTTGATGCGTAGAATTCCAAAACAAGCCAAGTCCAATTCTAAATTATTTTTTTTTAATAGATTTCTACTAGATTACCTTTAGGTGGGAGGGTTTTTCCTAAAATTAATTAAAACACATTCAAAACGGCCAAACAAAAAATAAGGCTTGATTTACATTTATCCAGATCCTTACATTTATCGACCAGCTGTGAAAAATAGACTTAGCTAGTTTTGGAAACCTACGCCTCAGTTGTTCGTTAACTAAAAAATCGTTAAAAAAAAAATAACTACGAGCTTCATCTTCTTTAAATATTCGTTTGACAAAAACAACTCGTAGAAACGTCGATACATGTTATTTCTATATATGATGAATAATAACATGTACTAAATTGGCTCCATCCCACTTTCCGTTAACAATATTTCCATGGAACATTCCTGTACCAAATTATCAATACCCTTCAACCTTTTTATATTCACAATAAGCTTCAAATCAGATCTGCAGTCAATCCAATACTTACAAGATCCCGACTTTCTGATCTGTATACCCCATCCCATAGAACTTCAACATTCCAACGCTCCTTCCTTTTCCGCTCACCAATCCTCTGGAACTCCATCCCTCCTCACATCAGACAAGCTAAATCCCTGAAAACATTCAAATATTTCTATTTCCAATACCTCCTTTTCATCCAAACTGACGCTTGCTGACTATCTACCTACTTAGTCAAAAATTACTATTGCATTGCTAGATTCAGTTCTGGAATAATTGAGGTTCCTTTTAATACAAATTTCACTTTCCATGAATATAACACTGGGTACTTCTATTGTACATACAAATCTAATCATTGTACCAAAAGATTTTTCTATATTATTTTATTTTATTTTTTCTTATTTAATTTTTTCCTCTCTAATCTGTAGAATGTTATCCTATTTTCTTTTCTGTTTATTTAAATATCATCTATGTACATAGTGTCATTAATGTATTATTGTTTGTTTTTTTTTCTTTTGTATCTCATTATGTCTCTAACCAGATTTAATTAAGTTATACCTATACTTATCTGTTATTCTTAAGGGACTTTGTCCCAGAGTAAAATTATTTTTCTATTCTATTCTATTTTATATTTATTCACCTTTACGCCTACATAAGTACCTTTACGCACACAAAGTTCCTATCGATGATCTGTATTTGGCTTTAAAACAACTCAAATTGGAAATAATTCACCTTAGTTTGATAATCAGCGGTAATATAAATTATATAAAACTGAATCGTTAAGATTAGAATTTAAATAACGTTTATTAATAATGATTTATTGTTGTTCTAATGCGCTCTAACTTACAATCCGTAACAAACCTGAGAGAGCAACGTTGGGATCTCTTTAGGTAAAGGGACAGTTTTAGTTCGGAATTGTCCAAGCTGACTGTTATATAGTAAGACTAATTCTTAGTTTTATTTTCTTTCTTTTAAATTTACATGCAGACTATAGCATATAAATAAACATTGTGTATTTATTTTCGTTTAAATGAAATCCATTCCTATTATTTATGTTTATCATATTATTTATGTGTTTGTTAGGTATTAACCAATAAAATAAATAAATTTTATTGTTTTTATTTTACTGTTTTAGTATTTTTTCTGTAGGCGCAGGTTTTTAATCTGGCTTCCTGTGCTAACATTTTAAAATACTTCATGCTTACAATTTGTTTGAAAAAAATATTGATTTGATTAATAATAAATTAAATCAGTTAATGAGAAAAATATTAGTGAATACCATATTTCTTCTTAAAAAGTGCTCGTGTAAAAGCAATCGTATGACCAGAACAAATAAAATGCTTCAAATATATACAGTGATGAAGTTGTACAATAGCTTTTGCAATTTAATCCCGAAGTCACGTTCTGAACAGTATCAAAATGTTATAAATGACAATTGATTAAGATTACAACATTTAAAGTTATATAAATCGTTGATCAGCCTCACACGAGGTGGGAACCCAGCCCGGAGATAATCCTGCTAGAAAAAGTAGGTTAAGGAGTCTTCAGTGGTTTTCCTCATTCCAACTCTCTTGGTTAAGGAGGTATAGTAAGATGGTAAACACTATTGACAATAAAAAAGAAAATAGTGTGTTTTAGTGATGGTTAAAGTATATATTTGAAGTAAAATTTCTAAAATTAAACAATAACGAATTCTGAGCCAAATTGAATCAGACCTAAAAATAGAAATAATTTTTCTTTATAAACATTAGAAAAAATATATAATATTCTTCAGAAAGTTTCTAAAATATCTAAACTTAAGGAATACCCCGATCCGAACTTGCTCTAGGGGATTCAAGAAATTCTATAAACAAAATTATAAATCTATTTACAGAACATTCACTTTACCATAAAATATAATACGAAAATTATGATACAGGACGAAGAAAAATAAATTTCCAACATTTAAATGAAAAGGGCGTAATAACCTGGAAGTTGATCGCCCAAATAAAAACCTCAATCTACATCTTAAGGAATACTTTCTTTTTTTTCATAACTGTTTGCAATCCTCGTGATCTTTTTTAATACTTCTAGTGAAATTTGAACTACTAAATGAAATTGAAAAAGATTTAATTATTATGACAGATTGATTGCTGTTATATTTGAAATCATAAGACGGATATTTCTTGAAGCTCAAGCACACAGAAAAAAAATAAGAAAATTTCATAGTAGGACTTAATTCTGTAAAGGACTTAACCTAAGGACTTAAATAACCAATTTATGCCACTTAAAATTTATTTGTATTTTTAGAATTATAGAATATCATATTTTGGGAATCTTTTCATTATTTTTTATAGTCATATAATTAGCTGTTTGTCGTTTTGTATATTTGGCAGTTCTTAATTCAGCCAACAAAGAGAGAAAAAGATGTTTCTATAACGTTTTTCTATAATTTTATTCAGTCCCCTATCAAAAATGTTAATATTTTCATTAAAGGTCGATGAAACTATTATGGCAGTGATAAGTGAGTTTCTCATTATAAATTAAGACACAAAGATAATTATAAATATTACAAATTACTATTAAATCATAACAGATATTTCTCCTAATATGTCTGTAAACAATTCCTAACTTATATTATCTACTGCTATACTGAAAATTAAAAAAAAACCAAACAACATGTTGATGTTTTACAACTAAAGAAACAAATCTCTCTCCCTCTCTCTCACTCTCTCTCTCTCTATCTATCTATCTATATATATATATATATATATATATATATACATATATATATATATATATATATATATATATATATATATATTTTATTCACCTATACAGAGTTCCAAAAGCCTGACGTAAGTAGTTTCGAAGTAATATTAGCATAAATAAAACAGGAAAGCCGGATATATTATGTTGGTATTCATATCTGCTGCTTCAAGATAGCCCTAGGCAATCCTACTTCTGATAATCACTTCGAAAAGTTTTGAGGGTAATTTCTTGGTATTATATATAATAGATAGGCTGTTCAATGTTATAAACGGGCACTTAATTCATTAATTCACTATTATCTATTTAAAACCTTGATTCTACCATTGTATATTTTTTTCTCCCTCCATTAAAAAAAAATGTCAAGCAAATTTCCACTAGGAAGTAACACGTGTAATGTCATTTAAGCCTGATTTTACGTACAGTTTTATATGTCAGCACATCTACTAGTTATGCCTCTTACAGTATTTCTATAATATGATATAAATTTTGTATTTATTAAATATGTATATTATAATAAATTCTATGCTACTGCTTACCAAAATCAGAGTTAACCAGTTATTAATTTTTTTTTCATAGCTTTACTATCAGAATGATATATAACTTATCCTGAGAGTCACTTTTAAGGGTTGATATAAACAGTTTATTTTAATGTTTTTATTTCACTAGAATTATCTTCAAAATTCTGCCATAATCACAAGAAACAAAGACCCTACATGTAGCCTATTTAAGCCATGTTTATATACCCAACCACCCAGTAAAAACTTTACACAAGAAAAAAAATAAAAAATAGAGCCCCAGCCAAAAGACATACATACCCATGTTTAAAAAAAAAAAAAAAAAAAAAAAAAAAAAAAAAAAAAAAAAAAAAAAAAAAAAAAAAAAAGGAATCCGACAAATGTAACTATTATCAATAGTCTCATTTGTTTTATTTTTTATAAATAATGAATAATACCTGTGTCACTTGTGAATACGTTTGAAATTTTGGCTTATGGGTAGTATCAGAAAGCTATTTTTTTTTTCAACTTATTTGTGCCTAATGTACTTAGGAGTCTATTACAGAGATGAATACTGATTTGTGAAGAATTCTGGAAAATGATTCGTTTTTCCTATGATACGATTTTTGCACTTAACCGCATATTCAAAAGTGATACATATATATGAGTTTGAAATAATTTAGAAGTTATTTATTTTATATTATGTTCTTCTATGATAAAAATATCGAAAGTATTTAAATGATGGATTTTATATTGTAAATATCAACACAAATTTGATCGTCTTTATTACTAGGCACAATATCTTTATTCAGGCGAAGTTCGCGTCGCTGTGTACCATTATTAACCCGTAGTACAGCTGTAAACATAGCACTGAGCAGTTAATGAAATAATAATAGTTGTAGACCCTACGAAGAGGAATAGAGAACTGATGGGATAGGCAGGACGGACGTGGGTGTTTGGAGGCAATTAGGACCGAAGACAGGTACTCAAAGGGCCACCGGCTGTGTTCTCATTAATAGCGGTGCTTCCACAGTACCCACTAAAACCCAGCGCTCACTAAAGCCCACACACTGATTCCACCAACTAATCGCTACGGTGGATCAACCGAAGACTTAATTGCCACTTTGCCATTACAAAAAACAATCAGAACCCATTTTAGTAGCTATTTCGTTCTTGTTACAGCGACCGTCCACGTCCGTGTTTATTGCGTGAGGAACACTTTGAATACCGCCGAGGCCATTAAACGGTGGTGATTAACTGTCAAATAAATCTTCCAAAACGTTCGGCCGTGTCTGTTTTATTTCATATAAACTTCAAAATTAGCCTCTTGTACGAAAATTATACAGGTAACGATCTGTCAGCGAAATCCATGTTACAGTAGAATAAAAAAAAACATAGTAGAACAGAAATATTTTATTGTAAATAAATTAATGCAGGATTTCATGTTTTAATAAAATCGCATCTTTACTGCTTACGTTTGACGGATTATTCCGCAATATGCAAGTATTTAGTTAATAATCCCATCCAAAAAATAAAAATATTTGTTTACTTCTTTAGCTCGTCACTGCTTAAATATAATCCAATATGTCCTAAGATGGCAAAGCGTGATTTTCGCACGATTTCGTTTTACGAGTTTAAACTAAAGAGACTCAAACGGCCTGAAACAAAAAAGATGTTTTGAATAATAAAAGTGTGAGTGAATGTATCATTAATTGGTTTGAAAACAATCAGGAGGAGAGGGAGATTTCAGCCTTGAGGACAAGGAACATTGTGGACTAACTCCGTCCCTTGAAGAAGATGGTCTGAGATTTTTTGTCGAAGGAAATCCCAAAACATGTTTTCGAGAACTTGCAAAGAAGCTACCAGTCAGCAAATCCGCCGAAGCTGACTAATTCCATGCATCGGTTGCCTTTCAGCTATAGGGGGTGAAAATGCCGAGCACCGTAATAGGACCTCCAATATAATGCTTTGAATTATGAGGGTGGGTCACACTTTCAGCAAGATCCACATGGCAGATCTATTGAAGCTGAACTTTATCTACAACTTGAAAACGTAAATAGAAGAGAAATATTTAGCTTTGGCTAAACAAATAAAGTAATATTCGAACTAGACACCAACGTCCATATTGGCATCCATATCATTTTTTTCCAAAGTAAAATTCTGAGATACGAAGAATGCTAGCTCATTCATAGAAACCCTCCTTATAGGACTGACATTGCAATGACAGAATATTTCAGAGATTGAAATAAAGTTACAAGTTCACCCTGATTAGATAATGTTGTTTGAGTCTTGTTCATTTCTAATTAAATTTATAATAGTAATAATAGAGAGAAAAAATTTATTAAAAATAAATCAACAAATTTTTCAAATAAATCAACTCATTTTTATTGAAAAAAATATATATAAAGAAGGACTAGACACAAGATACCCATATGTTATGAATAGATACATAATTAAAATAATACCGTCGCCCTCCTTCCCCCCTTTCCTCAGAAAGCAGCATATTGCAGGTTGTAAATCAGTGCATTATAGAGTTCACTTATACAAAAAAATAAATATCTACATATCAGATGGCTATGGGGGTCATCAAAAAAGATTAGAAATAAAGGGCTAGTGATTTTGTGCGGGCACAAAATACTCGAATGTAATGAGCGGAATAATTAAGAATCTCAATAAATAATTTACATCACATCAACTTTATATTAATTGAATTATAATTAAAAAAAAAAAAAACTTAATATGAAACGTTGAAGAAATATATAAAAGGAAAGATTGATAAAAACGATTTAAGGTACTGAAGAACCAAGAAATCCCAAAGGTGCCCACCCAGAGGTATTTCACAAAAAGATCCATTCAGTTTGATGGCCCATCCAGGCAGAGAATATTCCACTGAAACCTTCTTCAGAAGTCCATAGTTTCTGAATAGCTTTCAATTCTCTATGCTGTGAACGAGCTCATAGTATAGTAGGATAAACACTATTCACAGGATTTGAATTTTTAATTTATTCAACAGTTTCCCTTCGACAAATATTCGTCGCTTATGCTTGTTTCGCCATGATACATCCAAACGTTACTCATAGCAGCCTACGCACCACCCGGTGTGCCATCTTTGGAGAGGTACAATTAGATTTTATTACAGTCTTTTGTCAGAGCGACTCTTATTCCTCTTCTACTTATCTCTTGGAGAGGACGTTATTTTGACGACTAAATACCAGAGTGCTGACTAAGGTACTCCGGCTAGAAGAGGGCCTGTTGGACTGACATCAGATTTATTAATACCGATTACTACAAGTTGTTGGTTATATAACAACGTATGACGCTTCAGCCTGGTGTTGATTGTTTTGAAATGGAGGTAGGTAATTATCCCATATCCGACCCAGCTTATCGAGCCTGTGATTAACAAACTTATTCTCTGGCCAGTCTATTAGCATTTTATCAGTATTATGAATGATCGAAAGCAGTAATGCTAAAAAGAAACAAAAATTATTCTTTTTTTTTTTTTTTTACTTATACGGTGAGGTAATGATTATTATATTTTTGAAAATAATAAAAAGAACACCAGATTTAGATAAATTGTTAGCTGCCAGCCCATCCACAACAAGGTTATAGAAATCATTATCATTTAATTCAATGTACCTTAATTTTTTACTCCCAAGTTTTATCTATTTCTTAAAATGTAATTTGTTTAAACATAGTCATTAATAACCAAATTACGAAAACATGGAACGTTATTTCTAAGTTTTTTTTGTTTTTTTTTTCTCTTTCAGATTTTAATTCACATCTGTTATTAGGGTAACAATCAGTGGATTTGATGATATTGTAATATTAAAGGCCTTGTATGCGCGTGGGAGACTAGCACTCAATAGTACCTCCTCCTGGCATGGGTTAAAGTGTGAATTGTGTGGTTTGAAACGTACCAAGGTGATTTCGTGATTAGTCTGAGTAATTTTGATTAGAATATTTGTATTTTTTTAAGGTATGTATTTTTTGCAGTTCCGTATATTTGTGAGGCGTATGTCCATATAGGTTTAAGTAAGTAAGTGTATGTATTCAGTCGTTGTCAGAGTTTTAATGTCGACCGTTTATGAAGCATTGGATACAAGAGTTTTAATCTCTTGGTTAGACTGAGACGTTTTTGTTTTACGTGTGGGCCCCAGGTCATTCTTCTATCAAATGTAAGTCCTAAGTAATGAATTCTGTTGTTTGTGGTATGGGTTGATTGTCGATGAAGACAGGTGGAGAAACAAGAGTCTTGTCTGAGTGCAAAGGTTATGTGCTGTGATTTGGTGTAGTTTAGTTTTATTTTCCATTGTTTGAACCAGTCTTGTAGTATTGTTAAGTGGTGTTGAAGAGTTAATGATGCAATTGTGGGGTCTTTATGTCTAGTTAATATTGCTGTGTCATCAGCGTATGTTACTGTCAATGTTTGAGGGCTAAGTGGCATATCATGAGTGTAAAGAATATATAACAGTGGAGCTAGTATTGACCCCTGTGGTACTCCGGCTTTTACTGGATAAATAGAGGAGATTTCTTAACCTTGTCGGACAGAAAAAAATCTATCAGAGAGAAAAGATTGAAGGATCAGATAATAGGTAAAAGGAAGAAGATTTTTCAATTTAAAAAGAAGTCCGTCATGCCAAACTCTGTCAAATGTTTGAGCTACATCTAGAAATGCCCCAGTAGCATATAGTCTTTTCTCGAATGAGATTGATATGAAATCCGGTACACGGTGTAGTTGATGAACTGTTGAGTGAAATGAACGGAATCCAAATTGATATGTAGGCAGTACTTGTTTATCTGTCAGTATGTCTAGTATTCGTCGGTAAAATAATTTTTCAAAAACTTTAGAACACAAAGGAAGTAGGCTAATTGGTCGGAAGGATTTCTAAGTTGTAAAAATGATTCAAAACAGTTTAAAAAACATACACGGCAACCACGAAAACCCATAAAGGTGTCTGTAAGGTACTTGGGTTCAATATTTTAATAAGGATGTACTGATACTCTGCCAACGGTATTGAAAGGAAATTTAGCTGAAATCACGTTCCACCACTAGGTTTAGGTTTTTCTAAACTTTATAGAGAACGAGTGTGCCACAGTAGGGTCTCCCTACTAAAATAACAGATTATAAATTTTCTACCTTCAACCGGATTTGAACTAGGACCCGGGAATATGATACTCAAATGTTATAAAAGAAAAACATAAACATAACTGATTTGATATTTCAGGGATCAGATAAACTAGACAAAATAGATAATAGTAAACATAATATTGATTTATTTTATTATTGACTTATTTAGATATTAGTTGATTTTATCTATAAGTTTCTAACAGTGCTTTCCTCCAAGGTTTCTTTGTTTCGGTTTTTTTTTTTAACGTAAAACATAATAGTCATCAACGCTCATTGCATCGCTATAATAAATTAATAAATTTCCATATCAAAATTTAAAGAATTATTTATATTTTATGAAAGAGTCCTTCATTGTAAAGGATTTTTATGAATCAATATTTTTTTCATCATTTCCAGCGCTATTGATGTGTTTGGGAGTACTGGTTTATTTATTTCTACTATGATAACAGCGAAACCATAGCGTATTAAACAATTGAATAATAACTAAATTGGTGTTTTATAGCAGTTTGTAACTAGAACCATGAACATTCTCTGTAATCACGAAATTTCATAACACTCAAAATAAAATAATTCACTATAGTACATATTTATTAACAACAATTACAATTGTTGAATACTTACTTCAAAGTTTGCAATCGTGTATAGAACTGATTTATCAAGATATAAATGATCAAAAATTATTATTATATTAATCAAATTTGAATATTAGTAAAAATTGAACTTATATTAATATATATATTTTAAATCGGCGTAAATTATTGGTCGAGATCTGAATATAATATATAGCTAAGTTTTTGACCGACGAGATCCATAAATGCTAGGAACAAACTGTAATCGTTTCGGAAAATTTTGGAATAATTAATCTTCTTCTATAACAGCTTAGCTTCTGATGCATGAGAGTCGCTATGGAATTTATTAGACATTTATCTATCGTTAACATACTTCTAATTATCTGTGTAGCCCTAAAAAAGCGAGGTAAGTCTACATAAGAATACTTTAATTTTGTGGGGGTTTACTGAAATAGTGAACAGCGATGTGAAGGAGACTTCGCCACCACAGCGCCAAGGTTCTGCGGGTTAGTATTTCTTGAGAGCTAATTCAATGTATTTTGTTAAAATCAGGAGAGGTTCACTATAATTGAAAAATAAAAATTAAACATGCTGGTAATGAGAAAATTTCAATTAATAACATAACAATTTCTTTTAAACTTCCTCTAGAGACTGAGAATAATGGAAAATCTGAGGTTTGATAGAACAAAGAATCATTTTTAAAAATAAATGGATAAAAGAAAATGATCTAGGCACTTTCTGATGTATAATATTTATTGAATGACATATCTTTGTAATAATTTTACCGCAAATTTACTTTTATATATAGATATATATATATATATATATATATATATATATATATATATATATATCTATATACAGTTTTTGATGAATAAATAAATTTTAAAAAATAAAAACGTTTTTCTATTTCTATATTTTCACTATTCCTAAATGGTCAACCAAACTACATAATAATTTTCTGAATTAGCTTACTGTCGAGATTTTCATCGTATCAAGTTTCATTATTTTTCAATTTTTTAAAGTTTTTATTGTTTTCGGAGGTTATACTTTTACCATAATTACGGAAAATTTAAGATTTTTTTTTTAGCATAATTAATATTTTAAAGAATATTAGTTATATTTTTAATATAGAATTTCAATTATATAAGAATATCTTCGCGATACACATTTTAAGTCGCAAATTTCAATAAAAAATAAAACGAAATAATAAAGGAATAAAAAGGTGACTGAGAGATCTAATCTTATATTCTCTCCATACACTGGGCAAAAAAAAGTGCACTTTTTGACGGACATCTAAACCAGAAATATTAAATCGACTTTCGTCCGAGAAAATAAAATATTTCAAGATCGATAGAGGCTTTTCTTCATCAATTTCCAAATGGTGCTAACGATTTAACTTGCTAATGAATGGTTTCTTCCTGGCGATTTGATCAAATCAACTACTTTTCCGTAGCTTATTTACCATAGCCGCGAGACAAGTTTGTAGCTTCTTTGGTAGCGCTAGTCACGGTATGTCAGGGACAGTTTTTAAAATTTTCCGCTTGAGCAATTTATTTATTTTTGGTAGACGTCCGTTCCGTGGTCTGCTGGATGGACAGCCTAATTCTTTATAATTTTTTTATGATTTGTAAATACTGCACCCACGTTTTTACTAACAGCATTTACCTTGATTTCGTAAGGAAACAATTAACTCGTGAACGGATTTTGGCACTTCCATCATGAATGCTAATCACAGACTAAAAGGATTTCTAATCATAAGACTTTGTTTCTGACCTTTGTCCTTAACGCCCATAGCGAGTATAATCAGTTGTTATTGTTTAAATGTGTTTTGTTTTTTTTGTTACATAAGTGTGTTACATAAAGAAAAATCTTTAATGATCTAAATGTTCCATATGTTACTGAATCGGCCATATGTCTACCCTTCCATAAGCTCCATATCAACATGAATCCTCTAATCTCCTAATTTGCTTCTGATTCCATTATAACCCTCCAAGGCGTCTGAAAAGAAGATGGCCTGTAGTTGAAGATTAGTAGTGTATATTGTAAATAGTTATAAATTAAAGAAAAAAAAACATGTATTCCAAACATTTTCATCATTTTAAGTTAGTATTTTTCGGAAACAATTTAAATTAATATTATATATAAGCCGAGGAAAATGGTCTGTGAAGTTTGTTACTATTGTCACCTCGTTGTTTATGGGAGAAAGTTATTGATGCTACTACGAGACTGCGTTTATCGGATTCTATCCTAATACAGGTGAAAACATTTTTTAACGGTCCATATTTCACTTAAAACTGTAATTTATGCCGCTTGAATTACGGTGCTGTATGAGAAATAGTGCATATGGGGGGAAAAGATACTGGAATTTTGGAGATTTGACGTAGTGCAGAGGAGATGGCGGAGATAGGAAGAGAGAAAGGAGCAGGAGATGGAGATAGAGCTGACCTGTGGTTAGTCGCCGTGCCTTACCGAAGGCCAACAACTCCTTCGGGGTATAGTGTAGTCTCAGGGCATGGAGATTGGTTCCGATTCTAGTGACCAAGTATATTAAAAAATATTTTAAAAAATAAATAAAATCTTATTTATTTATAACATGGATACTTAAAGGCCCAGTATTCAATTAATTCCTATTGCGTAGAAAAAAAAATACTAAAAATAACTTGGAATCACATAGAAATATATGAAAGAAAGAAAAAGAATAGTCTTTATCGTGAAACTATTACCTGCTAATCAGGCTTAATAAGAATATTTATAATTAACAAAATAATTGATAGATTAGCTGTCTCAGTTATAGACTTATATGTTATTAATAAAGAAAATTAATATGATAAACTAGAGATTAATTTATAACTATAATTCTATAGCTCATAGTACAGTTTATTAGCATATTCTATAATACTAATGGTTAAGATAATAGAATATTAAAAAATAAATAGTAATGAAAAATAATGTTAATATTATTTTATTACCATTAAGTATTATTATTATCATTAAGTACTCGAAAACTTTTAGTATCATCACTCATTTTCCCTAACTTTGACTACGGATGCACAGTATATGGAGTACTGTCTGATGAGCTCGAGATGAGATGTAAAAGAGTAATGAACTGTTTTATTAGATTTATTTTCGGGATCTCCAGACGTTCTCGCATATCTCATAAGTATTCTGAAATTGGTTGGCTTTACCCCAGTTTTCGACGTCAATACTTTCTGGGTACTCTCATATTCCAAACCTTAAAAACCAAAAAACCCGCCTATATCCATGACCTCCTAACTCTGCGCTCCTCCGTTCACCTCTTAAATACTAGAACCCAACCCATCAACCTATACACCCCGGCGCATCAAACTACATCCTTCGAGAAATCCTTTATTATCCGTGCTTCCTCTTTATGGAATTCATTGCCCATCACAATTCGAAAAAGCTCCACTCTTACTTCCTTTAAACAACATCTATTTCTTTACCTCCTGGATCTTCAATCTCCCGAGCAAATGTAAAACATGAGTATTTAAGTTATTTACATTATAATAGTACACATAAGATGTATCCTATTACAAGTTTCCTTAATTTATTTTTTGTAACTCATAATTTAATTATTAATCAATTTTTGTTATTATTTATTATAATCATTTATTATAATTAATTATCATAGCCAGACGATTGTTCTATGTATTGTACTCGTTTTGTTATTCTTAGGGGACAAGTTGTCCCAGAATAAAGTTTATTTTTCTTCTTCTTCTTTTTCTTCTTCTATAATTAAAGGGTGGATGGAGGGGTTATGTCACGTTTTTAAAAAAATATAATCTGATTCATTACATGAAGGAATTATTTGCAGATATAGATATGAAGAACATGAAGGGGCAATGTAAAATTCATATTAGAATTATTGGGTTGTCCGGAAATTAATGTAGGATTTCATGTTTAAACCAAAATCTTATATTATTATTAAAGAAATTATTTATCTCTGTACCAAAACCTGATACATTACTTTTAGTCTGCGTCGTAGTTTCGGCCCAATAGTCCTATTTAATAAGATCCCATTACCCAGATCTGATACAGTGTGGTATCTTGGTTTCATCTTACAAGGAGACGTTTTGACTTGTAACACAGATTTGAATGCCGATTTTTTGTGTTTATAGTAGAGGCCTATAATAGTGCAGAAATAGAGGTATTGTTGCCAATGAGCATTGGGAGCTGAGAAAAAAAAAAAAAAAAAAAAAAAAAAAAAAAAAAAAAAAAATCAATATGAAAATGATGGTTTATTTTTTTCTCAGCTCTCAGTCAAGAAAGAGAAATAATTTTTTTCACGTAAAATTGTAGTTTTGTATGATCTACCACAACCAAAACCCTTTGTCCGGAAATTAATGAAGAATGTTTAAACCAAAACATGACATTATTATTAAAGAGATTATTTATCAGGTTTTGGTTGTATCAGATCTGGGTAATGGGATATTATTTAATAGGACTACGACGTTGAGTAAAAGTAATACATCAGGTTTTGGTTATGATAAAGAGATAAATAATCTGTTTAATAATAATATCAGGTTTTGGTTTAAATTAAACCCTGCATTAGTTCCCGGAAAACCCAATAGTAACAGAAAAAGTGATAGTCCTAGATGCTATTAGTATTCCTGCTAAAGAAAAATTAAAAAACAAAACAAAAACTTTAAACATAAAATAATCTACATTGCGTTGGGTTACATAACCCCTGCATTCCCTCTTCAATTATTACGTATTTACCAATATTTATAATATTAATGATTGATAGTGTAGATATTTGAATGATTCAAATAAGGAAAGTATATAGAAAAATAACTCTTAAATATCAACAGAGTTATATTTACCAACAGACAACTAATCCACCTTTCCAATTAAAAAAAAATGAGGTCTTAATTTTTACATCTTTATTCATGGAAAGAGATCTTAAATATTTCATTTTACAAAGAACCAAAGGTTTTTTTACACGAAAGATTGTTTTTTCATTGTGGTAAAGTCAACAATGCACTTGAGAAAAAGATTAACAACGCTTGCTTATATTTGTTTTAGAGCATTAAACTTCTAAGTCATCAACGCTCTGATTTACATTGATTATTTACAATTGATTATTTGAGATTTATGATTAAATTAAAATATTGTATAACAATTTGCACTGAATTCGAACAATTCGAATTGTTATCACTGAGTCTATTGTGTTTTTATCATCTCCAAGTATCTCGCTATATCTATTCCTATTCCTAGCTGGTTCAGGAATTCTTTATACTATTCGCTTTATACTTTGTACTATTAAACCTTATTTTAATATTTACACTTCTCTTAGTGTATTATCTTTAACTGTGGACCAACCATTTTAATAACATACATCGAATTTATATATTTATATACATCTTAGGTCATAGATATGTATCATACAATATATATTATTTTAAGCTTATTAAATTAATACTTATTATGCATCCTTTGGTATACTGGTATTTAGTGACTCCACCATCGTTTCTGCTCAAAATATTTTAAAGATTATAAAATTTAATACAGTGTTGTAACTTTTCTTAGTTTGATTCGGAAAAAAGTAACTTTGGTCAGAAAGTCAGAAATTATATCAGAAAAAAATCCAGCTGAACAAGCTTCAATTTTGTAAAATAATTAATTAGAGAAAAAAATGGTAAGATTGTGGGAGAAATATCGATATATCAAAGCCAGGATGCTGGATCGATATGATAGTTCGTTGCGGGTGCAGCCATTAGATGGGAGTCGCCGATACTAGTACCATACTTGAAAAGTAAATTATAAAATATTATTTATGAACAGATTAAGACCGTGACCAACACCTTATGCATCTGACGCCATCTTGTGGTCTGGCAAATCTTTGGGATCTGTCAGGCCATGCTGTTAACATCTGGCCATTGATTATGAGTTCATGCGGCCTATCATCTCTTTTTTATATTCCTGTGATGAAACGAAACTGAAGCAACTATATGAATATAAAAGAAATGTTCAAAAATGACCTAGATGGGCACAAAAACTCGAAATGGCCAAGGAGATCAACGATTAAAAAAACTATCCAACTTATAATTATCAACAATATTTAATACTGCTATGAAGATATATAACATGTTAGATAATATATATATTAAGATAAACCCTTAAGATACTACGGGTAGTGAGATTAGAGAGGTTATTGTCAAAGTTATTTAGTTTTCAATTTATCTCCAAATTTCATTTCAGTTTTTCTTAATATAATTCACTCGATTCTATGACTTAATATTGGCAAGTAACTAAAAAAAAAAACCTAGTTTAATTTTCGTTTTCTACTTGGAGTTTTTTTACTTAAATAATTCGTTAAAAATATATAGTACATGGCCTGATGAAGACTTGATGGAGGCACGGTAGAGAACTATTATCAGCAGATTCCCCTCTCGATATTTTTTTTTTTTTTTAAATTAGCGATAACTTAAAGATAACTGCATGGGCAGGATGTAATGAAAAAGATACGTCTATATTTTGGATGGAAAAGTACTACCAAGTATTTCTCGAAAAACGCAATTGAGCTAGAAACAAGATCGGGTATTGCCTCTGTAGTTTGATTAGGTCGTTCAAAAGAAAATCTTCATTTTCTTTAAAACTAACTGATTGGATCTTATGCGATTTCGAAATGCATTGCTTGTCAAATATATTACTTGAAAATTATAATGGCGTAGGTGCTGTAGCCGATGGAATAAAAAAAAAAAAAACTTCTATGCCTAAAATATTTTATACAAGTTATATAAAAATTGAAAAATATAAATAAAGAATATTGTCATTACTTGTAAATAAAAATCATTTATCTTTTTACGTTTTCTGGTACAATATTTTATCATTATTATTATTTTGAACGGTGTAATTGAATATAATACTGCATATTATCAGTCTTCTTTTGGTACACTTCAATGGTTCTTGTTACGTATGTATCTGCAGCTTAGTTGTGATTGGAACCTCCTGATATTAGTGCATTTTTATGTTTGTCATTAAATCTCCTAAAAGAGATTAAAAGAGTTCATGTTCTTCATCTGTGTCTATCCAAATCTGAATGTAGTGGGTGTGATATTTCATAATGATGTGTGACTAATTTTAGGATTTTTTTTTTTTCAGTTACGCAGAAAGTAACTTATTTAGATAGTTTTCCAAATCAGAAAAAAATATATAGATTGGATATTAT